>JAGFNQ010000834.1:80296-336492 GCA_024364735.1 Boesenbergia rotunda
TTTGGCTTTCGCCAAATCTCGGGATAGATAGGAAATAAGCGAATTCAATTGCAATTTTGAAAAACCCGTTACCCTTATTTCGCCGTTGTCGGAGAAGGTCAGCTTGCCGTCGTCCTGGTCCGAGTCTGAGTCAGTCTCGATTTGATCCGAAGCGGTCAGGGCTAGAAGATTGGCCTGGGGTGCTTCTTCTTCTCCTTCTGAGGAAGACTCGTCCCAGGTTGCTTGGAGTGCCTTCTTCTTTCTGGTCTTTTTGGACTGCTTTAGGCTTGGACATTCAGTCTTGTAGTGGCCCTTCTTCTTGCATTCGTAGCAGGTTACGTTGGGCTTGTGTTTTTCAGTTGCCGGTTCAGCTTGTCCGTCCTTTCTTCGGCTTGTTCTCCGTGTGTTGGTTTGGTTCTTCAACTTTTTGTAGTAGCTTCGAGCTAGCCGGACCAGTTCAGATTGATCTTCTTCTTGATCTTCTGTTTCTGAATCTGAGGTAGATTCGGGTTCGACTTGAGTTTGCTTCTTGGTCTTCTTTCCTGTTTTCCCTGCAAAGAAAGCTATACTTTTCTCGACCAAATTGCAGTTAGTCTGTTCATGCAGTTCAAGTTCAGAAAATAACTCATCTAGCTTAATTTTTGAAAGATCCCTAGAGACCTTGTATGCATCTACCATAGATGCCCACAAGGTGGTCCTAGGGAACGCGTTTAGAGCATACCTTATAAGATCACGGTTTTGAACCTGGTGACCTATTGCGTGAAGACCATTCATCAATTCCTGGATTCTGGCATGAAGCTGAGCTGCTGTCTCGTTATCTGCCATTCTGATGGTGAAGAGCTTGTTCAGTAGCAGATCCCGTTTGCTGATCCTCGTATCTGAAGTTCCTTCGTGGAGCTCGATCAGTTTAGCCCATAGCTCCTTGGCACTGTTGAATGGGCCTACGCGGTTCAGCTCTTCTTTTGTCAATCTGCATTGAAGGGTCTGAGTTGCTTTGGCGTCAGCTTCAATCTTGCGTTTAAGGGCAGTGTCCCACTCTGAGTAGTTTTGTGGTACGCCTTCAGCATTTGTGGGAATCATCAGTCCAGACTGGATGATTATCCACATATCCACCTGAGTTTTCAGGTGGACCTCCATTCGACTTTTCTAGTAAGGAAAGTCTTCTCCACTGAAAAGTGGAGGTCTGGCGGTGCTAAAACCTTCTTGGATGGCCATTTGTTACTGAAATAGCAAACAACAAAAACAACGAAAATATTCCAAGACTTTGTCTTGGATTAGTAGTGCGGGAAAAAAAACAAATTTCAAGGGGTGTTGCACCAACCTTGAAAGAAAAACTCGAACGAAAATATTTTAAAAAAAAATGAGAGAGAAAACGAAAGAAATCCGAAAAATTTTGAAACTGGTGGTTGCACCAAGTTTGAATTCCCCGCTCTGATACCACTTGTTGGATAGAGAGATGCGATAGAGGGGGGGGTGAATGTCGCAAATCGTTCGGATTAAATAAAAAGAGTAAGTGCGCGACGGAAATAGAGACAAAGCAACACAACGCTAACAAGGTCGTTTTACTTGGTTCGGAGCCTGGGTCGACTCCTACTCCAAGGCCCACGGTCGTTGACCGTTTACTTTGGGCAATTCTATAATGCGTAGAATGAGTACAGAAGAGAAATGCAAATTGCAATAAGAAAGATTACACTTCTGTATTTACCAACTCCCGGGGTAGGCTCGAGTTTCGGTGCAGCGGGAGGTCGACGGCGCTTCGGACTTGAGTCGGGAAGTTCCTGGGGCAGAGCGCGGTCGTCAGAGAGTTTGGATGTGTTGAATGAAAGCGGTGTCTTGAAGAGGAGGGTCTAGGGCCCTTTTATAGTGCCTGGGGGCGCCCTGGTCGACGGGGGCGCCCCCCACGTGGCAGCAGATCCACACAAGGCGCAGTCAACGACTTATCCCTTGAACCTCGGGATAAAGTCTTGACGGGGGCGCTCTGGACGCTGGGGGCGCCCTGGTTGACTCGGCCAACTCTTATCCGCAGCGCTGAAGTCTCCTGCGTAAGAGTGGCTGGGGGCGCCCGGGACAGCGGGGGCGCCCTGGGTGCGCAGTGCAGACGCGGCAGCAGCTTAACTCTTCAGTTGGTTTGCCATGGGGGCGCCCGGGACAGCGGGGGCGCCCTCAGAATGTACTGTCGAGGTTCATTTGCTTTCTTTGTGTTTTGTGTTCACCTTGGGGGCGCCCGGGACACTCCGGGCGCCCTGGTCAGCAGTTGCCTCTTTCCTTTGAGGCATTCTGAGCTGCAGACACACGTTCTTTCGGTCCTGCTTCCAAGGTTAGTCCAAAACATAATAAAACAAATATTTAATTTAATTTATACAGCCTCAGCTGTCTTGGTTCTGACTTTGGTCTCCAAAATGGAGCCCTAGGTCGAACCGACGCCTAATGTTCCCTCAAGGGGAACGCGTCCTCACCTACTCCTCTCGGGAGAATTTACCTGGTGCCAACCGGCTCCTCCAGTTGGACTTTTGCCCGGCAGCCCTTCGCCAGGTCTTGAGTACCACGCAGCCCTTCGCTTGGTGCCTAGCAGCCCTTCGCTAGGTCTTTTCTTCTGGCAGCCCTTCGCCAGTGCCTAGCATTCCTTCGCTAGGGTTTGTCCATTCTGGCAGTCCTTCGCCAGAGCCTAGCAGTCCTTCGCTAGGGCTTTTCTTCTGGCTGACATTCCTTTGCCAGTGCCTAGCATTCCTTCGCTAGGGCTTTTCCTGTACACTCAAGAAGCTTGTTAGACAACAACTAACCCTTAACTTTTGAACCCTTTTTCCAATATCAAAACACAGGTTTGACTTGGGTGCATTCTGCACCAACAGATAATAAAACCAATCTTTTGCTGCTCCTGTCAGTGTGAAGGGAAAAGCTCTCAACTTGATGTCTTCTTCAGAAATGCCCTGAGGCTTCATAGTGGAGCATACCACATGGAATTCGTGCAGGTGTCTGTTAGGATCCTCTCCAGTCAGTCCCTAAAACTTTGGCAGCAAATTTATAAGTCCAGATCTTAACTCAAAATTCCCCCCCCCCCCAGCTCTGGATAAGCTATGGTGGTGTACTGAAATGCAGCATCTGGTGCTGCGAGCTCCTTCATTGTTCTCTGGTGATCTGCCATGTCACTGCCTGAGTGAGTGAAAATAGTCTGAATAGGAGGGATATCTGTAGTCTCAAAAAGAATGCCCTGGCTCTGAAAGTCCTTTCAATCTCAGGGTCGAATTCTTCTAAATCACCACCTGAAGACCTGGTCATAAAACAAGACAAATCGCAGTAAAAGTGGATAAAGAGATAAAACAAATAAAATCAAATCAACAGATATAACAATAAGCACAAAAAATAAATCAAGAATGATATGAAATGAGTGCACAAGCAAAAATCAAACAAATCAACTAGTAATTCCCCGGCAACGGCGCCAAAAATTTGACAGACCCGAAATACTAGATTAAATTGTCACGAAATGTGGGTCCATCAAAATTTAAATGTATATGAATAAAAATGAATAAAATGCTGGAAACCCTTTTTGCAATCAAGAATAAAAGCGTAGTAAAGGGGCCACAGGTCGTATTTTTCTCAGGACTAGTTGTTGTGTTTGATTCGAGCTTGGTTTATGTGTCGTTTGTATTTTTGGGTTTCAGATAAGTAAATTGGGTTTTGGGTTTTAAATAAAAGTGAAGATGTGATGGACAGAATTAGACTCAACTAATAACCAAACAATTGATGGCAAGTGCTAATTCAACAAATGAAAACCTAATCAAGCACTCACCAGATTTTTAGAAACTGATTTCTGATTTCAACAAAACAAAAGAACTGTTATGCAATGAAAAAACGCAGTGATAGGAATTTTCGGAAACAAACAAGCCTAACACAATTATTAGCATGCGAAATTAGAACTCAAACAAACAAATGCAACTCAACTAGTTAAAGTGTTTTTGGAAGCCAATCACTGCCAACAAAATTCAGAATTGAGTGAATGCAAACTTATTGATTTCGAACACAATCATATGCCACAAAACCAAGTTAAATTCAGATTGCAAAAAACTGCAAATCAGTTGGCACGCAAGGAAAAATTCTTTGTGCCAAAAACTCTCTCCAAGTTAAGAAATGAGTAATCTTTCAACTCAAATTTTTAAGATGATTGGTTCGATTGGGAAACTAGGCTATGAGGAAAGACTAAGCAAACCTAAGGCAAGGAATTCAGAGCTAAATCAGAACTTGAGAAACAAAGAAAATTCAGAAATGAGATATGCAAAAATTAAAACTTGATGTTCAGAAATTCAAGGATTAGCTACAGATCTTGTTCTCGCAATAGATCAAGGACTAAACTAGCTAGTGCAAAACAAATTAAAGCAACTAATCTAGGTGCAAGGAAACTTAGCTAGCAATTACTTAACAAAAACTAGTGAAAGGGGACTAAAAATGTTGATACGCAGCAAACAAGCTTGGCACGCAGCAATTCGACTTGGCACGCAGCAAACTAAACACAATTGAACTGAAATTTAACTCAATCTATCACTAAACAAGTTCCTAAATTACTGAACTCGAAGATTAAAAACCTAATGAAACCAAACAATTCAGAATTACAAACTAAGACAGCTGATATAATTGCAGAAACAAAACAGATTCGGCAGAAATGGAATTACAGCTACAAACACAATGAAACTAAATTATCTAAGCTACTCCTCAACCCTTCTCCAACTCAAGAGCTCCTTGGTCGTCAATCAAGGGAGAACCTCGGACCCGCAAGCTCAACAAATCAGTGAAGAACTATCTCTGCTACCGAATCAGATCAAATCCTGCTCAAGCTGAAATTTGCTTCCGAATTCTTCAAACTCGCTGTGGTGGCTTGCGATTGGGATTAGGGAATGACCGAAACCTTCCAGGGAACCCCTCTGGATAGCTCGGATGCAGTGGCGATGGAGCACAACTGAGCTCGCTGAAGTCGGATAACAAGGCTGCTGAAACCTCATGCAGCCTTGCTATTGAGCAAAACCCTATCTGAAAACTTCACTGAGACTCTCTTCACTGACCTAGCCCTTGCTCTGATGAAGAATTGAGTGATCACGCCTTCGATTGGATGAAAAACTGAAGAACGCGATGAAGAACTGAAGAAATCTACTGTTGCGGCGAAGACGCGATGAAGGGAAGAAGCTGCGTGTTTCTGATTAAATAGGAACCAATGGACGGCTCAGATTTAATTGAGAAAATCCAACGGCTGATCTTGCTCTGATTTGAGCCAAACTTTGATGATGATGATCTGGGGTCAGGATCTGCCTCGTGGTAGCTCGGATCCTCCAGATTTGCAACGGATGGTCCAGATCAACTTAGTCTTTGAATGGACGATCTAGAGCCCTCCGAGCTTGATCCAACGGTTGATTGAGCTCTGATTGGGATGAAACCTTCAGATCTTGATCATAATGCTTGATCAACCCTAACCCTAACTCGGATTGCTTCAGATGGTCCTGGATGGCTCAGATCTAGCCGCTTTTGAATCGGACGGCTCGGATTAATCGTAAGCTTGATAATTCGATCCGGTTCACTTCCGACTCAAGTTTGACCCAATATGCTCTAGGTCCAGGATCCTTTCATGCCTACAAAAATATATCAGAAAATTAGTGGCCAAATAATCCAAAAATATGTAAATTTGCAATTAAGTCCAAAATAAGAGGAAATCCTAAAACCTAGGACAATTTCACAATTAAGCAATAAAAACATGGGTCAAACATGGATTTTAGCAATTAAAATAATCAATAAAATGGTGATTATCACCCACCTTAAGGGCACGCCAAGGAGTAGGGGCAAGTTATCCCCGAACCTTGTAAACCCTCTTGTTAGCGATCTTGGTAGTTGTCTCTGTTTGCTTTCATTTCTGGTTTCGTTTACTGCACTGCTTCCTTTCGTTTTGCTTCTTCCGCTGTGCTACTGATAAGTTGAGTGCAGGAAACCTGTTAAGAGTCAAGAAAAAGTGATTGACTATATTCACCCCCCCCCCCTCTCTAACCATCTCGTTTCCAACATGAACTGCAGAAATGAAAATAGCAATTTCAGACACAACGGAATGAAGAACCAAACCCAGAAATGCAGCAGTAAAATTCAGAAAACAGAATCCGAAGACAGAAATTCAATTGCAAACTAAGTGCAGATCAAACAAGCAACTCAGATTTAAGGGCTCAAATCTAATGTTTAATAAAAGATGTTGAAGAGTTAATATTCACTAATATGCAATTCAGAAACTTAAAAGCAGAATTGATACGCAGGTGGAAAAAAACTGATACGCAACTACCGAATTGATACGCAAGCTCTAAATCATGAAGTAAACTAGAATTGAAATTAATTGTTCACTAGACAGGCTTCATAGTTAACTACTTGCAGAATTTAACCCTAATTAAGAAAGAAACAATTCAAGGAAGTAAACTAAACAACTGACATGAAGACAGAAACAGAAATTGTTTTGTAGAATTGAAATTACAGCTAAAGCGAAAGAAATTCAATAAGAAACTAAGCCTCAATCATTCCCTTGTCTCAAGACCTCCTTGCCGTCACACAAGAGCAATCCAAGAACCCCTTCAGCTCCGCAAATCAATGGGAAAACAGCTTCAATTTTGACCCTGCTCACAGATTGCACTCGGCTGGAGAAAACCAATTCGATCTCCTCGATCTCGCGATGTCGAGGTGTGGTGATGATTTGGTGATGATCAAAGAATACCAGAGGACCCTCCAGTAAGCTTCGATCGAAGAAAACGGCACGCGATCACGATTGAATCGATCAGATCACAGAAATGGACGAAACCCTCAATCCACTCTGCTCCGGTGCAAATCCGAGCTAGAATCTCAACGGAAACCTTCTCCCAATGATCCAGATCATGTTCCAAGGTTGTGATCGAGATGGCCACGCCTTCAGATGGAAAAAATCGCAAACGAATCGAAGAACTAGTGAATAAGAACAAGAACTCAACTATGAACTGGCAAAGACGCGACAGAGAGATCGGAAGCTGTTTGCAGTTTAAGTAGTTAAGCAGTGGACGACTCAGATTAACCAGCATTCATTCAACGGTTGATCTTCGTCCGATTTGACTCAAACTTTTCAGATCTTGATTAAGGGTCAGGATTATCCTCGGGGTAGCTCGGATCTGCCAGATTTGCAACGGATGGTTCAGATCCCCTTGATCTTTGAACGAATGGTCTAGCTTCTCCCTAGCTTGATCCGACGGCTAGATGATTTCTGATTTGGGCAAAACCTTCAGATCTTGGTCTGATCGCTCGATTAGCCTTAATCCCAGCTCGGATTGATCAGAAGTTCTCAGATGGTCTAGATCTAACCGTTCTTGCATCGGACGGTCCATATTAGTCGACGTTTGATCACTTGATCCAGTCCACTTTTGACTCAACTTTGACCCAACATGACCTAGGTCCATGATCCTTCCAAGCCTACAAAAGTAGATCAACAATTTAGTGACAAAACAATTCAAATATATCAAAATTTGTAATTAGGTCCAAAATGAATGTAAATCCTAGAACCTAGGGTAAATCCACAATTACGCAAGTAAAATATGGGTCAAACACGGATTTTAGCTTCTGAAATGATCAATAAAATGATACTTATCACTCACCCACCGGGAACTTGATCTTCTGGTGATAGACTGAGACCACCGTCTATAATAGGTTGAGCACCGGACGCCCCAGGATGACGTTGTAGGATAATGGGACATCAACAATTATGAAGGACGTCCTTCTAGTCCTCTCCAGCATGTCATCGCCTAGCCACAGAGACAGGGAGATCTGCCCCATCGGCTGCACTCTGTATTCGGTGAAGCCGAAGAACGAGATGGAGACCGGATGCATCTCATCCTCGTCGATCTACATCTGGTACAGAGCCGCCTTGTACAGGATATTGATGTAGCTACCTGTATCCACAAAGCCGCGCTTAACCTCGTAATTAGCTATCCATGCGAGGAATACCAATGCATCTTCATGGGGGGCCTCCACGTCCTGCAGATCATCATGGTCGAATGAAATAACAGGGCCCTGGTGCTTATCGCTGCTCGTCCCAATGGCGTAGTTCTCCAACTAACGTGTGTGGGCTTTCCTTGCCCGATGAGAGTCTAATTCAGTAGGCCCTCTAGAGATCAGTCCCACATGGCCCGATGGAGGTCTGCGCACTGGAGCTTTTCCCTTCTTGCGATCTCTTTCGGGGGAGATAGATTAGTGGGGCACTATCTCCCAACTCCTTCCCCTCAAACGTGACCGAGATCGACGCCTGGATCTGTCTTCCTCTGATTGTCGTCGATGAGGGGAAGGGCTTCGCTGTCGATACCCCGCTTTATTCCACCGTTTGCGAGGCTTGGCATTTGCGTCCTTAGACCTCCTTTTCTTCAAGGTGTAGCACTCCTTTATAGAGTGTGTCGTACTGTCGTAGAAGTCACAGTACTTCTTCGGTAGTTCGGGTTTTGCGGTGTCGACTGTCTCCACCAACCTCTTCTTACCGCCCCAGTGATCCTTCCCGGAGCGAGGATATGTTGCCTTGGCTGGTGCGGGTGGTTCTCTTCTCTCGAATCATACCGAGATCTGGATAGGGACTCCCGTCGGATCTTTGCGGCAGGTGTGTTGCACCTCTTCGACATTGACGTGCTTAAGTCGTCGAAGTTGGTTGGTGGCTTTTTCATCGGCGACCGAAGAAATTGCCTTCGGAGAGTTCTTGCGTGAAGGTGCTAATGAGGATCTCTGAAGTAGCGGTTGACACATCTTGAGCCACCCGATTGAACCGCTGGATATAGTCCTTTAGCGGTCCTTTGGCCTTCTGTTTGAGGGCGGACAAGTTCAACGCCGTCTTCTGATATCGCGGGCTGCTGGCGAAGTGGTGTAAGAAGACGGTTCTAAACTCTAGGAAAGAGTTTATCAAACCTTGGGACAACTTTTGGAACCATTTCTGGGCGACCCCTAACAAGGTGTTCAAGAACACTCGGCATATCACACCGTCTGTGTATTGGTGTAAGAGAGCCGTATTCTCGAATTTGCAGATGTGGTCCTCCAGATCCGTCTTCCCATCATAGTCGGCAATTCTTGAACCATGAAATTGCTTAGGCATGGGGTCCACTACGATGTCCGGAGAAAAAGGCGTAGACGGAGACTTCATGATGGCTTTGGAGGCCTCGATCTTCCCCGGTCCTTCCTCCTGCCGTAGAGCGCTAGAGGTGAGGGAGTGTGCCCTCTCCAGGTCTCCCAAGGAATCTTGCCGGGGCACTGGAGCTGTCATTGCCGATCCCGCTGGTGGCGAGATGGATATTCGGTTTCGGTGGTGCGAGCTGACATTCTTGGAATTTTGCCCCGCACTGAAGCCGCTCGTCATGAGGCGGCTTGCTCGATCTGATGTTGTTCCAGCGCTTCTTTGATGTCGTTGGCGACTAAATGATCCAACTCCTCTCTCATCAGGATGATAGGTTGTCGCTCTGGATCTGCCATCATGGTGCTCCTTCTGGTACTTTGATTGTTGCCCATAGACAACGTCAAACTTGTTCCGAAAGGGAATGACGTAGATGATGAGTCACCAAAGTGCAGCCCACGACGACAGTGACATAGAGAAGATGCTCACGCCTTGCGAGATTAATATGAGCATTAAAGGGAATACACCGGAAGATTTTTCGACGGAGCCCACTCCGACGCTCAAGTCAAGAATCTTATCTCTTTTCGGAGGACAACGAGGAATCAAAGTTTGCTCTAAGTTCGGAAAACTTAACTCCTTTACCTGGATGCGAGGCATCTTATATACCTGAGGTTTCGGTCACACGTGTCACTACGTTCTTCTCCACGTCCCTTAATTATCGATTATTTGATAGATATCCTATCTTTTGGTAACAGTCGCTGCGATCATTAAGGGTTTAATTGTCCCGCGTTGCGAACAATATCTGATGACTTTCTTGTTCTGGAAAGAGGAACGACTACTTGCAGTCGGGCTTTCTGACTCCTATGTTGATCTTTGGGTTCCACTCTCCCGAGCCAGTTTCAGAGTCTAATCTCCCGAGCTATTTTACCGAGATGGTCTCAGAAGTCCTATACCCGGTCTGATCTCGGAGGCTTTCGTCTGTTCTCCCGAGATAGTCTCGGGAGTTCGATTGCCGATCTGACATCGGGGCTATGATTCATTCTCCCGAGACAGTCTCGGTCTAACCTCGGGGCTCTGATCCATTCTCCCGAGATAGTCTCGGTTAGACCCGACCCCGGGCCGGGTCCAGCCCGGAACCGACCCGGGTCAATGGGTCGGGTGGCCCGTTGACCCGGTTCGCCGGGTCGAACCGGAACCGGCCGGTTACGATTCGGCGTAGCCAAAACCGTCGAACTGGCGGTTAACCGCCGGTTCCAACGGCACTGAACCGCCGATTCAGTGTCGTTGGGAAGGTTTTTTTTATTTTTTTCGACGGTTGAGATCATTTAACCGTTTTTTGATCAATGACTATGATTTAGTGACTGTTATAATCCAAACTCTATAAATAGGGAGTTCATTTTATCATTTTCACACACATCTTCTCTTCTCTCAATCTCTCATTTTCAAATCTCAAGTCTCAACTTTTCTCCGCGTTCTTCATTTTTCGACGATAATGGAAGGTGGTCATGGAGCTTCATCATCTCGATCTCGGAGGGGAAAAGAAATAGCGTACGAGGATCCCAACCTTCAAATTCAATCCACCGATGATGAGACCGAGGCTCAGCCCCAATGCCCTCCGATCCCCGAAACGCAAGGAAGTACTGATGCGATTACTTCTAAGGTTCTGGAAAATCCTCCTTTAAAATCTTCTATTTTCATTAAACATTTTGAGAATGTTACACTTCCGTCGGGAGAATTGCGTGCAAAATGCAAGCATTGCAATGCTTCCTATAAATTCCAAACCAGCGACGACTATGGATCGTTGAAACGACATGTAGAAACGAAGCACCCGACGGAATATGGACTTGACTGCTCTCATACACAATTATCTAGATTTTCTAGTTGTAGTAGTACTAATTCTGGTTTATTTTTATATTTGGATAATAAATTAAGAGAATCATTAGCTAAATTTGTTTCCGTAGAACATCTTTCTTTTAGTTTTGGATCTAAATGCACATTTGAAGATTTTTGTAAAGAATATCTTAATTCTGCTGCTAAACGTGTACCTAGGACAACACTTACTCGTACAATTAAAAGATTAGTAAAATAAGAAAAAAATTTAATTAATAAATTTAGTAAATTAAATAATAAAGTTTCTTTATGTTCCGATATTTGGAGTGATCATTGGGAAACTCATTCTTATATGAGTGTGACATGCCATTGGATTGATAACTCTTGGATCCTCTAAAAAAGATTGTTAGCTTATAGAGTTTTTGATGAATCACATACTGCTCATAACATTGCACAATTATTACACTTAATTTTAAAAGAATATGGATTGACTCATAAAATATTTTCAATATCATTAGACAATGCTAGTTCTAATATCGCTTCTATAGATGATCTAAAATTTATTTGTCAACCTGTTATTGGTGGTTTATTTTTTCATATTCGTTGTGTATTCCATGTTTTAAATTTATGTGTTCAAGATGGATTAAAACTTTTACAAAATTATATTCAACCAATTAGAATCGCAATTTCATACTTATGGTCCCATCATATCTATGATGAAATAATAGGGTAAATTTTGTAAAGCTAATGGAATGAGACCTAAAAAATTTCTACGTGATATTCCAACACGTTGGAATTCAACATATCAATTATTACATGATTCATTTCAATATAAAGATTTATTATGTTTATTTTTTGCACAAAATAGTAATACTAATATATATTTATTTTCACAACAATAGAATATTTGTAGTAATATTTGTGAAATTTTAAAAGTTTTTAACGATGCAACTGAACAACTTTCCGGTGTTTATTATCCCACTGCTCATTTAATTTTAGTGAATTTTTGTAGTATAGTATTAATATTAAATAAACATGTAAACAATGAAGCTTTAACTTTATGTATATTAGCTATGAAAATTAAATAGGAAAAATATTTTTATTTTATTTCTGAAATTTATTTAATTGCATTTGCTTTAAATCCTAGATTTAAATTAGAAGTTTTACAAGAAATGTTAACTTTATATTATGACGCTTTATTTCCTATTAAAGATTCTTCCTCTCCGGATACAGTTAATATTATATATAATATTAGAAATTATTTATATGATCTTTATAATCAATATTATATTAAATATGGAACACAAACTAATATTTCTGAAACACAACAACCTACTACTACTAATTTAAAACTTACAAAAGCATAACTTTTATTAAAAGAACGGACGAAACGTCCACGAGGATCCTCAAGTTCCACACAGCAACTTGAGAATTATTTTACGACTTCTTTTGATTTTAATGAAGCAGATAGCAAAGATTTCAATATCTTGAAGTGGTGGTCACAGAAGGCTCAAAGCTTTCCCGTTCTCTCAGTGATCGCAAAAGAAATTTTAGCTTCTCCAGTGTCAACTATTGTTGTGGAGCAGACGTTCAGTGCCGACGGCAACATATTAGATGAACGACGATCAACTATGTCTCCCAACTCATTGGAAGTTCAAGCATTACTAGATGATTGGACCAAAATCGAGAAACGAATCCAAGGAATACAACTTTCAGAAGACGAAGTCGAAGAATTTGATACCGAAGAAACGAATACAACGAGAACGGGAGGAAATGGAAGTGAGTGATAAAGGGTAAAAATTTAAAGAATGTAAAAGGGTAAAAATGTAAAAGAACTACGTGGGCTTTGATTCCCCTACACCATAAGGGGATACGTAGGCAACATATATAAGTGTAAGTCCTTTTTTTAATAAAATTTATTTTTTTAATTTAATTTTTAATTTTTTTAATATAATAATTTTGAACCGTGGCGAACCGTGAACCGGTGATTCCGAACCGTAAACCGTAACCGGCTTGGGCGGTTAAGGTTAAGGGTCGATCTCCCACGAACTGTCGAACCGACGGTTCCGAATCGTGGTCGGATCTAGTCTCGGTCTGACTTCAGAGCTCAGGTTCGGCGGATCCTGTCATGTAATTTTCCCGTATTATGTATCCACTCCGAGATGTTCATTTCTATTCATTATCATCCATTATGCTCTATAAAAGCTTTGTTATTAGTAATTTCGCACCGAATAAATTAATTTTTATTATATTAAAGTTTTTTTTTTGTCTCTGCTGGTTGTTATGATCATCATGTTGTATTTGTCCCAATTATTTGGATTACATGGATCATATCCCATATTACATAATTAGAATAATATTTGAGGATTTTTAAGAGATTGAGAAATACATGAAAATTACCTACTGCTGGATAAAGGTGCAAGTTCAATATTTTTTACTCATTTCGTAAGTGGAACAAAATCTATCGATAAAATGCCTTTATCCGCCAAATCCATCATTGAAGAATATACCTGTGGGACAAAGGTAATCCATAGACAGCTACTGCAAAATATATCTGTTTGTTTAAAGCTAGCTTCCGATTCAAAATCTTTTCCTATAGACTTTGCATCTTTTGTGCGATCTATTAAAAATGAAAACATATTTACGCAATTTGAGACCTTTAAACTTCTCATCTACATCCATTATGCATAATTGTGGTCCTAAAAATTTTAAAAATAGTTAGATTTGGCTAAGTCCTCTCTACGATGCAATCGTGCGTTCCAGCTATAACACCATTCAGAGATTCTAGCAATTGAATTTGTGAAAGTTGAATTCTTTTGCTTATCTTAATAACATATCATCGGTTCCACTAATGCTAATTAAGTGATAAAGATACACACGCGTGTAGGTAATTAAATTAAGCCCTTCGCAAGCGCAATTTAGTTGCGCGCGGTGCTGTTCTGGACTCTGGAGAGACTCCAACTCCATTTCGGATTAATTATGATAACCTACTAATTATATTGGAAAAGTTCTTCTGTCCAATATAGATTGGCTCGGGGATTCACAGATTTGATGCCTACTGGCCTGTTCATATCATACTCACGGGCAATAGCCTTTAATCACATCTCATGATCTCGACAGTGGTTTTGGTTCGACGAAAGCACACAGACTACAAAACGACGACGAGTTGCTTGTGACCCTGTCCTTTCGTCTCCTCTTTGGCATCGAGTCCGTCAGCTGAGAGTAATTGCAAACCATCTGTTTAATTTTTCCTAAGAAAAAGAATTGAGTTACCTGCTTAACCCGCCCCAGACAGTACTAGTTCATTCGACATCCAGACACCAACAATGCCACCATAGATCAAGCATTACCTGCACCATGCACACTAATCTCTCATATATCTTCACCATGCACGACAAGCTCTCGATGCAGAGTTTATGGCGTCTCTAGATGCCATATGACCTGTTTTGAGACACGACGACAGCCATGGCTCATACGTCCAGATGAAAGCCTGCAACACAAACTTGGAGATGTGTTCTGTGCCACCACGAATGCACGAAGTGCTTGGATTTCAAGTGTTCTGTGTTCTCGTCGTCCACGCGAGATCATTCACTCTCTTCTGTTGTAGACTAGGTCTAACTCACGCTTTGATCTGAATTTTGAAAGTTTCACACAGTTTCTTAGAGCAGCCCCTTCATTTGCTAATATAGATGAATCATACTCGAGATCTTGATTACACTTATATTGAATGTCTAAACTCTGTCGCTTAGTGAAAATAGGCATTAAACACGTTTATATATCTATATACAAAGTCTGAAAATGTTCAATTTCTCTTTCAAATTTCAATTGCATCAACAGAAGGATCTATTATCTGTTTTATTTATTTCTTTATTCATGACAATCGCGTACATATATCCAATCAATATACCTTAATATAGCAGATGAAAATTATAAGAAAAAAATTTAAGGCACAAAACTACAAAAATAGTACAAAACTACTTAATAAAGCCGCTGAAAAGCAGAGTTGCAGATACAGGATCTCCAAGTACTGGAGCCAGCTCATTCCTGGATCATCTTCACAAGGAACCTTCCCCAATCCTGCCTTTCCCTTCCCAAGCTATATATATCCCAAGCTTCCCTCACCCACTTTACCCACAAGCGCAGATCACTCTCTTTCAACTCAAATACTAAGCTCATGCTCATGGAGTCCTCTCTCTTCTCTCTCTACTTTGTGTTGCTTGCCATTTCTTCCACAAGCACGGGAATGGCCGGAAATTTCTACCAGGACGTTGACATCACCTGGGGTAACGGCCGAGGAAGAATCCTCAACGCCGGCCAACTCATCACGCTCTCCCTCGACAAGAGCTCCGGATCCGGCTTCCAGTCTAAGAACAAATACATTTACGGCTGGTTCGAAATGCAGCTCAAACTTGTTCCGGGCAATTCTGCAGGCACCGTCACCACCTTCTATGTATGTGAGAAATTAGTTCTTGTGTAAAGCTTTCTGCTTACTCCCCAAAGTGATTGGAGCTAGCTCTAAAAATGAAATAATCGAATTAATTGTGTTGTATATGTTGCAGTTATCTTCTCAAGGGCCAACGCACGATGAGATCGATTTGGAGTTCCTGGGGAATCTCAGCGGCGACCCCTACACTCTCCACACCAACGTGTTCACGCAGGGGAAGGGAAACAGAGAGAAGCAGTTCAAACTCTGGTTCGATCCCACCATGGATTTCCACACCTACTCCATTTTGTGGAATCCCAAACACATTGTGTGAGTCTCACTTATCATCGTACGTACATTTCTGGCCAGGGAAAACTCGAACTCGAACCAAGGTTTTATTAAGATTTTGCCGCTGCATGCAGTTTCTACGTGGACGGGACGCCGATCAGAGAGTTCAAGAACATGGAGGCGAAGGGGGTGGCGTACCCGAAGAGGCAGGCGATGCGGGTGTACGCGAGCCTGTGGGCGGCAGAGGACTGGGCGACGAGGGGCGGGATGGTGAAGGCGGATTGGTCACAGGCACCTTTCGTGGTCGCGTTCAAAGGCTACGACGCCAATGGTTGCGTGTGGTCCGCCGCCGGCGGAGGCGCCGCCGCTTGCTCCGCCCGCGGAAGTTCGTGGATGTGGTCGGAGTTCGACGCGACGAGCTTGAGGACGATGAGGTGGGTGCAGAGGAACTACATGATCTACAATTATTGCACCGATGCCAAGAGGTTCCCCAAGGGAATGCTGCCGGAATGCTCTGCTACGCCTTGACCGGTCATCCAGTTTTTTTTCTTCTCCCTTTTTCTTTTTTTGGCAATAAAGATATGCATTCGTCGTACGTAGATCTAGTGTTATTATTTTAATCTATGCTTGTTTATGTTTATTTATGTTTGTTAAAATAATTTTCCTTTTATAGCAAAGCTTGTTCATGTGGGGAACAAAATTGTCACACGATCAACATTAATTTCAAATCACACGAGATAATTAATTAAATAAATAATATTATTTAATTTAAATAAATGTCGTCTGTACATATTTTTTCCATCAAAATTAACTAAGTGCTATCCTTTGCCTACGCCATAATATAACAAATTCACAAATGACAGTTTAGTTTTTAAATTAACATGGTCATCCTTTAATTGACATAGGTGTCATTTTTTTATATCGTATTTTCAGATCACATTTAGTTAAAGGTGAAATGCAGATCTTATATGTCCCGCTCCATAATTGTTCAGAGATAAATCAATAAATTGAGTAGACCATCACTTAAAAAGATATTTTCTTGACTTTATTGGTATCGATCCTTACTCAACTCTATAACTTTATTTGTTACGCCCCCAGAGGTTCGTGCTCGTTCGAAAATCGAGCGACACATTCTCTGTACGACGGATAATCTGAAACTTATATATACATCCCTCCACACACATATAATACAGTCATACTCGGCTGACATCTATACAATCAGAAATAAGAAAAATTATCATCATCACACAGTTAATTAATTTGTATGATAAACATAATAAATAACCATCGTAAACTAGAATGCAACGATTCAAAAATCCAACGGAAACAATTACGTACACGTCCAAAGAAAAGTCAAATACCATCCGAAATGATAACAAATCCAAAACGACACCAACACGATAAAATACTACGAAAGTACGGAAATGATAAAAAAAATACTTGAACAAGGGACTAATAGCTGGATCCTCTCGTAGCGGTACGAGATACAACTATCAACTACCTGAAACAAAAAGATAGACTAGGGGTGGTGAGTTTCGGGTGGAACTCTGCGGGTATAAGAACAAATAAATGCATGGTATATAAAAGAGTAAAACAAGCATAAAGAAAACCAAAGGGTAAATAGTCTCTGGAATAAAAAAGATTCACTAAATGCATCTGTACGAACAAAACATACCTGAAAACCATATAGCACGTAGGGGCAAGATCAAAAATTCTCCTAATACCTCAATAAACAACTCATATTGCCGAACAGATCCAGATCATATAATGATGCAAATCATAACTGTATATGCATGTCAATCAAATGCAATAATCATAACTCAAACAAATGCAGCAAATACAAACAAATGCATAATGCATAATATGCGCATGATGTCATGACCTGTACTATACACACACCAACCACCGCTATATTGGATAAGTTAAGTGGATAAGATACAAGCGTCCAACACCTGTGGCTATGCAAACACACCACAGCACTTGTGGCCCTGAATGAAAATTAAAAACCCCGAAGTACTTGTGGGGACTCCAAACACCTGGGGAGTATCAACTATTTGCACACAACTCCAACTGAGTGTGGCACAACAGGAAAATATACTCGACGATCCGTTTCAACCACAAGGGAGTAAGTGGTCGTCGGGCTGCAAACAATGTTATAATGCAGGTCATTAATATGCACAACCTCAATCAGACCCAAAACATGTAATCAATACGAAACGAAAAACATAAATAACACCAAAATAATAAACATGCATTAATCTACTGGGCAGAATTTATCTAATGCCAACAAAAATTCTACATAGGTCAAATGGTTTTTCTACGGTACACGCATACAAGCGATTCTCTTTAGATCAGAAGCCAAGAGATGAGATTGTATAACTAAATAATTTGAATTTTTACTCAAAGGTCAAGCACAGAATAAGTATCAAGCAGGAGAACAAGATAAATAAATTTAAGGTAAATCATCATACTCAGATAATAAAACAACCATGCATTTAAAGATAAACAGAACTATAAAAACAAGCAAAAAGTACCCGCCTTAGATATAGTCGTGTCGAAAATAACTCATGCGTCAAGAAGCTCGTCTGAAATCAAGATCCTGTACCAATATATGATTTAGCTAACTATAATATGCAATAAGTAGCTAAGTCAAATCCTCCAACTAATAAGGATAAACCCCAAATCACATTAAATCTCAATTAACCTAATTAATGATCCATATCGTTTAATCACAATTTCTTGATTAATCCTCTTTACTCACATCACAATAACAAATAGTTACATAACCAATACGAACAAACATGAAAAGGGATATATCATACTGTGAATTTTAATATTGTAAAAGAGGAACAACAAGGATGAAATACAACTCTATAAATTTCTTCCCATGTCAATCGATTAAATCTATCCCCCTAATTAATCCTTCATGCAAACCCAATTACCATCCAAGTATCACTTTAAATCAACAATTATTCTTGCTGCCACCATGCTTGACTTCCCCATTAAACTACAGACCATATCCTCGGGATCTCCCCTGTACCCGTGTACCAACTCGTCGGTGGTCGCCGGTGAGTCGTCCGATCGACGATCGGACACCATCAATAATTTTTGATCGTCGTTCCGAATAAGATGATATCCTCAGAGAACGGTGAATCGGTCGAAATCGTCGCATCAGACGTCTCGTCGGATTCGACGGTGAATACGGTAACATCACAATTGCGGCGATACCCGACGGGTTCACCGTACCCCCAAGGTATAGTTTTGTTCGGGATGACGGCCGGAGGCCGCCAGTACTGTCCGATCGTCGATCGGACGACTCACCAGCGACCGCCGGCGAGTTGGTACACGGGTACAGGGGAGATCCCGGTACAGAGGATCCGGTCTGATTAAACTATTTCTAGCATTTAACCAAATCACTTGTATAGCTCCATTGCCCAATGTGATCAATCCGAAATTACTCTATTAATTAAACGTTGCATTATAAATTTACTATTACCTTGTCTTTGGACTTGCATGCCAGAAGGGAGGGGTTGTGAGGACTCTCAATGGGTGACTGGCGATGAAGAGGGTAGATCACAACTTTGGAGAGGGGTTGCGCCGGCTGGGGAAAAATGTTGCCTTCGTTCGTGGTAGACGCATGGCCGGCGATGGGGCTAACTGCGTCTAGCCAATGAAGAAGAGAGACGGCGACCACTCGATCGCGTGGAGAGGGTGCCGTCACCGGCCTGCTCGCGCGAGGCTGGAAACTGCCAGGGGAGAGGGGTTGCGACGTACCAACGACTCCTCGATCTTGCTCTTGGCTGGAGAGGAGCCGTCAACGTCGACTCGTCGACGTGATCGCGAGGTGGGGTGGCGAACGGCAGTTGTCGCCTGAGGGAGAGATCGCGGTGGAGTTGTGGCGCCGATTAGGGTTATGAGAAGGATGAACATACTGATGTATCAGATTTTATCTTCTAAATTTTAAAATAATAATATTTATATTTTAATCATGAATCCATAGTAGGACAGTGTTTTGAGATCACATGCTTCGTGATTTAGTTGTCAACTTTTTCTTTATTATTTTCAAACTAAGATCATCTCCAACCTATACATCTATCTATTAATATCTATAAAATACAATTTTGTATACAGACATGACATTCACAAGGAGCTTAGGATTCCCGTCTAAACCGAATATAAATTTTCTAAATAAAAAATTTATAATTAAAAATACAAATTCAAAAGAAAATATATAATTACAAATCCTAAAAAGAAAAATTCTGATCTTACTCCAAAATTAAAATTTTAAAAAATAATTTATCAAATTCAAAAAAGATAATTTCAAAATTTATTTTAAAATTTCCAAAATTAAAATTTTAAATAAGTTATAATGATTATAGTAAAGTACATAAAAAATTAATTTAATTTAATTTTAATGAAATATAAGCCTTTAGCTTCCTTTGAGTTGATGTAAGAAAAATGATAGTCCCACATATGAAGTTACCAAGGCGAATTACACACAGAGCAATTAAAAAAATGGACAAAGAACGGTAAAGCAACTTATACCTTTCTCGACCTTTTGGCTAAGATCAAGTGTAGTATCTGTTCTTATCAGTTAAATATCTGATATGTGGGTCATTGTTCCACTTTGATATTAAATTAATTTTTCTATGGGGGATGACCCATCACAGTAGCTAGCTACTAGGGTTTTCATGTGTTGTCTGTGTGTTGCACTATAGCACAGGCCTGGCAGCATCCACATCCACCACCCTTATAAAACTAATGATCACCATTAATATCTTATATTATTAAAAATAATACTATATCTTATATTGACATGAATCCATGATGAAATAAAATTACTTTTCATTTTAATTTTTCATTTAATAATAAAAATTGACATATATATATCATCACTAAATATGTTATTTGAATTATAAAATTCGTGCATCGCACGGGTATTATACTAGTTAAAATATTAAATTTGATATCAAATCCACACCAAACCATGCCAACCAATACACCAAAATCTATCCCAAATTTAGTGTGATGAATAGTGCATCACCATATTTGGTGATGCATTATTCATGACACCATATTTGGTGTTGAAATTTTTTAATTTTTTTTAATATTTAAAAATTCTTATTATATTATATAATTAATAAAATCAAATATAATATATATTATTAATTATTATATTATTAAATATCATTAATAAAAATTAATTTATACTAATTATTTTTTTCATAATTATTTAAAAATATTAATTATTTATTATAAATATAAATTAAAAAAATATAATAACGTATTTTAATTTTATTAAACATAATTATAAAGATTCAATTTAATAAAAAATTTATTTATCAAGCATATTTCAATTATAATTATATTTATAAATTATATCACTAATTAAAAATATATATATATATAATAATTAAAATTAAGTGTTATTGTTTGTTTTAAATAAAAATTAATAATTATGTTAATTTTGTGTGATTTTAAAATAGTTTTATATAGACTAGTTGGATGTAAAATTTTTAAAGATTAACTTATTAAATTAAATAAAATATTAATTTTAAATATAATAAGTATCATATAACGTGGATAATTAAATTTTGAATAAGACGAAATATAATATTTTAAGAAATATTCCTTTTTGATATGATATGGTGTTAGTGGATTGGAGCTAAAATAGTGTTTGGTGTTGAAATTATACTATTTTAGTGTGAAATTGATATTAAATATGGTATTTGAGGTTGGAGATGATTTGCTTTAATACCCGTACTTGGCAAAAGGTGCCACCTTTCAAGACGCTTTTACAAGATTCGAGGAGAAAGATGATCTTTATTTAGGTCTATTTCAAGATGATTACAACGTTTGTTTATTGGAAAATAATTTATTTATAAAAATATTTTTTTAAAAACTCTACAAAGAAATAAAAGTATTCTTTTTTGTGTTTGGATGTGTTAATGAAATTGGGATGTTTATATAAGTAGATGCATTTTTACTAGTTAAGGAGAAGTAGTAAATGATTAATAATTTTTCATCTAAAAGAAGTGATGCGGGTTCGTCAGAATAAGTGCATAATTTTTTATTCGGACTTGACTCTATCTGCGTTCACTTGTCCAGAACTTGAAGGTTTCGTAATTGCCAAATTTCGAGCTCAATCAACAGCATTTAAGCCCGTTTTAGAGCTTTCAAATAATTTTTACTATTTTTAGTAAGTTGCGTATTTTGAGTTTTTAGGTTGTTTTTGATATTGTTAACTTGCAAATTAGAATATTAAGTCTATTTATGCATTTTGAGATATTTTTTTAATTCGTTTTTTTAACCGTTGTCTCCTTCTTGGAATGAGATATTTCCTTTATTTTTTTCAAAAATATTCGTGCATGAGTTAATGGAATTAATAGTTGTCCACTGAGTCGGGAACATTTCTTGAATCTGCAGGTATTTGAGTTCATCAGACAACCTAACAAATATACTTCAGTCATTCTGATACTGTATCATATACCTCTTCTATATCTTTTAGCTAAATATAGAGAAAATTTATTAAAATATCCCTAAAATTTCAATCGAGACCAAATTATATCCCTAAAGTTTGTTCGGACTCATTTACGTCCTTCTTGTTTTATAAAGTATCTCAAATATATCCCTACCGTCAACTCTTCGTTATCTATAACAGAATCTCTATCACGTGAGGCGAACGTAAGATAAAATTTGTTCTTGGCAACGGAATGGACGCTCACGTGAGATCAACGTGACCTAATTAAAAACCTCACCTACTGGCAACTAAACCTCACCCTCACCACCTGCTCTCCATTGAGATAATTCCTCTCCATCGTGAATCGCTCGCCGTAGCTCAGCTGCATCGGAGATGCCGGAGTTGTAATCCGCGGCCGCAATGCGGTGTTTTTGACGCTCAAGTAGGGCGGGAAGAAGGCATCCAGGCTGAGATCGGTGGGGAACTCGACGCCGGAGAAGTTGTAGCCCACGTGCAGGTCGCTCCCATCGATGAGCACACGGCCGTCGCGGAGAAGCACGGCGGTGGAGTGGTAGAGCCGCGGCTTGGACGCCGCGCTCTGCTCCTCGAATCGTGCCCCTGCTGGAGCCGCTGGACGGTACCCGACCTGAGCCATCACCGGGCTTTGACCGAGCTCCCACCCCGCCGTGTCGGATGTCGCCCCGTTGACTAAGAGCACCTCGCTGGAGGGAAGCAACACCATGTCGCCCATGACCGTGGGCCCTGGCATCGCCTCCATGGCCCGCTGCGCTGCTGCGTCCGTGATCTTGATGCGCCCGCATGTGTCGAGCGCCCGACGATAGTTCCGGTTAATCTTAGCATCCAAGTACGCGCCCCGCAGAGCGTCGCTGCACACCAGCACCTCCGCCTCCATTGGCGCCGGCGCGAGCGGAAGAAGCACCGACGAACCGATGCTCGAGTAGTTCCTCGGCTCACCGCCGGGCATTAGCGGATACGTTCAAACCACCCTATTCTTCAGTAGTCGAGCAGGACAACGCGGTTGTTGGCGAATACAAAAAGGTTGTCGTCGATGTTGAGGTGGACAAAGGGGTAGAGGTTGTCCTCGACAGCGTCCTTGGTCTCGGTTAGGAAGCGGAAGGAAATGGCGGCGGAGTCTGAGGTGCTCTTCTTGGGGAAAAACTCATAGCTAAACTGTTTGCGACCGCCGACAAAGACGGTGCGGCCGTCCGGGAGAGTTTGGTTGGAGGCATACCATCACTTGCACGGAGAGGGCGTCGGGGGACTCCTCCCAGTCACACGTACCGTCGTCGCAGGGGTGGAAGGTGCGGACGACACGCTCGCCATCGTTGTAGCCGCCGGTCTGGAGGAGGGTGCCGTCGGGGGCAAGGGAGCTGGAGGAGCACCAGATGTCGGTGAGGACGGTGAGTTGGCGGAAGGAGTTGGTGGCGATGTCGTACTGGACCGAATGGTGGCGACGTCGTACTGGACCGAATGGGCGGCAACGTTGATCTCACGTAAGCCCATTCCGTTGCCAATAACAGATTTTATCTCACGTTCGCCTCACGTGACAGAGATTCTGTTATAGATAACGAAAAGTTGATGGTAGAGATTTATTTGCGATACTTTATAAAATAAGAGGGACGTAAATGAGTCCGAACAAATTTTAGGGATATAATTTGGACTCGATTGAAACTTTAGGGATATTCATGAATTTTCTCGCTAAATATATATAAGCAATTACTGGAAAAGGATATGAATAAATTAGGGTGATGCGAGCCCGATATATGCTAATCCGAGCTAGCCCTCCTCTCCAATAATCTTAGGTTTCAGTGTCGAAGATATGGCACTATATCTGACACTAGAGGCCTCAAATATGTTGGATACGGTGGAAGGCACAATAAAGCAATCTGGGAGATCTACGACACTTCTTTCTCCATTGCTCCTATTAGAAATTTGAGACCCACTAATTTCCTCAGAATTGATCTCTCATACAGCTTCCATATCTGAAAAGGGAAAAATTCAAGCAGAGAGATTTGGATTTTGATCGATACAGATATGATGAAGGAAGAGGAATTTATTTATTATGGAAAATATTGCATCATACCCAGAAGAGATATCTGTGTTCTTTCTGAAACGAATGATCTCCAGCATACCAAAGTTGAAGATGTCAGCTTTTGCAGAAAGCTCTTCTCTTGAAGCACATTCTGGTGCACAATAACACCCTCTACAATGCTAAAACAATGTTTGAAATGATCACAGGGCACCTAATTCTTATTTGAGTCCACTTCATCTTATAACATGCAAATTAACACGTGCAGTTTTTTCAGATAAGAAAGGTTTGATCCTCCAGAAGAACCTAGCTAGACCAAAATCACTAATATTCGGCTGAAATTTCTCATCCAGGAGGATTTGACAGGCCTTGCTATCTCTATGGCAGATTGGCAGTCCTCGAATTGGAGTCCTCATGTAGATACTGCGATCATTCATGCTATATGCTGATGAGGATTTCGCGTTTTTGAGTTCCATAACTAAATTAATTAGAATGATTTGAAGATTGCTACTGAAGGAATGTGAAGCTGCAAATTAGCTGGAGAACTAATCCATTGATCCTTCTGTGTGAGTGTGTTTTCTTTTGTTCAATTCATGGATGATGGTGGAATTGACAATCTTTTGGTTTTTGTACCTCCAGCAAAATGCTGTTGAAGCAAAAAATGATAAGAAGCAAAGCTATTTAGACTCAAGTGTAGACGATAAATGATGATTACTGAGTTAGAGACGGGAGCTCTGGGGCAAGTTCATCAAGTTGAATTTAATCTGGCCACCGCTTAAATAAATTTGAGATATATGTTCCATCAATCTCAAAGTACCCGATCTATCTTATTCATTATACACACCCAATTTGAGGAGTAGTTTGGAGATCACTGAGCATGATTGATACCTTTAACCTTTTTCACCAATTAAAAGATGACCTACTGGAATTAGAATGACTGAATTATTCAAAACTGACCTTAATCCCCAAAAATCAAAATCCTATTTCTCCTAGGGACTCGGCCAAAAACATTTCTCTCTCAAGACCTTACCAAGTTGTCATTCAACCTCTGATCAAGAGCTTCCAGTTTGCTTTTCAGCAAGGGAAAGAGGCAAAGGAGAGCTTCATGCGTGCTGTTGAACTTATTCATTCCTTTCATTACGAAGTTAAAAAGACTCTCATGATCAAGATTGACTTTGAAAAGGTCTTTGATAAAATCAACTGGACAAATTTGCCAGTGATTCGGAAGCTATGTGGGAGGAGGAGTTCCCTCCAAGGTGGATAAAAAATAACACCTTCTGGTTCGATAGATGAGTAGATGACAGTGTGGAATATTTTCCCTAGCTTATTCAGAACGTGTGGTAATATTAGATAATTAGATTCTCAATTTTTTTTACATGCATGGATAATTTGCAAACCTAGAAAGGAAGGATGACAGTATTTCAGTAGAATTTAGTAGTTTGAGAGTCTAGTTATGGGCATCAATTGGCAAGTTCTCTTTAAAACCTTCCTGCCTATTATTGTCAATTGAAATATTATTCTAGCAATTAATCTCGTCCAACCGATTAGCCGCAGAATAGACGATGAGTAGATCGCCGATTTTTATGTTTATTATCGGGGTCCATGACTTCGATATCTTAAATACGAAGAGATTTTTGTACACATAATAGGTGGAGCCCATATTTATTTATAAGGGTTGGTGAGGTAGTTCAATGGTGATCCTTTAGTGGATTGGATCATCATTAATGGATCGGACTTTGATCTATTAGGTGGCCAAGACCCGACTTCTCCTCATGGTCCCTATTGTAACATATATATACCTCATGAGTCATGAGACCAAGACATCACAACATAACCTAAGCCTTAGATTATTCTTCTCCCTCTCTTTCTCTCACCCAGGGTTGGCTGGCGGCAAAGAGTCCTTATGGGAGGTTGGCGCAACCTTGGAGAAAGGAAGAAGGTTTTCTCTCTTCTTCTTCATCCATCTTCCTCTTCTCTTCTTCGTGGTGTGCATAGCTTGAAGGAGATCTTCTCCTTGGTGGCCGGCGGTGCAAGGTGAAAGGGAAGAGAGGTGGGCGGCGCAAGGTTGGAAGAAGAGTTTCTCTTCTTTCTTTTGTGGGTGCCGCAAATAAGAGAGGAGGAGATAAAGGTGATCGGTTAGGGTTGGTTGAGGGAGAGAGTTCTCTTCTTCTTCTTCCTCTTCTTCTACTTCCTTCCTTTGCTCCTTGGTGGCCGGCGCAAGCTAGGAGGAAGGAGACTCTTCCTTGGTGGCCGGCAGCAACAACCCTAGAGGCTAGGGTTCGGCGCAAGTAGGAGAGAAGAAGAAAGTTGCCTTGGTGACTTCGTTTCTTGGAAGATCATCGTCCACTCGACGTCCAAGAAAAGGTTGGGTCATACAATAGAAGACCGCGAGGTAAACGAGAGGTATAACTTCTTGTTTTGGTTCCTTTGATCTTGTTTGATTATTGTTCATTATTTCATGTTGATAATTATCTTAGACCTCGATGATAAACACAAAAATCGACAATCCATTCATCGTCTATTCCGCGGCTAATCAGTTGGACGAGTTCGATTGCTTGAACAACAAGATTGTTCAAGCGGTCACTCGAATCGGTTAGCACGATGATGAGTCGGTTGTTTGGGAATTTATTCTCCATTCGGATTGGTTTCGATTAATGAAATTTTAATCTAGGGGCATGGAGAGGATTCCCATACGCAACCGTCAAAACCAACAATTGGTATCAGAGCGAAGTTTCTGATTTTGTGTGTTTTGGATTCGGTTACATTTTATGCATTTATCATATATTATATTATGCCGAATAATAGTAGGATATGCATAAGCTAACTCTTTGGTTGCAGACATGAGATCCGACTATTATGACTTAATATGTTGTGTATGTGATTGTGTGTGCATGTGTGTAATTTTATTTGAATCCTCGGGGTTGACGAGGCTAGATAGTATTTAATTTCTGTAATTAAATACAACAATTGTTTAGCCGCGCATTTTAGTTTACTTTCAATCTTGTCACGACCCCAGAGGCACATGCTTCCTCGAAAATCGGGCAGTATCTCCCCTGTACGACGGACAATATGGGACAAATATACATACACTCTCACCCATATAGCTTAGCCACATGTGGCTAGCATCACAATAAATAAAAGTAAACACAACCACATAGTTCTTATATCAACAAAAGAAATAATGGGTGGCTCAGCCACCTTAGGCATAAAAGAAACCACAACTTAAAAAGAAACTCCATAACGAATAAACCCGAACAATAAGACATGACTACAAATTCATCAATACCATACCAGAAAGTAAAATAAAATGCGGAAACAAAGAAACTACGGAGAACCAACTCTGAAACAACTCCAAATAAAATAACCCGGTGGAACTGAGGGACCGAGGGGCTGGCAACTGGATCACCTCCTGGCTCCAAGCAAAATATCTACCTGCTACCTAAAACAAAAATGGGAGGTAGCGGTGGTAAATCCGGGCGGACTCTGCGAGTATATGAGTAGACAATAAGCATGACATAATAAAAGATATCTAAGTAGAGAAACAATAGAGTACAATCCATAAGAAATATAGAATCACCTAAACATGCATAACATATATAGAACAACATGTTATAAAAACCGAATAACAACTAAACAGACGTAAAATAACGCAACAACAATAAAACCAAGATATAGATGCATGTCAATCAAATGCAACAACCATAGCTCATATAAATGCAACAATCACAAGAAAATGCATAAACGAAATATGTATGCACATGATGCAATGACATGTGTCACCCCTGACGCCAATCAAGCTGCCAACACATCTCATCTGTGTGACCGAGTGGGTAGGGCTGTGATAACTGTACGCACTCCAACAAATACCACAAAGATGTGGTTGAGTGGACAAGATGCTGAGGAGTCCACACTCCAGACCTCGGTACATAAGGAGAGCTATCAACAGCTACAATATCCCTCGAAAACAACGGTGAGGGTGTCACTGTTTGCCTACAGCTGCAACATGTGTGGCATAACAGGACACTCTAGCAACTACCACGACAACAAGTGGTTGAGTGAATCGAGCAACAAAATGACTAACGACGGATTAACCATATGGAAGTCCAACAGTCGTTAGTATGCAATGTGCATATATGGTGCATGTTACAAGATGCACGAACAACCGGAGAAATAATGATGCAACCAAAATCCAACAAGTAAACGATGCATCAATACTAGATAGGATATTTCTAATGCCAAATAAACCTATCTGTGTTTAATGGACTTCTAAGTACTCGCATACAAGCGGTACTTTATAGAACAGAAAACCAACAGAGGACTATACAGATACGAATTTGGAATACTCGAAGATCAACGAAGAGTAAGTATCAACGGTGATGTTAAAATAACAAACAACAAGAAATAAGATCAAGCAACCTACTAGACATAATATAGTCATGCTTTAAGATAAAATGAACTACTCGAGTACAAAGGAGAAGTACCCGCCTTTTATTGAAGAATTTCATAAATGAGGACCTTCCACGACCCACCGAACGAGTCCGAATCATGGT
This sequence comes from Boesenbergia rotunda, assembly GCA_024364735.1. Taxonomy (NCBI): domain Eukaryota; kingdom Viridiplantae; phylum Streptophyta; class Magnoliopsida; order Zingiberales; family Zingiberaceae; genus Boesenbergia; species Boesenbergia rotunda. The sequence goes on from JAGFNQ010000834.1 coordinate 108,998, forward strand.
CCTGAAATGACCGCCGATCCGAAGCTATCGCCAATCACACAGAGAGTGTGAGAAGGAAGTATTGCGGTGATTCGCGTGGAAGAGAAGAATCACCGGCCTTGGACTTGATCAGGGCTGAAGGAGAACTTACGGCGTCGGTTGGCTCACGCAAGGGTGGTGACGCGACAAGGGAAACAGGCGCTCGTCTTCTCGCTCAATCGAAGAAGACAAAGAGAAGAAGGAGGAGGAGGAGAAGTCTCGGTAGAGGGCTCGGCGTCGGGGAGAGGCGACGGCGTCGACGGTCCTAACTTGGAGGGTTAGGTGTGGAAAGTCCTAACTTGGAGGGTTAGGTGTGAAAAAGTCCTAGCTTGGAGGGCTAGGTGTGAAAAGTTCTAACTTGGAGGGTTAGGTGTGGAAAAGTCCTAGCTTGAAGCGCTAGGTGGATGAAATCCTAACTTGGAGGGTTAGGTGTGGAAAAGTCCTAGCTTGGAGAGCTAGGTGGATGAAATCCTAACTTGGAGGGTTAGGTGTGGATAAAATCCTAACTTGGAGGGTTAGGTGTGGATAAAATTCTAGCTTGGAGGGCTAGGTGTGGAAATTCTTAACTCGGAGGGTTAGGTGATTGGAAATCTTGGTGAGTGAAGCCGGGTCCTGGTGAGTGAAGGCAGGTTGACTGAAGTCCTGGTGAGTGAAGCTAGGCACGGAGTCTTGGTCCGAGGGACTGAGCATGAGTCAGGGGAGGCTGGGAGCCAGTTATCTTGACTTAGAGTGGGTTTGGCCTAGCCTGGATCGGTCTGGTGACCGATCAGGGAAGTTGGCACGGAGTTCCCTCGTGGATCGGTCTGGTGACCGATCCAGCGATGTCTGATCGGTCTGGTGACCGATCAGGGAACATACGGTGACTTTGGCAAACCTAGTGATCGGCTCCTGATCGGTTTGGTGACCGATCAGGGAGCATACAGTGAGTTTGTAAAACTTTCTGTGCGGCTCCTGATCGGTCTGGTGACCGATCAGGGTTACTATTCAGATCGTTCTGGTGAACGATCAAATGTCGCAAGTTCCTCACTATGACCGATCAGGATGGAGCCTGATCGGTCTGAGCATGTCCTGATCGGTCTGGTGACCGATTAGGAGATTTGGACTGCGAAGCTGGGAAATCACCCTGCAAAGATGTGGATCGGTCTGGTGACCAATCCACGACTTGGGATCGGCCTGGTGATCGGTCCCGGAGAAGTCGCGATTTCTGATTAAGCGTTGGGGACCGATCAGGATGGAGCCTGATCGGTCTGAACCCAGCCTGATCGGTCTGGTGACCGATCAGGAGTCACTCTGATCGGTCCGGTGACCGATCAGGAGTCACTCTGATCGGTCCGGTGACCGATCAGTAGCTGGCAGCTTTAATTCAAAAACGCTGTCAGAGCTCTGATTTCGTCTGTTTCTCTGCTGATTCGCTACTGATTTCTGCTCCTAACTACTGATTGTTGATACTCTGTTGATTTGATGAGCTAATGAGCTGCTAAGTGTGCAGGTAAGTCAGGTTTACTTCAAGGGAGTCAAACTGAGGCTTTTGCTACGTCAGTTTGGGCAGGTTTCCATCTTAGGTTGCAACGGATGTTGGCGCTGTTGGAGCTACAGACTGGAGCTCGTCTGAGGGAAGCTCAGGGAGTCCAGGAGAGCTCAGTGGTAGGTGAGCAGTTGCAGGTTAGCAGCTGGGAGCTGCAGAGAGGTGGTTGTGACCTGGCGATCAGTGGGAGAGGTTTAAGGGCTTGGTAGCGATGAAGCCTAAACAACACTTGATCGATTCTTCTTGCGACATCTCTTGTTCTGCTTGTGTGATTACTCTGATCCATCTCTTGAGCAACTCTACTATGAATCTTGAGCAACCTTGTGATACTTGAGCACTTGGAAGAGAAACAAGGAGCTTGGCGAGTCCATCACCGAAAAGACACGAAGAAGGGAGTTCTTGCGTGAGATCTGTGCTGAGTAGAGCTCGGTGAGAAGTTTGCTTGTGTTCTTGCGGTTCTAAGTGCTCAGTAAGGCTTCTTCTTGTGTTTCCTGTACTTAATACTTCATCATCTTGAAACGCTGTGGAGAGGTTACTCCACCGAGAAGGAGGTTACATTCTATCCGAATTTTCCGGTGCTTGATCTGTCGACGATCAAGGGATCGCCCACCTCACAGGCACGCCAAGGAGTAGGAGCAAGTTATCCCCGAACCTTGTAAATGATTCTTGTTAGCGTTTGTAGTTTGCTTTCCATTTTTGCATTTATACTCTGTTTTGTTCTTGCTTCCGCTGTTGCTGCTAACATTCAAGTGCAGTAATCCTAAAAGCGAAAGAAGTTTTGTGTCTAGCTATATTCACCCCCCCCCTCTTTATCCATCCAAGTTCCCCATCAGAAGGGACATAATCCTTGATAATTGTCTTAGTATCGTGTAATGGTGAACACTTAGATGCATTTAATAGTATCCTCCCTATCGGAGTTACTACTATTATTTGTAGGACCGAAGAGGAACCAACTATTAATTTTATTTGTCAAAAAGTTAAGTTGACAAGATAATAAAATTAATGGGTAAAACCTTCTCTTACAAATGTAGAATTCGTATACATCCACACTATCGTGGCATATGATATTCTCGGTGTTTGTTGATTTTAAAATTTTATTGTTTGAGGAATCAATAATTTTTTGAAATCTAATGTATTGATCATTGTGATTCTCAAGAAAATTTCAAAAATGGCTTTTAGCCCACTTGCTGTAATATTGAAAGAAAACAAACTTACTGACCCTAACTATATTGATTGGAAATGGAACCTGGACATTATCTTGACTGCTGAAAAGTATAAATTTGTACTCTTTGAGGACTATCCTAAAAAGCCTAGCGAGAATTCTAGTGAAGAGGAGAAGAAACGTTATAAGAAGTAGGTGAAGACAGATGAGATGGCGCAATGCTACATTTTGGCTTCTATGTCAAATGTGCTGCAACATCAACATCAGGTCATGGCTACTGCTTATGATATGATGCTCAATCTCAAGGAACTCTTCGGACACCAGAATTGGGCTGCTAGGCAAGAAGCGATGAGAAACTTGATGACGACTACCATGGTTGAGGGAACACCCATGAGAGATCATGTTCTCAAAATGATAGCACATTTGAATGAAATAGAAGTCCTTGGAGCGGAGATCGATGGGAAAATCCAAGTCGATATCATTCTCCTATCTCTACCTAGGAGTTTTGAGCAGTTTCGTCTAAACTATAATATGAACAAATGTACATATTTGTTGGCGGAATTTCTGACAGAACTCCAGGCGGCAGAGAGGCAGACTGGACACTGGAAGGCGGACTATCCCCATCGTCAGGAGAAAAATAAAGGTATATCTTTTGTTGAAACGTGTTTAGCGGTGTTTCCCGTGCTGTTGAACTCCCAAGCTGAATCTCTCGAGCAGTATTTCTCGACCTAGAAGTCCCGAACCGGACTTCCCGAGCAGGTCTTCCCGAACCGGTCTACCTGAACCGGAATTGGAGAGTTGCCGAGACCTACGTAACACAGTTTCCTTGAAACAGATTTATCCACTCCGACAGTGCTTCGAGGTTCTAATAGACGTCTGTCTCTCAGGATACAATAGCGGGACCACCGGCACAACGAAGCACTCGTTGCTCATTACGAACTGAAGAAGTACCCGAATGCTACCGGGGAAAACACGGGAAATTGAGAACGAGGTGGAAGACGAAATGTTGGTTTATCTGCTTGGATAAATTTTGCCCCGATCGGTTAGACATTCGACGTGCGCAGGTCGTGCACGCACACAAGTCTACTTGATTCAGTACAAATTCGGGCCCTTGATTTGCACCCCTCCTACGCACCCACGCGTGAGAGAGAGTCTCTCCCCTTGTATTTATTCACAACTAACATGCTTGTGAAATAATATAAACCAATAATTATATCTTAAGATTTCCAATATGGGACTAAAGTCTCATTCATAATGGAGCATTTTTCCTTCCCACCGTCCTTTCCATTCACACTATATCCAACGGTTTGTTTGCGTACTAGCTAGCGTCCCCTCTTTTGTCTCTTTTCTTGTAGCAGCCAAAACACAAGAGTGATCGCTCATTGTCTCAAAAGAAAAAGGACTGTAGCAGAGAGACAGCGGTTGGTTCCTTCTCCCCAAGCATCAAAGCATGCTCATGTCTGCTCCACCTGCGTCGCCTTGGTTTTTATAATTTGTGCTCTCTGACTTTCTTGCAGAGAGGAGAGCCCCACTCGTCTGAAAATAAATGGCTTTTTTTTTCATCTGTACTGTTTAGAGCATCTGTACTGAGTGAAGGAATGTTTCAATATTTTCTTGTGATCCGGGCCTTCTGTTTTGGGAGGAAAGTTGGGGGCCCGGTCGGAGTTAACTGGATATGATCCGGGTCAGGAAAAACCGGGCCAGCTCACCCTCGACCTCACGGGCCGGGCCGAAGGCTCCGACAGGACACTGAGAGGTCGGGTTCGCAAGCTCGGACATTATAGGAGGTCGAGCTCGAGAGTACCGACATCGCCAGAGGTCGGGTGCAAGAGCTCCGTGACCTCGGGTCGGATGCCGGAGGGCGGACCCCAAGAGGTCGGGAACTAGAGCTCCGTGACCTCGGGTCGGGTGTCGGAGTGCGGACCCCAAGAGGTCGGGAACTAGAACTCCGTGACCTCGGGGCGGGTGTCGGAGTGCGGACCCCAAGAGGTCGGGAACTAGAGCTCCGTGACCTCGGGTCGGGTGCTGGAGTGCGGACCCCAAGAGGTCGGGAACTAGAGCTCCGTGACCTCGGGTCGGGTGTCGGAGTGCGGACCCCAAGAGGTCGGGAACTAGAGCTCCGTGACCTCGGGTCGGATGCCAGAGCTCAGACACCAAGAGGTCAGATCTGTCAGGATTCGGCGTTAAGGGGAAAAAACATTGAACGCAATCGTTACTTGACACAGCCGCCAAACATTAATCAGGATCGAAAGGACAGGTTTACAGACTGTCAGGCGGCTGTGTCAGCCTCACCCCGCCGCTAAGATAGCCACTTACTTAGCTTAATCCTTGACTGATCCTTAACGAGATGTGACAGTTCGCACGCAGGAAGACCTTTTCGCCTCCCTATATAAACCCCACATGTGCTCCATAGAGGAGGCTCTCGGCTCCTCTGCAACCTCAACTTCCTTTCGCAAGCCCCATTTCGGTCCGAGCCAAGTGACTTGAGTGCTCCCCCTATTTGAGCTCGACCCCGACCTCCGAGTTATAGCAGACCGGGTCCTCTTGGTCAGACCGAGTCACCCGAGTGAAAACCGATCTTCGCTTGTCGACAGGATCAAATTTGGCGCCGTCTGTGGGAATCAGCCTGATCGAAAGCCGAAGATGAGCGAATCCAACCGGGTGACCGTTACTCTCTCACAAGAAGACCTCGACCTGCTAGTGGAAGCAAAGGTGAAGAAATTGGCTGAAGCACAACAAGCAGCCGCCCGACTCATTTAGACAGGCCCATCCGAGCACACTGCTTGTGTGGGCACTGAGGGGGGGGTTCGCCAGGAGAACAGCCCTCATTTCCACCGGGCGCTGTTTGACCCGACTGAGGGAGCAGGACAATCAGACCCTCATGAGGCTACATCCAGCCATACCAGAGCTAGCAAAGGGAAGACCCCCCTTGTGTTGACCCCAACGGAGCGCACAGGGTTCCCCTTCTCCAGCCGAATCTTGCAAGAGCCGCTGCCCAAGCATTTCCGGACCCCGTCCATCACTGAGTACGGTGGAGTTGCTGATCCCGAGGAGCATTTAATGAAGTTTGAGAATGCTTCAATGCTACATCAATATACGGATGGGGTAAAATGCCGAGCCTTCCTGACCACTTTGGCCGGGCCGGCCCAGCGATGGTTTGACAGACTGCCGGAGGGATCCGTGAGAGAATTTGCTGCTGACTTCAAAAGATTGTTCCTCCAGCATTTCGCGAGCAGCAAAAGACACCACAAAACCAGCCTCAACCTTTTTACCCTGAAGCAAGGCTCCAAAGAGTCACTCAAGGCGTACATCAAAAGGTTCAATCAAGTTGCATTGGACGTACCCACTGCCACATCTGAGGTGCTAGTCAGTGCCTTTGCACAAGGCCTGCAGGAGGGCGAGTTTTTCAGATCCCTGATCCGAAAACCCCCGAAGGATTTTGAGAGTCTCCTTGGCAAGGCCAGCAAATATGTGGACGTGGAAGAGGCACAGGTTGCCAGGCGACCAGAGGTCAGACCGGCTCCTGAAATCACTCAGCATCATCATAGGAGTGCGCCTCCTGGAGGACCTCTCCGAAGTCCCCGAGCTGTGGGACACCGACCAGGAGTCCAGAGAGGAATAGTTCAGCAAGTGGCCCAGGGCTGCTTCCCATCCAAGTGGCAGCCCTATTGTTCCTTCCATAACAACCACACGCACGATCTTCAGGACTGCTGGTAGGCCGGCAGAGGTTGGGGCCGCGCCGGTCGAGGAAGTCCAAAGGGGGCTCCCCAAGGAGGTGGTCGAGGTCGGGGAAGAACGTCACCGAGCTAACCCGAGCCCCCAGCTTGACCAACTGCTTCTGCAGCCAGACAGCTGTTCCAGACCCCCAACTCCACCGAGAACAGGAATGCTAGCGAAGAGCAAGCCAATCAACAAAATGCAGTGCATGGATCCATCAACATGATTTCTGGAGGCCCTACCTATGGAGATTCCAACAGAGCTCGGAAATCACAGGTTAGGCGACTTGATATCTATCAAGTGGGCTGCAGTTCCGCCCAAGCTCAGGGGCCACAGATCAGTTTCGGCCCTTCAGAATTACAAGGAATAGAAGTACCTCATGAGGATGCCCTGGTCATCACGGCGATCATAGCTAATTACCAGATTCATAGAACCATTGTGGATACGGGGAGTTCGGTAAACATCTTATACTTAAAAGCTTTTGAGCAATTACAGATTGAAGCTACTGAGCTCCAGCCCGTGGCCACACCTCTATTCGGATTCACGGGGAATGAAGTCCAGCCCTTGGGCTAGATTAAATTAGCCATTTCACTCGGTGAAGAACCTTTAAGAAGGACTCGGTGGTCTACCTTCCTAGTAGTGGACGCCCCCTCGGCCTACAATGTCATCCTGGGCAGACCGGTGTTGAATGAGTTCCGAGCCGTGGTGTACACTTTCTACTTAAAGGTCAAATTCCCAGTGGGTGACCAGGTCGGGGAGGCTAAGGGAGATCAAAAAGTAGCACGTCGGTGCTATGTGGACGATGTCCGAGTGGAGGTTAGTAAATCCTTCCGAGCAGCGCCGGCTAATTGCAACATGGTGCAATCTTCTCAGCCCTCCCCTTGGGCTGACCTGACAGAGGAAAAGGAAGAGGTCCAGCTCTTGCCCGACCAAGAAGAAACCAAAGTGAAGATAGCTCCCGGACTACCGCCCGACCTCAGACAACAGCTGATAGAATGTCTGACTCAAAACCGAGATGTGTTTGCCTGGTCCCAACAAGATCTCAAAGGGGTCAGACCAGAGATAATGGAGCACAAGCTGCACGTGTACCCTGATGCCCGACCTGTCAAGTAGAAGAAAAGAGATTTCATCCCCGAACAGAACAAGATCATTCAGGCCGAAGTGGAGAGACTGCTGGAAGCGGGGCACGTCCGAGAAGTCCAATTCCCGACCTGGCTTGCCAACGTAGTGCTGGTCTCCAAGCCAGGTGACAAGTGGAGGGTCTGTATCGACTTCAGAGACCTTAATAAAGCTTGCCCTAAGGACTGCTACCCGCTCCCCCGGATAGATCAGATGGTAGACTCTACCGCCGGGAATGAACTCATCTGCATGTTGGATGCCTACCAGGGATACCATCAAGTGCCCTTAGCCTTGGCAGATCAAGAGAAGATCAGTTTTGTCACGGCTGAAGGCACTTATTGCTACACAGTTATGCCCTTCGGACTCAAAAATGCTGGGGCGACTTATCAAAGGCTGATGAACAAAGTTTTTAAGGAGCAGCTCGGAAGAAACGTAGAAGTATACGTAGATGACATTCTCATCAAGTCCTCCCGAGCTGCCGACCTCATAGCCGATGTACGAGAAACCTGTTGCACCCTTCGAAGGTATGGCCTCAAACTCAATCCGGCAAAATGTCTGTTCGGAGCCAAAAGTGGGAAATTCCTGGGCTACATCTTGACCGAGCGAGGAATAGAAGCCAATCCGGGTAAAGTGAAAGCACTGCTGGACATGCCGCCGCCCAGGAACCTAAAGGAAGTTCAGCGACTGACCGGGAGGATCACGGCCTTATCTCGATTTATCTCCCGGTCAGCCAACAGAAGTCTGCCGTTCTTCAAGGTCTTGCGCAAGGCCTCCAAGTTCCAGTGGGATGCCGAGTGCGACCGAGCTTTCGAAGAATTGAAGGCCTACTTGGTCAGTCTGCCAGTGCTAGCCAAGCCCGAGGAAGGAGAAACACTGTATGTTTACTTATCTGCTACTGAGGAAGCTGCGAGTGCTGTGCTTGTAACCCAGAAAGAGACCGAACAGCAGCCGGTCTATTTCTTTGGGCACTTATTTAAAGAGGTCGAATGTAGGTACACTACACTCGAGAAAATAGCTTATGTCCTTGTGTTGATGGCTCGGCGACTGCGACCATATTTTCTGGCTCATCCAATCCGAGTGCTGACCAATAGCACACTCGGGAAGGTCCTGATCAACCCTGAAGCCTCAGGTCGGATGGTCAAATGGACAACCGAACTGAGCGAATATGACATTCAATACCAGCCCCGAACTGCGATCAAAGCTCAGGCCTTGGCAGATTTCCTAAGTGAACTTCATACGGAGGAAGAGGAGGAGGTCTGGAAAATATATGTGGATGGGTCAGCCACCCGGGCAGGGAGTGGCGTGGGAGTCTTATTGACGTCTCCTAAGGGAGACCCCATTCATCTGGCCGTGCGCCTGGAATACCATGCTACCAATAATCAGGCTGAATACGAAGCCCTCTTGGCAGGTCTTCAAGCGGCCAGACAGGTCGGGGCCACCCGGGTCATCCTACATTCCGATTCTCAGTTAGTGACTCAACAGGTAGCCGGGCGGTTCGAAGTGAATGACGAGAAGCTACAGGCTTACGTAGAGGCATATCAACAGTTACAGGCAGAATTTCAAGAAGTTCAGATTATGCAGATCCCTCGAGGGGACAATGCCAAGGCAGATGAGTTAGCCCGGCTGGCCAGCTCGGTCCGTCCGTGGGTCTTCCCCAAGCCTTCGCCGCAGGTTATGTTGGCGGCTCAGGTTGAGAGGGAAGCAGAGATGGAGATAGAGGGGGACTGGAGAGCTCCATTCATCGCCTATCTGAAAGAAGGAACTCTTCCGAACAACCCTGAGTAGGCCCGGATACTGAAGATAAGGGTCGCCCGGTTCACTCTGATAGGGGATGCATTATACAAGAGAGCCTTTTCCCGACCATTATGCAGATGCCTCGGAAAGGAAGATGCGGACTATGTGCTCAGAGAAGTGCATTTGGGGTGTTGCGGAAACCATTCAGGAGGTCGGTCCATGGCTCGGAAGGTCCTGCTGGCCGGTTACTTTTGGCCGACCCTTCAAAGGGATGCGGAGATGATGGCTCTTGCTTGCCTTTCTTGTCAGAAGGATCAGAACCTATCGCACCGACCGGTCGAGATATTGCGAACATCCACTTTATCATGTCCCTTTGATCAGTGGGGCATGGATATAGTAGGACCCTTCCCCAGGGCAGCAGGTCAGAAGAAATTTTTGTTGGTGGCAGTAGACTACTTCTCCAAGTGGGTCGAAGCAGAAGCCCTGGCCCGGATCACCGAACAAGCGGTAAAGAAATTCCTTTGGCAGAACATTTTGTGCCGGTATGGCATACCTCACAAGCTGGTATCAGACAATGGTCGGCAGTTTCAGGGTCGGATAATCAGAAATTGGTGCAAGGAATTTGGGATCAAGCAGGCCTTCACTTCCGTGGCATATCCCCAGAGTAATGGTCAGACCGAAGTAGCCAATAGAGAGATTTTGAAAGGGCTCAAAGCTAAGCTAGATCAGGTCGGCGGATCCTGGGTAGACGAGCTGCCTGGCGTCCTATGGGCCCTTCGAACCACACCCAAAGAGGGGTCGGGATGCACTCCCTTCAAGTTAGTCTATGGGAGTGAAGCGGTAGTCCCCATGGAGGTCGGCTGTGCGTCTGACAGAAGACATCTGTATGGAGAAGACAATGCGGAGAAAAGACGAGCTGAGCTAGATCTGATTGAGGAGGTCCGAGCTAAGGCTGGTGTCCGCATGGCAGCTTACCAGCAAAGGATGTGGAACCGATACAACCAGAAGGTTATACCCTGACATTTCCAAGTAGGGGACAAGGTCTGGAAAAGAATCAAGCCAGTTGGAGAAGTAGGCAAGCTGGAGCCTCCATGGAGTGGTCCGTTCCTAGTGGTCGAGGCGCTGGGGTCAGGAGCCTACTATTTGCAAGATGCTCAAGGAAAGCGGCTCGGAAGACCTTGGAGTGCAGTGCATTTAAGATTGTACCGTGAGGAGAGCGGAGAGAAATGATTCTTGTAACTGTACTCAGAAAAAGCGATGACAAAAACTCTGACTCTCCAAAAGACAATTGCAGCAAGTTATAAGTGAGTTTGCGCTCACGCACCCACCGGACTCGGCGCTGATCGAGCGTGGCGCTCCACGTTCGGTCGGGCCCGGTCGGGCATGACGGTCCACGCTCGGTCAGGGTAAGTCAGACGATGTCCAGACTCTTGCTAAGGCAAGTTATAAGTGGGCATGCTCCCACGCACCCACCGGACCCGGCGCCGATCGGGCGTGGCGTTCCACGTTCGGTCGGGCCCGGTCGGGCGTGGCGGTCCACGCTCGGTCAGGGTAAGTCGGACGGTGTCCAGACTCTTGCTAAGGCAAGTTATAAGTGGGCATGCTCCCACGCACCCACCGGACCCGGCGCTGATCGGGCGTGGCGTTCCACGTTCGGTCGGGCCCGGTCGGGCGTGGCGGTCCACGCTCGGTCAGGGTAAGTCGGACGGTGTCCAGACTCTTGCTAAGGCAAGTTATAAGTGAGCATGCTCCCACGCACCCACCGGACCCGGCGCCGATCGGGCGTGGCGTTCCACGTTCGGTCGGGCCCGGTCGGGTGTGGCGGTCCACGCTCGGTCAGGGTAAGTCGGACGGTGTCCAGACTCTTGCTAAAGCAAGTTATAAGTGGGCATGTTCCCATGCACCCACCAGACTCGACGTCGATCGGGCGTGGCGTTCCACGTTCGTTTGGGCCCGGTCGGGCGTGGCGGTCCACGCTCGGGCGGAGTAAGTCGAGCGGTGTCCAGGCTCTTGCTCGAGATAAACATGAGTCAGTATCTTTCTGCGAGACCTATCGCCGAGTCAGGGTACCCGCCCAACCGGGCAAAATCGCCGAGTCAGGTCGTACGCCCGACCGACCTTCATTGCTGAGTCAGGATATCGACCTGACCGAGCTACAAGCCTAAGTCTGGAAAAGGGCCAGGTTGGAAGACTAATAGCACGAGTCGCCCGAGCGCCTGGCACTTAGCCAAATTTTCAAGTCGGCCTAAAAAATCAAGCTAAGGAGACCAGGATGAACGTCCCGAGCCATCAACACTGAGCGGGAGTTTGTCGCGGGGCACAAACGCTGGCCTTCGCAGAATGAACTAAACGAGTTGAATAAATAACACTTAGCGGGAAGTTCGTGCGCCATAGATAGGGTACCGACCTCGTTAAGCAACACAGCCGGGGCGGAACGCCGACCCGACCTAACACACCCCCGAGTCAGGATGCCGACCTGACCCCATGGTACTCCTGAGCTCGGACGTCAGCTCAGTCGAACGTCTGATTGTGCGGGTGTCTCTAGCATTCGACACTTAGTGAAAACTCCCTACCCGACCTGAAGGAGTCTACCTTACGATAATGATTTAAGTGTCCCGAGAGACCCATACTTCGCGAAATTTGGATGAATAACTCATAATACCGACCTTCGACGAATGGGGCGAGTGCCTCAAATAAGCAACACTTAGCAAAAATTTCATACGTCGCAAACAGCTAAACAAAATAAAGAAAAAGAAAAATCCACAGAAATGAGTTAAGGCCCGAGGCCATCACAAAATTGGGCCTTAGAGGCCGAGTCAGGAAATCAAGTATCATTACAAAATTTTAAGAGCTTAAGGATGGGGCAAGAGTAGACTGAGCAACAGCTCGGGCAAGAGAGGTGGGGTAAGTAAATTTCGGAAAGGCGTCGGGGGGGGGGGGGGGATCGTGGCCCTGATCAGAGTGGGCTTCACCACGTTGGGAGGCAGGTCGGCGGGGAGATGGCCGGCTTCTGTGAGCTGCTGTATGGCGCCCTTTACCCCATACATGAGCATGCCTACAATCTTCTGGGTCACCTGGTGCCGGAAGGGCTGAGACTGAATATAGGCTAACCGGGATTGTTCAATTTGGGTCGGTTCGGCAGCTTTGTAATCGGTCAGCTCTTTCTGCAAGCGGGCCACCTCAGCGTCTCGCTCTTTAAGTTGGGCATCCTTGGTTGCCAGGCCTGCTTCTGTACTTACCAGTTGTGCCTCCAAGGCCTCTCGCTGAGCCTGGAGTTCTGTCTCTTTTCCCTTCAAGGCTGCAAGCTCTGTTTCTTTGTCCTGCAGTGTCTGCTTGTGAGCAGCAGATGCCTCCCGTAGCTGTCGTTGCAGGTCTCGGGCCTCCAGGATCTTCCTGTCTAAGTCAGAGCGAGCCCGGGCTTCGAGAGTAAGAGCGGTTTTCTTCGAGGCCTCGGCGGCCTCCAGCCGGGTGCCGAGTTGATCCATCTCACGGGCCAAGGCCGCCAATACCTCGTGTGCTCGCTCCAACCGGATGTCACCTTCCGCCAATTGCATTCGCAAAGAAGCTATCTCGTTGCTGAGTCGGGTCTGACCCTCGTCACCAGGGGGGAGGTCACACCGAACTAGTTGGTGCTCTAAGTTCTGTATTTTGTACTCGGCCACCCGGCGTTCCCTAACATTCGTGACCAAAGCCTTAGTGATTGCCTGCCCCCCGACCCATAGCTGCACAAGAACAAGCAATGTGAGAAGATAACGAAGAGGGCGAAGGGTAGGAAAAAGTATACCTTGACCATATCCATGGCGAAGTTGTCGGCCAGACTGAAAGGACTTCGTCCTTCAGTTAACTCCAAGCCTTAGTCCCAAGCCGCAGACAGATGACCGTGCAGGTTGACCGGCTGGGGCTCAATCATCCGAAGTAATTGAGTTTCGGAGGGGAGCTGCAACTCTACTGGTACTCGGGGGAGGTCATGCATGGATAGGAGGGCGGCGGCAGCTTCTTCGCCGATAGGGTCCACATCGTCCACCGGGCGAGGAGCGGCTGAGCTGGAAGCCAAGCCACCCGGACGGGGTAAGCTATGGCTTGGTAGGGAGACCTCGGGCCGGGGAGTACTCGAGGACGGGCGGAAGTCCCCGGGTGAGGAGAAGCCGAGCGGGAGGTCGATAACCGAATTCTAACTCGACTAGGCGGGGGAGCCGGTAGATCGGGCGCCCCCTCGGGCTGAGCTTGAGCCGCAGAAGCGCTGGAGGAAGCAGCCTCCTGGGGACGTTTTTTCTTCTTGGACGCCCGGGAAGAGGACTGACCCGCGGCAGTAGTCGGCACTTCTGCCTCCGTGTGGACCTCGGGAAGGGCTGTCTCAATGCTCTGAGCTAATATTTCCAACTCTGAACCGCTCCCCGCCTCGCCTGGTTGTTCGGGAACCGGTGCCGCACTCACGGGCGGCACACTCCGACTCGCTAGCAGTTCGGCCGCCCGGGTGTTCAATGCCTCTTCTTCCAAGGCTAGCTGATCATCCAAGAGGGCGTCCATCAGAGCCTGAGCTGCAAGTCAGAAAAAGTTTTAGTTAGCATTAAAAGAGTCGTAAGTAAAAATGGGAGTTTACCATAGGTGCTGGGCAGTCTGGCCGGGATTTGACTCAGCCGGCAGATGTAGAGCACTGCCTCGCTCAACAGTTTACCGGCGCGGAAACGAAGTCCCCCAATCTTAGAGAAGGCCAGCTGAAAGCGGGGGTCGGCACGATATCTCTTGGGGGCAGCAGGATGAACCGACAGCTCTTCCAACCAGGCAGTTGGCCAAGACGCAGTCGGGGTAGTGCTTATATAGAAGAAATGAGATTTCCATCCCTTGTTAGAGGAGGGAACTTTATCTAGAAAGGCCGTGTTAACCCGAGTTTGGAAAAAGAAGCATCCTGGCTCTTGCATTTTAAGATAGAAGAAGAGATGGAAGACCTGAGGAGTAAGGGGAACTCGGAAAGATTCGAAAATTATCACCGTGCCACACAGAATGCGGATCGAGTTCGGGGCTAGCTGGGAGAGAGGCACTTGGAAGTACCGGCAGATCTCCACAATAAAAGGGTGTAGTGGAAATCGCAAGCCGGCTAGGAAGTGATCCTTGAAGATGGTAAAGTAATTCAGGGGGGCTCGGTTGGGCCGGTCATCCCGAGAGGGGAGAACAAAAGGGTGATCTTCCGGGACGCGATAGTCTAGACGAAGGGTTTCTAAGGAACCTAGACTCAAGGTCGAGCGGGTGGTGGTATACCACGGCCCGGGCGCAGAAGATGAGTTGGCCATATGGTCGGACTCGGGAATCAACGTGAGAAATATTAGGCGAGAAGAAGAATACCTAATGTTAGGGCTCGGGATAAAACGCTGATCACCAAAAGCACCAATCGTCGGAACACGAAGAGGTCGGATCGAAATGGAAGAAGAAGCAGAAGTCAAAGTGACAAAGGGCGAAATGATGGGTTAGGCCTATTTATAGTGCGAGCAGAGCAAGGACGACCGTCGGATGAAGAGGGGAAAAAGGGCGGGCTCTACTCTCCACCGTTCATCCCCTACAAATCCCTAGGTCTCGAAGTTTCTCTCGGACGCCACGCGAAGCCACGCTCATGACACCTCGAAGCCAGGGGTTCCCTCTCCGAGGTTGACACGTGGGCTGGCATTGATGAGTGATTTGACGAGGGGTCGGACGTTCAAAGTAACAACTCGGCATACGAGGGACGCGCGGGAAAGCGGAAAGGAGGTCAGGCCGACCGGGCCAGGAGCCTAGTCAGTCGGTCTTGACGCCTCCTTCGACTAGACTTGAAGGGGAGGCTTGTGATCCGGGCCTTCTGTTTCGGGAGGAAAGTTGGGGGCCCGGTCGGAGTTAACCGAATATGATCCGGGTCAGGGAAAACCGGGCCAGCTCACCCTCGACCTCACGGGCCGGGCTGAAGGCTCAGACAGGACACTGAGAGGTCGAGCTCGAGAGTACCGACATCGCCAGAGGTCGGGTGCAAGAGCTCCGTGACCTCGGGTCGGATGTCGGAGTGCGGACCCAAAGAGGTCGGGAACTAGAGCTCCGTGACCTCGGGTCAGATGCCGGAGTGCGGACCTCAAGAGGTCGGGAACTAGAGCTCCGTGACCTCGGGTCGGGTGTCGGAGTGCGGACCCCAAGAGGTCGGGAACTAGAGCTCCGTGACCTCAGGTCGGGTGCCGGAGTGCGGACCTCAAGAGGTCGGGGACTAGGCTCCGTGACCTCGGGTCGGGCGCCAGAGCTCAGACACCAAGAGGTCAGATCTGTCAGGATTCGGCGTCAAGGGGAAAAGACGTTGAACGCAATCGTTACCTGACACAACCGCCAAACATTAATCAGAATCGAAAGGACAGGTTTACAGACTGTCAGGCGGCTGTGTCAGTCTCACCCCGCCACTAAGATAGCCACTTACTTAGCTTAATCCTTGACTGGTCCTTAACGAGATGTGACAGTTCGCACGCAGGAAGACCTTTTCGCCTCCCTATATAAACCCCACATGTGCTCCATAGGGGAGGCTCGCTGCTCCTCTGCAACCTCAACTTCCTTTTGTAAGCCCCATTTCGGTCCGAGCCAAGTGACTTGAGTGCTCCCCCTATTTGAGCCCGACCCCGACCTCCGAGTTATAGCAGACCGGGTCCTCTTGGTCAGACCGAGTCACCCGAGTGAAAACCGATCTTCGCTTGTCGACAGGATCAGAGATGCACTTAAGTAGTTGGTAAAAGGCGATTTACTTATTCTCAACGCCCCCTTTAATCTATTTCAGGAGTAATACGAAGAAGATAAATATGAAGATTATTAATCTGGATGTTACGACTAATATATGAAAAAGATGAACATGTTAACTTTATCAAATTTTGATTTAAGTAGCTACTTATACTTACTTTACATGTAGGAGGTGTCAATTCGGGTGGATCGGGTAGGGTTAAAAAAAATATTTTTTTAACTCCCAATTCGAACCTGACTCGAACCCGATTTAAACCTAAACGCCCAAGCCAGAACCCGACCAACCCCACCAACCCGAACCCGACCAGAATAATCCGAAAAACCGATTCAAAACGTCTTTTTTCGCTATTTTCTCTATTATTCTTCGCTTTTATCTCAATACTCTATCGTGATGATACTAATATTGATATTAATATACATAAAATATCTTAATTTTCAAAATAAAATTTAATTTAACCCCAAAAAATCTACTAAACATTAAATTCGGGTGAACTCGAATCTGACCCGAATCTGACTTGAACCTGACCCGAAAATTTTTAATTTGAAATCCTCTAACTCGAACCCGATCCGAATCCGAAAATTTTCAATCCGAACCTAAACCCGAATTTTTTCGGATTGATTCGGATTGAATCGTCGAATTGTGTTAATTTTTGACGCCCCTATTCACATGTGACTTTAATACGTATTTTTAAGCGCTGTGTGTGTCGTCAACATCTGGTCCTGACAAAGTGGGATGTGAGGTAGTTGATGACAATCTTGATATATTCCGGGAATGATGAGAAGAAAAAAAAAAAGCACAAAGGGCAAAAAGAACCCCATACGCGATCATAAATGCATTTGGATCTCTATAATAAAATATACTTTCTTCAGAGATAGGGGTAGACTGTTAGCTTGCAATAAACTTCTTCCTGACACCAAAAATATGCTTATAATTATGATCACAACAAGACTACGAATAAACTAATCGATCTAATAGTACTAGCTAGTACCGTGACATAATCATGATTATGATTGTGTTATTCTTTTCCATTAATTAATATTTCAAATTGTAGGATCCTTGTCGTGTTGCTGCTCATATTAATCATCAAAATCATTGTCAAGTAAAAAAGATACCTATTACAAGTATTTACAAGGGCCCTTCCAAGCAATAAGTTGTCATTGTCCATGAAGCTTCTATATAAAATTTAATTTATAACAAGAAGCTTCTGTCAGTATTATCATCTCCTCAGCATATCCTAATTGATTTCTTGGGCTCTGGAATATATATGAATCCTAAGGAGATTACATATTGCTTCTAGCAAGGCTTTTCTCTGCTGTGCATGCAGAGGTGTGCATGGCTTTCATGGAGACAGATTTTCCAGCAATAATGATTTGGTAACAAAAGAGCATGCATGTGGAACGGAATGAAGATCCCTGATCCTTGTTCAAGTCTCTTTTCTTATTATCGTAATCATGAGTGCATCCACCAAACTATATCAAACCCACAGCACGCACTTTTGCTCAGTATGATGCCTCCTAACTGGTGGCAACTTCCGCATCATTCCATGCGCCTCTTTCGCTCACTTTCATCAATTTCACTTTAGTTACTCGGTCCACATCTGCGTTCCTCTCCAAATGATGGAAGTCAAAGTATATAAACATATATACCGTGGAAAAACAGGGCAACGGCTTCGGGAAAGAAAGAGCAGAGAAAAAGGAAACAGTCGTCCATTAAAGCCCCTAGTTCAAACCCAAGAAAGGGTTTTAGGAAACACACAAACCAATAAACGCCTGTACGTATCTCAGTAATGCTTTACGACCAAATCCAAATGTTCCACGTTAAATAGGTAGAGCGAAGGATATAGATTGTGTATGTATAATTCCTGGTTTCCCTTGAGCTTAACAACCCAAAACAATCTTTAGCTTTCATGACACAAGCATTTGCCTCTCAAAATTGCTCAACCCTTTCTTCCTCGAATGGAACGTTTGAGCCAGCAGGTTAATGTCAAGCATTGCTGGGAACTGAGAATATTTGATACATTGCCTCAGGTAAAGGAATAAATTCAATTGAAAGTGAAACACTGGTGTTCAGATAAAAAGAACATCAATGCTAAGCAATGGCAGTTAATGCTTAAAAGACAAAGGTCAGTGTTGAAGTATAATAAGATCATAAAAGAAGAATCCGTGTGAATTTCATCAATCCGCAAAAAGGAGATTTTGCCCCCCTTGCTGTCATATATAGTTCAATTTAGTGTTGGAAATGTGAATGAAAATAAAGAATTGGACGGAAAGAATTTCAATGTGTATGAGAATTTTAATTTGACAATGGAAGTTTCAAGGTTAGTTGGTTGGTTTATATTATTGCACGTGCATATATGATGTGAACAAATATATGAAAAAAAACTCTCTCATGTGTGGGTATGCAGGATAGTGTAAACCTAGAGCTCGAATTACATTGGACCAAGTTGATTTGCATGTGAGTACGACCTGCGCGTGTCGAATGCCGAACATTTTGCCGCATGAATATATTTTTGTTACCTGTTCAAGTGAATTACGAATATATTAACTGATATTAATGGCGTATCAGTACCCTTTCAGGTGAAATGACTGCAATTCAATCCGGATGATAATGATAGTAAATGGTCATTTAATACAGTCAAAGGGAAGTCTCTCCTATATAAAGAGGCGATACCCTAAGCAAAAATAAAAGAGGTAAAAGCTATAGCAAAAACTCTAATCTTTATCCATCTATGTTTCCCCTCACTTTCATCTTCTCTATCGCTAGGCAGTATTATCCGTGATAGCAATCACGTATATTCTTAGTTTGTTATGATCCACCCGTGCTCCATGGTGATTATGGTATACTGTTGTATCTTAGGAAACAAATGACTCACGTAACCTCGAAGCACAGTCAAAGGTGGGGCGAAACTGTTTTAAGGAAACTACTTGAAAATTAGTATCAAAATCCTCTTTACCCCACTCGACTTCCACTCAGGAGCACTTGACATTCACTCAAGAGCACTCACAGATATATATGTTGTAACAAAGAGCTTCTCCATAACTTTAAAGAAGTTAACGATCAAGATGAGGGAACTCAACCCCAAACATCATAGGTCAAGAGAAGTGGTGCTGAAGATGACCTTGGGCAAGGAGTTAACTCTCAATAATATATTGTATGTTTTGAATATTTGGAAGAATCTAGTATTTGGATCACTGTTAAGCAAGCATGACTTTCATATTATTTTTGAGTCGAATAGAGTTGTATTGTCCAAGAATAAAATATTTGTTGAAAAGGGTTAGGTATCTGATGGGTTATTCAAGCTCAATGTAATAGTCATTAGACCTAAGATAAATAAAAATAAAAACTTTTCCATTTATATGCTTGAGTCTTCGTATGTGTGGCATGGTAGATTATGACATTAATTATATACGATGTGTTATGTAGATTATTAACATGCAAAATATATTAACATTTCACCTTGACCAGAAACACAGGTGTAAGAAGCAATGAACTGCTCATCCTAATTCATACCGACGTGTGCGATCTAAAAGGTATACCGATGAGTGGTGTGAATAAGTATTTCATAACTTTTATGGATGATAATATAAAATATTGTTATGTGTATCTTCTCAAAAGCAAGGATGAACTTATAGAGAAATTTATTCTCTACAAGAATGAGTTGTAAACCAACTTAATAAAAAGGTTAAGGTGGTTCGAAATAACCGAGGTGGTGAATATGTATCACTGTTTGCTGAGTTGTGTATTGAAAGTGAGATCAGACATGAAACAACCACTCCTTATACTCCTCATCAAAATGGATTTGCTAAGCGAAAGAATTGCATTATAAAGAAGATGATGAACACTCTTTTATCGAGCTCTAGACTGTCAGAGTTCATGTAGTAGGAAACTGTGTTAATAGCAAATTATGTTTTAAATAAGGTGCCAATAAAAAATAGATAAGAGCTGATATAAGTTGTGAAATGGAAGACAACCGTCCGATAAATATTTGCGAATATAAGGGTGTCTTGCTAAAGTTTTGGTACCTAATCCGAAACGGATTAAGATAGGATCAAAACTCATTGATTGCATATTTATTCGATATGCACATGACAACAATGTGTGTTTTTAATGTATGAGTCACAAATACCGGATATACACATAAACTCGATAATAAAATTGAGAAGTACATCGTTCTTCGAGCATGTATTTCCGTATAAGACTTGAGAAGAAGCAAGTTTCTCTAGATAAGCATTTAAAACACAAGAGGAAGAAGAAGATGACGAAATAGTTGAGGCTAGGGCACGAGTAGAAAGATACTACGAAATATATTTTATCACGTACTTTTATATTGGAAAGTGAGCCCCAAAGTTACTTAGAATCAATAAGCTCTTTTGACGGGCCTCACTTGCAATTACAAATGGGATAAACTCTATCTTGCAAAATCATACTTGAGAATTGTTGGTGCAGTTTACACTAACGGTCAAACTCAGATTTTTGATATATGACGAAAGTATTAAAGTTATGTGTGTTGTTTGTCTAACCTTGTTACTGAGTGTACAAGATTGAAAGACTTAAAACCTGACACCAAGCTAAAGTCCAGGTTAGTTGAAACTTGGAAGGAAGTCAGTTGGGTCTGCGGAGCCTGACAACTAGCTGAAACCCAGGTTGGTGGAGACCTGGCATGAAGTCCAGCTGGGTTCGCAGGAACTGACAGTTGGTTGAAGATCTGGTGGGTTAAGAAGTTGAGTAAGTATGCAAAAGAGTAAGTAAGGTAAGTCACTAGAGGAGAGATCCGGTGAGGATGAGTCCTTGGTGGGATTGTAGGTGCAATCAAACTTAGAACCATTTTGAAGCTCTAAGCTAAATCCTTGACTAGATGCTGATCTTGGAAAGACATGATCTAATTAATAATCATGTTTAATAAAGTGTGCTAACTCTATTTTGCAAGATACATTGTGTTTTTATACTAATGCCTTTTTGCAGGTCAAAAGGGGAAAAATTAGCCTCAGATGAACAATGTTCGAGGTGCCTTAGGTGGGACCCGAGGCGACTCAATTGGAACTGAAGGCGCTCTTAATGGTTGAGGGTGCCTCCATGCAGTTGATGCTGAAGATGAAGGTTTCAATATCCGAGAAGCCTCAGGTTGGATCCAAGGCATTTTAGTTGAGAACTGAGGCACTTCAAAGAGGATCGAAGGTGCCTTCCAATGGGTAAGCTGCACAGGCTGCGAATCTGATAAGCCTTGGAACTAAGGCTCCCTCAGTGGCCTTTATAAGGGTTGTTCGAGGAGTCTATGAGATCATCTGTTCTACGAGTTCAAACGATCATTCTACGACTTTGTCTTCGTGCTGCGACCCTACTACTGCTCTACTACATTCGACCGTTGCCGAAAAACTGACGCCAACACGCGAACACATTCGAATATCTATTATATTGATAACAAAGATAATCAATTTTGTACTTATTTCATATATTTGCTTAAGGATAGTGTAGGGTATTATACTAGTCATATTCTTTGTACTCGACTACTCTACTAGGAGTTTATCAGTAGAGAGATTAGTGGATTATCTGTCGGAAAGGATCAATAGACTTGGGCCTTAGAGTAGGAGTCATTGAAGATTTTGAACCAAGTAAAATCGAACCGTATTTTGACTTGTATTTTCTTCGCTTTATTTTCTGCTATGCACTCAAGTTTTATATATCCGGAAAAGCGAATTTGTTATTAAATTACACGTGATTCACCCTCCCCCTCCCCCACGTGCAACAATCCTACAAGAACTTGTGGATCTTCCTCCGAGAAGTAAAACACTAGGATGTAAATGAATCTTCAAGAAGAAAATAAAATCAGATAACACAATTAATAAGTACAAAGTCAGATTGGTAATTAAAGAATATCGACAACAAGAAGACCTTGATTACTTTGATACGTATTCTCCGATGTTGAGAATAACTTTCATTACAGTATTATTGGCTATTGTCACTCTATGAAATCTTGAAATATATCATATGAATGTAAAAATAGTCTTTCTAAATGAGAATTTGGAGGAAGAAATATACCTAAAACAACATGAAGGGTTTTTTGCCCAAGGTAGGAAAACAAGATTTGTAAATTGGTGAAGTCATTATATGGCTTGAAACAAGCACCAAAGCAGTAATCTGAGAAATTTGATAATGTCATGAAGAAATGTGAATTCAAAATCAATGAATGTGATAAATATGATTACATGAAACCACATAGAATGACTATGTCATCTTGTGCCTATATATAGATGACATACTTATTATTGAGAGTAATAATTGTAGATCGTAAAATACTGAGAGAGAGAGAGAGAGAGTGAGTGAATCTTGATCGTTCATAAAAATTTTCTTTTCGATAGCATAAAATAAAACAGAGAGTAGAGTAAAGTAGTGGAAAATAAAGTACACTTTTTTTTTACTTAATTCGGAGCCTTCGACGACTCCTACTCCAAGGCCCGTAATCCTCGACCTCTCTTGTTGGGCAATCCACTAAATCTCTTCCTTCGAAAACTTTTCAAAGGAAGCAAATTGTACAAGATGTAAGGAGAATAATAATCTACTATCTCCTTTTAAGATGCAAGTACAAGTACGAAAATATGAAATGATACCGACACGTAGAGTAAGCTTGAATCGCGTAGTGTCGGAGAGCTCCTGAGCGTCGTAGTAGTAGCTTTTGAGTAGTTTGTCGATGCATAGAGTGAATGTAGGGCAGTGATGATCTGAGCACTGGTTCAAGCTTCTTATATTGGACATGTTCGGTAGACCGAAAAATTGTTTGGTCGACGGAACCTATTAGTCAACTGAACCTCCTTAGTCAATGGATCTCCGCGCCTTTCCTTGTATATGCTGCTCTGCTATACTCAGTTATCGCTACAATAAATGTGATCTGTCAACCTAACCTTTTGATCAATCTACGGATAAGACTTCCATTTGCGTAGTCACACCATACCATATATGGATTCGTCAACCGATCTAGATGATCAGTCGGCTGATCCCTCTGAATATACTAAATTTGGCACCGTCTGCTTGGTTCGGTCAACTGATCCAAATGTTTAGTCAACTAAACCCTCAGTCAACTTCCTTTGTGTGATCTGTATTAAAATGTTTGCACAACATAATAACATGTAAAGGATTAACCCTGCAAAACAGTGTTACCACAAATATATAATATGCATGAGCAAACAACAATAAGACCTGTCATGATCTTAACTTAGAAACCTCCGTAAGTTCCTCTAGTTGGATTAGCGCCTAAGGCTATCCCGTCGGGGCACGACCTCACAACACTCTCCTCCAAGAACTTACCTTTACTCACCTACCAAACATCTGATCCTCCAGACCTATTTGGACTTACTCCACTCAATGTCTGATCACCTGATTCACTAAGTCTTTCCTGCAATAATAAATTAGCACAACAATAATAATAGTAAAGCAAAACAGTATTGATAAACCTATACTTAGATTTATCAAAATCCGTTAGTTCGGTCGACTGCACCCAATCGATCAAAAACATTCTGATTAAACTTTCTTTGAGTTCACTCTGTTGGAAACCGGATGGCTATAGAGGGGGGGTGAATATAACCAGACACCCACAAGTTGCTCTTTGATATTTTCTGCGTGATCAGATTAGCAACGGAAGCAAATGCAGAACAAAGAACAAAGCAGAGAAGGAATCGCAAACCAAACAATCGCTAAGACGAAGATGTACAAGGTTCGGGGATAACTTGCCCCTACTCCTTGGCGTGCCCGTAAGGTGGGCGATCCCTTGATCGTCGGCAGATCAAGCCCCGGTGAACCAGGATAAGATAGAGCCTCCTTCTCGGTGGAGAAACCTCTCTACAGATCTCACGGATGATATAACTTGAGTACAGGAGATCACACAAGAAGGAACACTCACAAAGCTCTCACAGGAATGCAACAAGATCGCTCAAGCACAAAGCAACAGAGAGCACGAACACAGCCCAGCCAAACTTCCCAAGTTTCTGTCTTGTTCGCCTCGCTCCTCTGCTTCCAACTTCGTCACTTAAGCTCCCTCTCACCATCGCAAGATTCATCAACATCCACTGAGCCAGCCTGAACCCACTGACCTCCCTGAACACTCAGTCCACTGAAGACCTCCTTTCCAGCTAAGTCTCCGTCAGTCGCCAGCTGCTCCAGTTGCCGTTGAAACCTGAGAAGGAGAAACAAAGAAACCTGCTCCAAGGAAAGCCTCCCATTGACCCTCCTTGAGTGTTTGAATCACTTGCTATCACCTGCACACTCCAACAGAGGCTTAGCAATGCATATCAACAAGAATCGACAATGTATCAAAGAATCGGCAGTGAAAACAGACGCGATCAGAGCTTCTGACAGCGTATTTGAATTAAAGTTCTGCGCCTGATCGGTCACCAGACCGATCCAGAAGTCTTCTGCACACTCCTGATTGGTCCCCAGACCAATCAGGCTCCAGCCTGATCGGTCACCAGACCAATCAGGCTCCAGCCTGATCGGTCACTAGACCAATCAGGTTGCTTCCAGACCAATCAGGAGTCATCCTGATCGGTGATAGTGAGAACCTTGCGACAAATGATCGTTCACTAGACCGATCTGAGCAGTATCCCTGATCGGTCACCAGACCGATCAGGAGCAGATCAGCAGGGGAACTCAACTCACTGTTCGCTCCCTGATCGGTCACCAGACCGATCAGGAGCTGTGCAGTGAGTGAAACACACACTCCCTGATCGGTCACCAGACCGATCAGACATCGCTGGATCGGTCACCAGACCGATCCACGAAGGAGCAGCGTGCCAACTCCCTGATCGGTCACCAGACCGATCCAGGGACGCAGACCTAGCCTTCCAAGCTAGGATTTCATTCACCTTAGCCCTCCAAGCTAAGGATTTTTCAATCTAACTCTCCAAGTTGGGAATTTGCACCTAACCCTCCAAGTTAGGACTTTTCACCTAGCCCTCCAAGCTAGGACTTTTCACCCAACCCCTCCGAGTTAGACCTTCATCCAACCTAGCCCTCCAAGCTAGGCACCTGACCCTCCAAGCCAGGACTTTTTCACCTAACTCTCCAAGATGGGACTTTTCACCTAACCCTCCAAGTTAGGACTTTTCACCTAGCCCTCCAAGCTAGGACTTTTCACCTAGCCCTCCAAGTTAGGACTTTTCACCTAGCCCTCCAAGCTAGGACTTTTCACCTAGCCCTCCAAGCTAGGACTTTTTCACCTAACTCTCCAAGATGGGACTTTTCACCTAACCCTCCAAGTTAGGACTTTTCACCTAGCCCTCCGAATTAGGACTTTTCAACACCTGGCTTCACTCACCAGGACCCGGCTTCACTCACCGGGATTTCCATCACCTGGCTTCACTCACCAGGACCCGACTTCACTCACCGGGATTTCAACCTAGCTTCACAAGCTAGGACCTGGCTTCACTCACCAGGGTTTCATGCCCAGTCCCCGACCAGGACTTTAACCCAAATTCGCTCAACCAAACTTAAATCATTGTCAAACACCAAAACAACAACCGGGCCAGACTGCATCAACACACTCCTCCAAGACTTCTAAGGTCACCTACCTTAGGATTCTCATTGCCTAACTTTACTCACTAGAACTTCCTACTACCTAGTTTCACTCACCAGGACTTTCACTAACCTAGCTTCACTTATTAGGGTCTGGATTCATTCACCAAGACTTCACCAAACTAGTTTCACTCATTAGGGTCTGACTTCACTCACTAGGACTTCACCAACCTAGCTTCACTCACTAAGGCCCAGCTTCACTTACCAGGATTTTTCTTGCCTAACCTCTAGTTAAGACTAGTCACTTGGTAGATTTATCATCCTCTTACCTAACTTCCAGTCAGGACTAGTCACTTGATAGACTTATCACCCCTTTGTTTAACCTCCAGTTAGGATTAGTCACTTGGTAAACTTATCACCCCTTGCCTAACCTCTAGTCAGGGCTAGTCACTTGGTAGACTTATCGCCCAATTAGGTCAACCTTGACCAAACTCTAATTAACAAATTATTAAACAAACATGAAAATCCTAGAGGTCGATTGTACCAACTATAATAAATAATCAAATCTACTAAACACATGTTGAACTTAAAATTTAACATGAAAGACATGAGCTTAGCTGATGTGATTCTAGGAATAAAATTATTAGAATAACAGAATGACTTGTTCTTAGTTAATCCTATTATATGAACAAGATTCTTGAGAAATTCACCAAGGGTAATACTACATTGGCACAAATGTCGATAGATACGAGTCAACATCTATTGAAGAATCGAAAAAAATGTCTATTTTAGATAGAGTACTCTTGAGTGATTATAAGTATGATGTACTTAATGAGTTGTATATGACTAGATTTAGCCTATATAGTAAGTTAACTGAGTAGATACACGAGTAATCCCAGTGTTGAGCACTGAAAAGGAATAACAAGAGTACTGAAGTATTTAATATATACACATGAATATTGACTGCACTATATAAGATATCCTACTGTAATCGAAGGATATAACGATGCAAGTTAGATATCTGGCATAAAAAACTCTTAAGTTTTTGAGTGAATATGTATTCACTTTGGGAGGTGTAGTCATTTTGTGAAAATCTTCTAAGCAAACAGTAATAACCAAATTCACGATGGTATCTAAATTTGTATCTCTATGCAAATGTGGTGAAGAGGTTAAATGACTACGATAATTCTTAGAAGATATTCCCAGATGGCCAAAACTGTCGTCACCAATTTACATACATTACGATAGTCAATTAGCAATTAGTCTGACACAGTGTCATCTAGATAATAGTAAATCTAGACATATACATCATAGACATGATACATTAGACAACTACTCTCAACATGAGTTATCACTTAACCATGTGAACTAAAAGGATAACCATGTAAATCCATTAACCAAAGGATTAAACAGAGAGTTAGTTGCAAACTCATAGCGAGAGATGAGCTTAATGTCGATGGAAAATGTTGGTACAAAGGAAATCCAACCTATGCATATTAGAGATCCTAAGAATTAGGTTTAAGGGGACAACCTAAATGCACCAATAAAGTTGCTTACTAGGGAACAACCCAATGGATCAGTGAAGGATGAAGGTTAAGCACATAAGTTTTAATGATCTAGTAAAGTAATGTGGAATACACTTAAGAAATCACCTATATAAGAAAGAAGTGGAGTTGTTTTGAAGAAAATTGGAGGTGCAATTCTTAGAATTTTTATAAAATCAGGTGTATTAATGACTAAGAATGAATATATCCATGAAAACTGAGTTATATCAAGGAGAGTCCTAGGTGAGATATGTCAATATAATATTTACACGGAAGGCAGAATAGTTCAAGGACATCATGTATATTGTTAGCTAGTAAGCAAATAAATCTTCACAAAGAAAGGTTTAATAGATAAAACCTACTTGTTCTATACTTGACTTAACTACCAAATACTATCACATACTATATTTCCATTCATGTAGGGGATTATTGAAAATGTGAATGGAAATAAAGTGGCGGATGGAAAGAACTCAATTGTATATGGGAACTTTAGTCCCACATTGAAAGTTTGAAGACTAGTTGGTTGGTTTATATTGTTGCACATACATGTATGATATGAACAAATGCATGGAGAGAGATTATCTGTCACACATGCAAGGGGGGGTGCAAATCCAAAGCTCCGATTGTACTGAACCAAATTAATTGGAGTGTGAGCATGACTGTGTGAGTTGAATGATAGACCGTTCGGGGCAAAATTTGTCAAGTAGAAAAACCAACATTCAACCATTTAACCCTCCCAAAGGGGAGGCTCTCTTTGACCTACTCCTATAATCAAACGATGACAAGATTATATCTACACATTGTGTTTGACATCGCCACCTTTGCTAAGCTCTAGCAGAGTTGTAGGGAGTACATCAAGCTATGGTGGCGCCCTTGCAAGATGCATGGCTTCGTGTGGCTCGACCGACGCATCAAGGATTTCAACTTCTCCTCAACTTGCACCGCCTCTTGTGCAGTTGTGCTCCACCACCTCTTCGACGGCCCTGCCAGTCTTGACCCTGCTGACCTCATGCAGCAGTTCATCTACTACGAGGCCAACAGGCCATGGACGATGTCCGTCGCATGGGGTTTCTCCATGCTAATGTCACAGGGAGTGAATTCGTCACGGGAGATAGAGAAGCTAGTATAGAGCTTCCTCAACTGGTATCGCCTTGTCAACTACACCGCCAATGCCTTCAACACTCACCCCTATGGCGCGTCACCCCTGATAGTGTCCCTTCATATACTACCTCTGAACCTGTTGCTACGATAGAGCTCGTCGGACCACTGTAACCATGTACGATCGACACTGTGACAAGTGGCAAGCGTGTCGATGGTCGATTCCAAACCCCTTTTCGCTGGTGGACTGCATCTTCGTCTACAAGAAGCATAACTCTGGGCTTTGAGACAGAGTAATTAATTAATACTTATAAATTATATTTCTTATAAAAAATAATTGATACTAAACAAAAGAATGTAATCATCCTTGTAATCAAAGATTACATATATATTATACAACTCTTTGACCAGACGTAATAATATAATGTTAATTATATTACATTACAAACTTGATTACATTATCCCTAATCAAATATAACCTTATTACCAAAATTACGAGAGGAAAGTCATAAATCCAGGGTTGAGTAACACTTTTTTAAAGATAATACTATTCAGTGTGGTGCATACATTTACCCGAGAAACCATTATAAATCTAAACAAAATCCAAAAACCCCTAAACAAATTGTAGATTGTCTATTTTGTGTGTGAGAGAGAGACAAGTGAGGGTACAAGCTCCCATCGCAATAATACTACCACTCCCATGTTGCACTTTAAGTAGCTCCCTCTTGTTCTCACATGATGAACTGATGATTAAAATGTGGATGGTGTCACCTTAAGGTCTGAAGACTAAGGGTTAGTTATCCCCGTAATTTTTCTCCTCGTATTGATCCTGAGAAGGATTGACAAAGTAGCTTTTACCACTTTAAATAGCTCTAGCTCATAATTAAAGTTCTCATTACAATCTCGGGATAAGTTCTGCACCCCGAGCATCTACCTGAGAATCATTGGGTCTATCTATCATCTGTCTGTCTGTTATAAATGTGAAATTATGTTTGAGATGTCAATGTCCAAGAGCAACTGTGTTCATATCATCTCCCACACTTGTGTTTCCTCCGACCATAAAAGTAAAGATACCTTGGTCATTTCATCATCCTTGGCGCTCCTCCCCCGCCGAGGGATCTTCTATAGTTTGGTGGGAAAGAGGATACACATCATGGCGGGTCCCTTCCTGCTGCATTTCCCCATCAAAAGTGGCGATTTGCTCCATTGGATGCTAAAAAGGATGAGCGCAGATAATAAAGCCATTCATTAAGAGAAGTAGGCAAATCACCAAACTGAACTTCTGAGTCGAGGGGTTTCTCTACAATGGCAGGGCTGCTGCGTCTGGCTTCTTCACATCAGTCCATATTATTGGGATTTGGGGTCTTACTTGAACTCCAAATGGATTAGTGCATGCTTCCACATTTCTATCTGTTTTTTTTTAATGTTTGCGATTAAAGAAAGCCTGAGTCGAGGACAGTGCCTCCTTCAGCCTGCTATTCTGCCAAAGCTATGAAGAAATGTATACTTTGCCATCTCTCTCTTTACCAATTTCTCAAATATAAATATAAAATACTAGAGATGCAAAGTATTTGTGAGCCAGGACAGGTTGATGAGTCAAAAGTAGATCCCGGGATGAGACGATCTAATGAGATACAATTCTTAACAGTATGTGACAAAAACGACGAACACATCTCCTGACCGTTTCTCTTCCTCGTGAGGAAATGAGTAAGAAGAATACACATCATTGAGCCACTATGGCTGCCCAGTCTTCAGGAGACATGATACAACGCAATTTCTATCTTTGTGTAGTGTCATTTCGAGCGGAGATATGATATAACCCAAATTAATTTATTGCAAAGCGAAGCACGCGAAGAAACCTCTTCACTGAGGCTCTGTCAAAGGGCGTAGCCAGAATTCAAAATTACCTAGGGCTGACATAATCGAAAACATTGAGAGTTGAAGTATCAAGAATTGTGAGTAAACAAACAAAATTGAGAAATTGACCATCTTTGTATAAAATTTTTTAAAAGATGAAAAAGAAATAAATTTGGTATCATATTAATATACGTTAAACAAAATTATGAGATATAACATATATTTGCATACCTAAACTTATGTTGCTCATTATTTGATAAAGCAGTGGCCACCTCACATGCGCTCGCTTGCAAAGTGATTGCACGTGAAGTTGTTGTTAGTTGCCTCGGGAGGCAGTGTTCACCTTGCGTGCGATCGCACACGAAGTAGTTCCTGACCGTCTGGTGAGACAGTGTTCGTCTCATGAGCGCCTTGTCGACCATTTCTCGAGCGGCCAATGTTTGTTAGCTCTTTGTCAGCGACGAAATTAATAGATTAGAGAAAAATTAAAGAAAAAAAATGATGTTGCGGAGAGGAAAAGAGACCTTACTATCGACAAATTTAGGATAAAAATATTAAACAAGTTAGAATTAATATGTTTATTAATTTATAAATATAATGATTTTTATAAAATTTATCATTCTAATTTAATATTTTATTTTTAAAATTAATTATTTTAATTTAATGTTTTACCAATTAATAAATTTATGATTAACTAAAAAATGAAAAAATAATCAAAATTATTATTTTTTTTAAAAAAAGAGGTGGGGCTGGAGCCCACCCTAGCCCAAGGGTGGCTTCGCCCTTGGCTCTGTCGGTCCCCAAGAACTTATGGAATTGATAATCGCATAATAAAATTGTAGAATGAAATAAGAATTTATCCCGATAAAATCGGAAAAAATATTCTCTCACGGTGACATATTTGATTTCTTAATTTACTTTTTTATGAATGGCATATAAAAATATTTGGAATAAACGTATGATCTTTTAGTCGATGATGTATAATTAAGAGTAATGATAGGGACAGTGAATTTGGGACAGTGAATGGGACAGTGAATGACGTGGCAATTATTGTATACACGTTCGATCGTCGATCGGACACTACCGGCTGCTTTCGGCCGCTGCCCCGAACCAAACTATACCCTGGGGGGCACGATGAACCATAGTTTGCAGAATCGCGATCCTGGATCGTAGGATCGTACGATCCTACTATCCTACGGCAGAAAACGATCCAGAATCGCGCAGAATCGTTTTTTGTAGCAGGATCGCAGCAGGATCGGTAGGATCGGACAGAATCGGACAGGATCGTATAGGATCGGACAGGATCGGAACAGAATCGGAACAGGATCGATGAAAGCTTTAAGAGGTCATAACTTTTGACTCGGATTGAACCACGTGACCTATAATATATCAAATTGAAACTCGTTCAAAGATCTACAAGTTAGTTTTAAGATTGAATCCCAAAAAATATTGTTTAAAGCCTTTTCAGAGGCCTAGAAGATTATTAATCTTTTTTATTATTTTTTTTATATTTTACATCGTTAGTGTTAATGTTTTAAGATTATTTAAATATCTATTTAATTATTTTTTAGTTAGTTTTTGATTAATAATATTATGTTATATCTTTTTTCTAAAATGATAAGTCTTTAGATGTCTATTATCTAATAGGTTGACAATTAAATTGAATCATCTTGTAATAAATAGAATATTATTGAAGTTAAACGTGATTATTTTCATTATAGTGTTAATAAAAATTGTATATTTTTTCATTTTAAGGGTTTTTGATAGGATCGTACGATTTTACGATCCGATCCTGACCGATCCGATCCTGACCCCAAATCGATCCTGTGTAGGATCGCGATTCTACGAACCTTGCGATGAACCCGTCGGGGATCGCCGCAATTGCGATCTCGCATCATTGACCGTCGATTTCGATAGGTTCACCGTTGCCGGCAATCCTGACGAGTTCACCGTCCTTTGAAGGTATAGTTTGATTCAGGACGATAATCAGAGACCATCGGTGGTGTCCGATCGGCGATCGGACGTGTACACAATAATTGCACGTCATTCACTGTCCCAAATTCACTGTCCCAATCATTACTCGTATAATTAATTAATAAAGATACTCCGACCTTGTCGCTCAGTCGAGTCCAATCTGGATTGACAGAATGACTGCTATGGTCTATAGCTTCCAAGCTATCGTCTCAAACACAGTCTGGATGCGGAGAGGGAATCTCCGGTGGCGACCTGCTCAAGGCTACGCAGTCAGCTCACTACTCATTCAAGCTTTTACTCTCTTGTTTCTGCATCTCTGTCATTTCAAGAGAGATACGATAGAGACAGAGCGGTGCTTATTCCACCCTGTGCCCTGAAACCTCTTGCTTCATCTGTAAGAATTTTTACAGACTACCGACTAAGTGGTGCAGGCTAGTAGCAATGCTGAACTGAACCAGTCGCAGATTCACCATGGATCAACTTCGAAGTGCTCTACTCTGTCCTCAGATTTGTTCATTTAATCAAGTTGGGCTGGATATTGTTGGGCTTAAAAGTGTCCAGCCCAATCCAATCGCTTGTTTGACAAGCACAATTCCATCTCTCTTGACAATGTAAAACCTATCTGAGTTTTTTTTTTAAAAAAAAAGAAAAATGTTTTATTGGTATAATATTATATATAAATGGCATATCAGATAGTTTTCCCCCTTTCTTTGTTTTCCACTTCTGCTTACTAGTCGACGTTCATGATGCAAGTCTTCGAAGAAAAAGACACTTATCATGGGCATAAATCATTGTTTTGCGGCTGGAAAAATCACTCTTTTAGATATTTGTTTTGTCACTTGCCCTTGGGATTACGACATGAAAGCATGAGCAGACCACGAATTTCCCGTATCCATCGACAACCGCGATCGAATTAATTAACCAAAAAAGAAGAAGAAATAGTTCGAGAAATATATTCTTCGAGGCTAGCTGCCAAAGCCTCGGGTAACTCGGTCGCCTCTCCAATAATTCCAACAACCCCACACTGGAATGATGCAATCTCCACGCAATCCACTGTAGTAACTAAAATAGATTCTTTCGATTCACTGCTGCGACAATTTTGGTCCCAGCTCTTTAAAGCCATAAAGTTCAATCTCTGCAGCCATCCGGCCAATGGCATTCGCACTTGCCCTGCGGCCTCATCCTTTTACTGTCACCGGATTGGCTGCAGCAGCCGTCGATTTGACAGTCAGTCGAATTGCTGTCAGAGAGCTCGTATCCCGACAGTGGCCGACGTCGCTGTCTTCCTCGCCGCCGTGGGGCCATCGACGGACCACCGGTGGGGATCCACTAACTGATCGTATATGCACGCAGCCATCCCCATCACCTGAGCACTCATTTGGTCCCTGCCTTTCTTTCATCTACCGCATTAAACCGATGCCCATTCTCGTCGCCCAGCTCGCCGCGGTTAAAAGAAGAAAACTACATGACGGAGACAGAGTGAATGCTGTGTTCACGACCGGTTTCATCCTTCCCTTCCCCTGTTCACAGGTAGCAGTAGCTGTCGTTCGTGCCATGCGAATTAGGGCGGGTGAGTTTGAGATTCCCACCGCCAGTCGCGTCGGATTCAGGCGAGGACAGGTTCAAAAGGGACAGCACGGGAAGAAGATAACACGCCGGAATCGGACAAGGCCATGAGCATCTCACTCACCTCAGCGGAGTTGAAAACAAAAGGGGGGGCCTCAATTAGCCGCTGGAAGAGGACAATACGGCGGGCCCGCTGTCCTAATGGCGCCGGAGCAGAACAGCTGCCAAAAAACGAGTCAAGCGGTGGCGGCCACCGCCGGGGCGCAAAGTGTGGTGGTGTCCGGCAAGGTGGACCACGGCGGGACCACCCGGGGCACGTGGACGCGGGGCCGAGGCTGTCGCCTCATGCCAGCGAGTGGTCCACGCTGGCCGCGCATCGATATCGGAAGTGCCATCAGCTTTAATAATTGCACCTCCGTCTCTCATTTTATTTACATTATAAAATAAATAAATAAATAAAAACTCTTCCCATTCTATTGCGCACCGACGAGTCCCATCGCTACTTTCCTAGCCTTCACTCAATTATTGTTCCTACGCGATAGCCTTTATATATTCCTTGACATGCAGTGCTTTGTTCACGGCCCCAACGATTCTGTTTTATGTTTTGTAATTGATTGTGATCGATTGAAGCAGGGGTAGATCGGGGCCGAGATGAGCAGTGGAATGTTGTGTTGGTGAGTGACTTGAGGTACTCCGGGAAGACAGTGACTAACTAGGGAGGACGTGGGTGATGCCACATCTCCAATAGCTAGCAACAGTTAAAGGAAGGATAATTAATTAATGGGGGCATGAACAGATGTGAATCTTCTGCCTCGGCACGTTTGTGATGTGGATGGGCGATGACCATCGTGGAAACTCACTTACCCGATGGCCGTGAAGCATAAGAAAGATTAATATACAATTTGAAGCTTTAGATCTTCTTAGTCAATGAAGTATTATCGTACTAAAGCTACAATTGCGGTGTGATACCAAATTCTATCCGCTTGAGTTAGCCTCGAGTGTCGGCATCATGTCTATTTCAGTTGGATTGTTTCTAGGATTTGCTGTCCATAATCGCCAATTTGCATTAAAATTCGGCACCACCAACATTAATTAGATAAGTTAAAAAAGTATAATTGAAGATGTGAATGTATATATTGGCTCAAACTACAAACACTGAGCATCATAGAACTTGCAACAAATTGGTTACTAAATGGACGATTCACTTATGGAAGATCAAAACATTTTTTTAAAAAAACATAGTAAAATCATGAGTTCTTATTGAAACGAGATTAGCATGAAAAACGACAACAAGAATAATAGAGAACACACATAAGATTTATGTGGAAAACCTTTTACGGGAAAAAACTCGGGCAGAGAGGAAAAATCACTATGAACGGTGGAATACAAAATCAACGGCACTGATAAAGTAAAGAAAAGTAGAGAGAAAAGAGAGGTAGAGTGAAAGAAAGAAGAGGTAACAAAATAACTTTCTTGATTGAAAAAACTTATCCATGAGATACACAATTTATAGAGACATTAGGATACTTAGTCAAATGAAAAATTAATAACGAAACTGTTAATTAACAAATTTAATATGTTAATTAACATATTAATAAGAAAAATATCTAATAATAAATTTAATAAGGAAACTGTTAATTAACATATTCATTAAGAAACTGTCAATTAACAGATTACTAAGACAATATCTAATAATATTTAACTTGGTCAATTTATTCTCTTTTATGTCGCACCACGATCTTTTTGGCCCGGATCAAACTGAATTTGGGTCACTAAAGTCTAACAATCTCCACCTTGACGCGAATTTCACAAATCTTCAAAAGAACATCTCCACCTCTTCTTTTTTTAAATACCCACTTGCAGAGAACAACTTTCTTACCCTTAGATAATTTCACTAAGTCCCATGTGTCGTTCTTACCAAGTGACTCCATCTCCTCCTGCATAGCAATTATCCACTTACCAGAATTATCGCAGCTAATTGCTACTGAATACGTCTCAGATTCTTCACTGGAATCAATCTCCCCAGCCACGTTCAAAGCATAATCAACTAAATCAGCCTCTGCATATCTCTGAGGGCGTCTAATTTCTCTCCGAGGCCTATCTTTCGCAATGGAATATTGTGAAGGTGCTTGTGAAGAGCTCGTTCCATCCGCAACATCTAAAATAGGCTCTGGAGTAGTCTCTGTAGATATCGGCCCAATCTCAATCTCCACCTGTGTGCTTATCTTCTGCTTATCTTCCTCAGAAGGAGTTTTAGATGGAGACCCCTGAAGCATGCTAGTCTCATCAAAGACAACATCTCTACTAATGATGACTTTCCCGGTTTCTGAACACCAAAGTTTGTATCCCTTCACTCCTTGTCTAAAGCCTATAAATATGCACTTCACCGAACGAGACTCCAACTTCCCATTATCAACATGAGCATACACAGGACATCCAAAAATTCTCAAATCAGAATAACTAGCAGGAGTACCAGACCATACCTCTTGTGGAGTTTTCCTTTCAATAGCAGTTGATAGAGAGCGATTGACAAGATAACAGGCATACGCAGCGGCTTCTGCCCAGAAAAACTTCGGTACCCTAGCATTAAGAAGCATACAACGCACCTTCTCCATCAAAGTCCTATTCATCCTCTCTGCTACACCATTCTGTCGAGGAGTATGCCCAACTGTATGATGCCTCACAATACCTTCAGCTCCTTTGTGTTATGAATGCCAACTGAGAATTTGACTCTTTTCTGCTTGTCAAAAATACAGTGCTCGCAAAACTTTAGCTTTGTAATACTTTCACCATCAAGGAGTTCTCTCTTGCTCAATTCAATCATGTCATTCTCACTCATATGACCCAAACGCATATGCTAAAGTTTTGTAGCATCAGAATCAAACATAGACGACCTTGCGACGGCAACATCACCTATTACTGTGGATCCCTACAGAACATATAAACTGGTGGTTCTCCTTAGTCCCTTCATCACAACAAGAGACCCTTTTCTGACCTTCACAACTCCACCTTCACCAATGTACTTGTACCCTTTAGAATCAAGAATACTCAAAGAGATCAAATTTCTCTTCAAATCAGGGACATGCCTCACATCACCAAGTGCCCGAATGACACCATCAAACATCTTAATTCTGACCGTACCAATACCAGCGATTCTGCAGGATGCATTATTGTCCATCAAAACGGCACCATTCGAAACTGTTTCATATGTTAAAAACCAGTTCCGATTGGGACACATATGAAACGTACAACCAGAATCAAGAATACATTCCTCACTGTGCTTCAAATCAGCATCAGAGGCAACGAGAAGTTTGCCATCACTGTGATTTTCGGTAACATCAGCCTTACCAGACTTCTCTGATTGATTTCCCCATGAATTTTCACCTGCCCTTTTATTCTTATTTTGCAGCTTGTAACATTCTGATTTGATGTGGCCCTTCATCTTGCAATAATTACAGATCTTATCTCTATTTCTGGATTTTGACCTGCCCCTGATATTTCCACCAGAGCTTTTCTCCTGAGTCCTTCCTCGAATAATAAGACCCTCACCTTGAGCCTCATATCATTCGACAAGCTATTTCATTTTATCTTTCGAAAATAATGAATCATAAACTTCATTCAAAGTAAGAGTATCACGACTATATAAAATAATATCTCTAAAAGTCATATATGACGAGGGTAAAGAACACAGTAAGATCAATGTTAAATCTTCATCGTCATATTTGACCTCCAAAGCCTCTAGGTCAGAGACGATTTCCTTAAACACAGTCAAGTGATCTCTTAATGACGTACCTTCTGCCATATGATGAGAATACAAACGTTGTTTCAGACCCAGTTTGCTCGTAAGACCATGCACAACTACTCCAATTTATCCATAGTGCAGCAACGGATTTCTCCTTCAAAACCTCCTATAAAATCTCATTCGATAGGTGAAGGTAGATCTGACATAGGCTTTTCGATCCTTACGTTCATTTTCCTCCTTTGTCCATGTCGAGGGCATGTTGTCTATCCCGAACAGTGCGTCGTCCAAGTCCAGATGCGCTAGCACCACTCGCATCTTAACCTCCCACAGCGTAAACCTGGTGTTGCGATCCAAAAGCAGAATATCATACTTCATGCTTGCCGTTGTCATTAATCTCGGTTGAAATCCACAAAATCAAAACCAACTTGGCTATGATACCACTTGAAACGAGATTAGCACGAAAAACGACAACAAGAATAATAGAGAACACACACAAGATTTTCATGAAAAATCCTTTACGGGAAAAAACTCGGGCAGAGGAGGAAAAATCACTATGAACGGTGGAATACAAAGTTGACGGCTTTGATAAAGTAAAGAGAAGTAAAAAAGAAAAGAGAGGTAGAGAGAAAGAAAGAAGAGGTAACAAATTAACTTTCTTGATTGAAAAAACTTGTCCATGAAATACACAATTTATAGAAACTTTAGGATACTTAGTCAAATAAAAAATTAATAACGAAACTGTTAATTAACAGATTTATAAAGAATCTGTTAATTAACATATTAATAAGAAAAATATCTAATAATTAATTTAATAAGGAAACTGTCAATTAACAGGTTTCATTAAGAAACTGTCAATTAACAGATTACTAAAACAATATCTAACAATATTTGACTTGGTCAATTTATTCTCTTTTATGTCGCACCGCGATCTTTTTGGCCCGGATCAAACTGAATTCGGGTCACCAAACTCTAACACTTATCTTATATGATTGCTATTTCATATAAATTATATATATATAATCAATAATAATATCAGTATCTTTTAAATAATCTTAGGAATTATGTTTTTATAGTTTGCAAAACTAATATTAGATGTACAAGATAGGGTTTGAACCTGATGCAGCCCAAGTAAACCTTGGATTGCCACCCCATCTCGATCTTGTACGCTAGCTGACACCCTCTAAATCATTTGACCCCACCAACCCCAGGCTGCTTCTACCCGTATGACCATAGTCGTTTCTAGATTAGGAAGGATTCCCGCCAGACAAGCTCTCTTTTCCTCAACCTCCAACATTCCCTAACACGAGACCAACCCTAGCGAGGCAGCATACGCAAAGGGTGACACCTGGCTAACGGCTCAATAGTGCTAGAGGTACGACCCAATATTTTTCGCCCTTAATGCACTACCCCCGTTCATGCGGCCAACCCGCGGGTGATGCCTCGCTCATGCAATTGCCTAGGGCTCTCATGGTAGCTTACATGAGCATTTCCTCTCCGTGGATATATAAGCTTAGTGGAGGTAAGCGAAGGTATGATTTTCTTCTCTAAAACAGAGACTATTCTTCTCCCACAAAGTCTTATTTGTCTCTCTCACACCCACGCGAGCCTCACTTCGTTCAGCTTAGAGTTGATCTGATCATGAGAAGGGTCATACTAGAAATGCCGACCCCTGCTGTTGTTTTAAATGCATAAATAATCATAACTGTAAAAACTTACTGCAATTTCTTATCGATCCTGGGGCCTATTCTTGTCATCTGAAGGACGATACGAAATCGAACAACCCTTCTCGATTCCACAAACCCTCCAATGATATGAAATCCAACAACTCTTTTCCTACCGACACTTTAGTAGAGCTAGCGAAGACAAAAAGAAAACCGCCCACACACCAGCACGATCTTCACTTGGAAGCCCATATATAGCGAGCAAATATAGAATCATACCTAGTGACAGTTACAACAACCGTAGACTGCAGTTGCCGCAACTGCACATAATGTGCAGTTGTCATTATAGCTAACATCTCCCACTCATCAAGTGAAGCTATAAAGATTAAATAGCCACAAAGTCTAATTGGGCATCCAATTTATACTTAAGGAAA
Organism: Boesenbergia rotunda; assembly: GCA_024364735.1. Classification (NCBI taxonomy): domain Eukaryota; kingdom Viridiplantae; phylum Streptophyta; class Magnoliopsida; order Zingiberales; family Zingiberaceae; genus Boesenbergia; species Boesenbergia rotunda. The sequence goes on from JAGFNQ010000834.1 coordinate 148,386, forward strand.
AATGGTTTGTACGACAACAAATATACAAAGCGTTTAATGTTAAAAAAATTATTACACTTTACATAGTCGCTCTCTAAAAGACATCAATATCTTGTATTTATCCTAAATTAAATTATTTTCATTCATATAAACATCTCTAATGCCTCATAATGAGTATTATGTCAAGAACATGTTCAATATCTCTAATCAATATAATTATTCAAATCACATTTTATGTACTTAATAAAAAATATAATAGATAGATCAGCGAATAAATGCCAAAGATGTAAATCTTTTTTAATTTTCATTTTTAGCTAGAATTCATTCATTTTAATTAGTTGCTTTATTAGTCATGTTCCATAGACTGAATAATCTATAGTCATTAGAATGCATGCTAAAGTAGCAAATCCTTGTTAAAACTTCAAGTACACGGCTAAATAGTCATTTAGGATAAAATTGAGATTAAGTTTTAATATCAAGGGTCTCACATAGTAGAAAGGCACAGTTCTATTCTCTTACTACCCTTATTATTATTATAGCATATATAATATGAATCACATACTATGATATTTTTCTCTTTACTAATAAAGAGCATATGCTTTTCTCAACTTTGATAACGTACAAATTTTAATTTAGGCATTCTCAATGCTTAATCTTGAATTCAACTCATGAATTCTTATCTTACTTCTAGCTGGTTTAGTAAATGGAGAGTACATTTACTCCGGTTATTATCAATTTACAAATGATCTCATCTTGATACTACTATTAAAGCAACCCTAGTTACTGATACGTCTCCATTTACAATTTCATTAACTGCCCTATAAGCAATGGTATTACCTCTTTTATACTTAACAAATAAATATGATTGTCCATGTGAAAGGACCAATCTAAACCTGCCAGCATGTTCATCGAGACTTTTCAAATGTAACAATGATATATAAACTAAATATATCATGATATTTCATATATTTGATTGTTTTTACAATATGTTATATTCTACAAAGTTTCAGAGACTTCTCATGTCCTTGGTTCTATAGTCAATGGCTTAATAAAATAATCTGCAAGCATAACATATGTAGGGATATACTTAAGAATTACTTTTTTTTGTCAACAATATCCCTTATAAAATTATACTTAATAACTATGTGTTTGCTCATGCTGTGATATTTGAAATCCTCAAAAAGTTATAACAGCTTGATTATCATAGTATACTGTAATAGGACTCTCACCGTCCTCGATAATTTTTAGATGTTTCAGAAACCTTCTTAACCAAACAATTTCTTACATAGCTGCTAAATAAGATACATACTCAGTTTTCATTGTCAACAATGCTACACAAGTATGTTTCTTACTATTCTATGAGATGACACCACCATTCAGCAAAAAGGTATAACTAGAGGTGGATTTTCTATCATCAAGATCCCCTATCCAATCTATATCTGTATAGCCTTTCAGGTTCATTTTAGATCCTTGAAAATAGAGACAATAATCTATTATCCCTTTAAGATATCTGAATATTCTCTTTACCACTTTTCAGTATCTTGATCTTGGGTTTACTTGAAAATGGCTAATTAAGCAAACATTATAGCTGATATCAGGATGCATACACAACATAGTACATATAAACTACCAATGACATTGACATATAGTTTTTTCTTCATCTCAAATATTTTCATAGGAGTCTTGGAACACATATTTTTGCTTAGAATAATACATCTTGCTACAAGTATTTGTTCAATATTGTAATCTAATATATTGAAGTGTTACAGCATCTTAATGATATAAACCTCTTAAGACAAATCTAAAAACATTTTTGATCGATCTCTCATGATCTTTACTCCTAAGTTGTACTCAGTTCTCCATATTTATTATGTCAAATTGTGATAAAAATCATAATTTGATTTCTATTATAAATTTTATATCTTTTCCAGCTATTAACATATCATCAACATATAATAAGATGATTAACTTTCATTTTTTCTTTCTTATGTCAACATAATGATCCTTATTGATCATTTCAGAATCATAAGATGAAATGACTTCATCAAAGCCTATTTTCATTGTCGCGACGCTTGTTTTAGATCATATATAGTCTTTTTAAGTCTACATACATTATTCTGTTGGCCTTCAACAATGTAACATTCTGCTGAACTATATAGATTTCCTCATCAAACTTACCATTAAGGAAAGCTATTTTTACATCCATCTGATGTAATTCTAAGTTAAAAATATGCTACTATAGCTAAAATTACACGAATTTGTTAGGACAAGTAAGTGAGCAAGATGGGGGGGGGGTGATTAACTCTGATCTTTACTCGATGAAGATTTGTCACAGCGAAAACTTGAGCAATGGTAACACTCCAATTTTACTTGATATCCACCTCCTTGAGGTGATTAATCCAAGGATCCAATCTTCCTTACTCTCTTATACACTATAAAAGATCTCGTTTGTTGAGGCGAAGAAGCCTCGTACAAGCTTTCATGAAAAACAAACGAAGAACAAACAATTACAATAGAAATCTTACAAGATTTACACAAATAAGCTCTCGTTGCTTTTCTTGCTTTCTTCTAGCTTGAAATCACTCTAGAACCTTGGAAATATAGCCGCACTATACTCCAAGACTCTCTTGAAATGACGATGGAAGGAGAGGGAGAGATGCGAAGAGTTGCGCTTCAAACCTGCATGAAAATCCTATATACCCAAGACCTAGAGTTTCATTAATCGATTACCCAATCGATTACCACGTCAGATCTAGCCATTCAACGACTAGTTTTTGAAGCTTAATCGATTAACCAATCGATTAAGAAGATCTTAATCGATTGCTGAATTGATTTAGTACCTTTCTGTGCTCTCACACAATTCAGTCGTAATCAATTGGCTAATCGATTACGATCCTCCTTAATCGATTGCCCAATCGATTAAGAGGATGTTGAATCGATTACCTAATCGATTCAGCAGACTTCTATTCTCGTGATAACTCTATGTCAATCGATCATTCAATTGATTGATGCCCCTTAATTGATCGCTACATCAATTAAGGGCCTTTCTGTTCTCGCCAAACAACAACTCAATCGATCACTTGATCAATTGACACCCTAACACAAGTTTAGGGTTCCCTTGCCTAACCCTGGTCAATCGTGACCTGTTAGGACTTCCTCACTAAGTGATCAAACCTATGACCGACTTGGACTTTCCCTTGTCTAGTTCCCAACTAGGACTTTACTCATGCCAAGGTGCGATCTCCCCGATCCACTTGGAATTCACCTAGTCTCATTAGGTCTGCCTAGTCCTACTAGGACTTCACATTGCCAACATGTGATCTTCCCGATCCATTTAGACTTCACCTAGTTCACTCGGTGAGCCTAGTCCCACTAGGACTTTTCCCATGTCAGTGTATGATCTCCCCAATCTACATATACTTCCCCTAGTCCCACTAGATTTTTTCCGTGCCAGCGTACGATTCCTCTATCCACCTGGACTTCACAAGTCAAGTCTCTAGTCAACCTTGCCCACTTAACTCGCACAATATTCAAACATCATTACCAAACATCGAAACTCAAGCTCACCCGAGCCTAGCCAAACTAGGTCAACCCTGATCTAACAAAGATTGCACCAACAGAACTGACAAAAATTTCACAACAGGAGAAATGTCTCTTCAAAATCAATACCCTATAGTTGGGTATATTTTTTTTGTAACTAGATGAGTTTTGTATCAATTAATCTATCCGTCCATTTTTTTCATAATTTTGAGAATTCATTTATTCCCAATAGCCCTTTGGTTTAAAGGAAGATCAACTAATTCTCAAACTTAATTCTTTTTTATATACTACATTTCTTCTTCCATTATAATTTTCCACTTTTCTCTAACTGGACATCTTAATGTTTCCACAACTATTTGAGAATTAAATCTTTTTCGAGGAATCATCTTACAACTACTTCTTTGTAGGTTGAATTGTTGAAAAAACATCTTTTTAATTGACAAAACACTCCTACTGGGTTAACTCGATTCAGACATCTCTTATGATACATGTTTTGTTGATAAAGTATTATCCTCCCCAAATAGTAAAATAGTATTATCAACATCACCTTTTGTTGAGAAATCAATTTCGAGAAAATTTACATCTCTCGACTTTATTTTGGAGATGGATGCATCTTCTTGCTCACCAATAAAAACATAACTCTTTGATGTATTAAAATATCCTACAAAGATACACTTTTTATCCTTGACTCTTAATTTTTCATATTTATGAGTATTATTATGAACATAGGTAGTTGAATCCAAAGTCTCAAATTACTTAAATCTGATTTTCTACCTGTCCAATATTCATATGGAGTATATGGAATAAATTTAGAAGAAACTCGTTAAGTATATAAGTTGTTCATAATACATCTCCCTACTAGGAAATTGACATATTAACTTGAAACATGATAGACCTGACCATATCTGGACAAGTTCGATTCCTTCTTTCAGTTATCCCATTTTATTGTAGAGTTCCTAAGATTGTTAATTATCTAATAATCCCTTTATCATTATATATTTTTTAAATTGTTCAGATAAATATTCACTTTCACGGTTAGTGTGTAAGGTTTAATCTTATGATCCAATTAATTCTCAAACTCATTCAATTAACGTTTAAAGCAATCTAGTGTTTCAGATTTATAAGAAATCAAATACATATGACCAATGTACGAAGTCATTAAAAATTGACTAATATGACTAATAAATCAAAACTAGACCATCAATTGATTCAACATACACAATTGACTAGTCAATTTATGATGCAAATTGACAGAATCAATCAAATTTTATATCTAATTACATTAATCTCACCTTTAAATTCTCTAAGATAATACGATAAAAAATAATAATTGTAACTTTGCACAACCAAATCTTTGATTGATGCAACTGAAAAAATAATGTGCTCAATATTTCTGAAAGAAAAAACAATGAATATTCTTAATAATATATTAAAGTTTTTTATAGTAAAAGATGATTATATTTATTTTAAATATTTTAATTATTTTTAAATTATATGAAAAAATAAATTATAAAATTAATTTATAATAGACAACTAAATGATTAAAAGGACCAGGGGAAAAAAATTCCCTGCTTTGAAACCTTCTTCCTGGCTAAAGTGGTGACGAGAGCGCCATTGATTGATCAATACATCACAACTTGAGACGTAATTTTCCCACTAAAAAATCTTGCGGGTCCCGCTAAAGATTCTATATGTCATGACTGTGATACGTTAAGAAATTGCATATATTTCTCATTACTAATTGCACAAGTTAACATTAAATAAAAGGAGGAAGCTTCAACTTTCTCGTTCAATGGTAGAGGAGGCTGAATCATGAGGCCAAAGGGTTTGGTAAGGAGATTAACCATCATCCTTGGCAACTGAGTAAAATATTAATATATATTCATTAAGTTTTTTTTAAAATAAATATATTCATGATGTCATGACATGTTATATATGATGTTAATAAGGTTAGACAGGGGATCAAGTTACAATCACTTGTTGGAGTTCATAAAGAAATTTGGTGCGTGTGAAAGCTTATTATATTTATTCGCATAAATTTATAAATTTTTAGGATATGGTACGTACTAGTTATGGTACGATTTATTTAGAAAATTCAATAAAGTCAAAATAAAAAGATAGTGAGAATGGTATGAAATCTCACTTATTGTTTCCATATTTTAAAATGAAAATCTTGTAAAATATATTTTAAAACATATAAAAAACACCCACATTTCGTTTGATTTTGTGTAATAAAATTATTTATGATAACCATCAAATAAATTCGAAAAAACAAATGAACATGAGGACCACAGTTTTACGGTCTTGGGATCTATCTGTTTCGTGTGAAATTGGGAAAATTATCTGATTGTTACAGTGAGGGTCCGGAATCGCGGTTCACTGCCACTCAATTGGAACAAAGATTAGAACCGGAAAATTCACACCAATCAGTATCGAAGTGGCAATAGTAGATGCATATTGCGAACCTAAAAGGAGTCGGAGCTTATATACAGCTGACAGTCTGGCGATGATGCATTGCAGGAAGATCATCCATCATAGTATCTGTTGTACTCATTTATGTTCGTTTTCAGTCTACAGTATGGGTGGGACGGAGCAGGATCTATCGGATATCCGTTGGCATGATGTATCTCCGGCAGTAGAGAGAGTGTGTCCCATGGCAACTGATAGGAAGAGAGTGTGACACGAGAGAGGGTGCGACTGACTGAAGGCGATGAGGCTATGAAGGTCCACTGGCACTGAAGAGGTGTTGAGTAACGCCCCTTCGGTTCGGGCTTACCCGAGCATGGTCCGCACGCGTGACGGAGAGCCACCTGGGGGGTATGGGGCATGACGTCTAGCTTGGGTCAGACGATATTGAGGAGCGTGGGCCGCCACGAGTCCGATCAAGGGCCTTGATCCGGGCGAAGCCTATCCGACATGCCTTTCCAGCCCATCAACCGTATTTCCTTCTGACTAGGTGCCAGGTGGTCAGGCTACACGCAAACTGACCCAGGATCATTATCAATTTAATTGATAATTTGTATACTTTTATATACATCCAAAAACCTAATTTAATATTTTGATTTGTGGGGGTATCTTTCTTGTACTTGGACGATGACACTCTAGCTACTTAGGTATAGTATAAATACTGCCGGTTTACTTTCTCTCTCTCTGTTTTTTTTACTGTAATTAGATTGGTATTATAATTGAAGAGGTATGATATGCTCAGGGAACAAAACTCAATATAAATCTCAAAGCAAAGCAATTGCAATCATCAAGCCAATTATTATAATTGCAATGTCACGTCGTTCTTTAACATTTTTCTTGAAATTTTTACTATGAGCAAAGCATTTTTCATAATTGAATTGGCATATTAATTAGCATTCGACCATTATATTCTACTCAGGCGATGCACCGTGAGATTCGTGCACGCAACTCCTTGCTTCATTTTCATTTGTTGTAGTTAGAGCCTAGAGGCGACTCGAGTGAACAGTGGCGATTACGCACGCGGCAGAGGTGTTTGTAAAAGTGCCCGAGTACGCACTGCTGCTGTCTGTCTGTCTGTCTGTCGTTACTGTCAGATATTATATATTCCAATCACTTATTGCTGCCAATCACCAGTGCCAAACGCCTGCCGCAGCAGGCTGCAGAGACGTCGACGAGGAAAGAGGAAACTGCTTCAGCCAAATAATTTATCTACAAATCTGTCCAGGTTGTTTGCTTCTGTGCATCCACACGCGTGCTCGAAACAGTTCAGCTAAACTTCCCCACTCCTGATCATTGCAAAGACGTTGGTTAATTAATATCTATATATATGTACGTTCACAGGGAATTTCACTTCGTTGTTAAAATAACAGAGCTTTTGATGCTGGAGCAAGAATGTATGAGCATGCGAGTGATTCATTAATGGGAGATATTTGAAGAAGCTAGCGTTACCTGATCGCGACGTCTCACCTGACAAACGCAATAAAAAGTATACGTCGACTTATTTCTAAATTTTATGTCTTGTGGGGCAACGTGTTAATATTTTATTGCGAATTTGTCTCATCGCCTCTTAATCAAGTTCACAAGAGGACAAATGGAAATTAAATTTAATTAATTCAATAATCGATCGAATCAAAGAATGACAATTCAAGATCGGCATTATATATAACCACACTTCATCCTTATTCACCGGTCCGCTCAGCTTGACCAGCGCGGTTCATCGGAGTTGGTGGCGGCTCGATCTTACGTCGAATCCAAGGTTCTAATCCGATGCTGATTAATTAATTTGTTTTTACTTAAAATCCCATTAATTAAATTATATATCTAATTTTCTGGGTAGCAAGCACAATAATTACGAAATCCGATGAATTGCGTTAATTAGAAGACGGATGAAAAGGACAATTCCAATTTTGATAAATAAATTTCAAGTCGCTTCAGTTCGCCCTCGCCTTTATTGCAAAAAGAAAGGGATGGTAAACAGAGTGCCACAGCCACACGCGGGCCCAGCCGGGAAGGTTGAAATTGGAACGGTGTTATCGTCGGGGTCCACGAGTGTGGAACTTGTGGGTCCACTGTGGGCCAGATAGAGCCATTAGAGGCCCAATAAATTATTTTTATATAATATTATTTTACATTTTAAGAAATGAATTATTTTTTTATTTTTATTTTCTCTAGCTGTTCCTTTCATTTCGCTGATCACGGATCACATTAAATACAAAAACATATCGGTTATTACTAGTGCACAGATTCCATCGTTGACAAATAATAATAAAGCAGTTGAATAAGAAAATATATAGGTTGTTCATGCCGTATATAAAGCTGCAACTGCAAGAAGTTGGTAACGGAAAGAACTGGTCGAAGGATCGACAGGTGGTGCGGAAGTCATGCATGTCGCACGTGATTTGGGAGATGGATGGTAAAATATTGTGGGTGGTTGTTGGCGTTAGTTTATTTAATTAATTAATCTATTGCAAAGGATCAGGAAGGTTGGAAATGAATACTGGACTTTGGTGAGGTTCCTGTGACATCAATCTAAAAGGTGTGATGGACCAGCAGAGAGGCATAGCGAGATGGCATGGACAAAATCCGATCCGCTCGATATCCATCGTTCGATCCGATAAGCTGACGGATCCAGTCCCTCGCTCTAGTTCCCATCGTTCACGTGCGTGATTAATACGGTCGCCCGCGGGCGGCGTCGTTGCCGGATCGAAATGGCAAAATCTAAGCATTAATAGCTTACCAGATCATATTGCTCGAAGCAGGTGGTGAATTCGGCGAATCATTGATCGTTTCGGATCGGAGTCGATGTCGGATCGTGGCCCGTTAAGCGCGACCGACAAACGATCAACACCCACGCCCACCGAATTGCGACGGGGACCATCAAGGAGAACCGTCGGATCAAAATCGAACGGCGAAGGCTCGCGTTGCGGTTCAATTTGGAGGCCCTTTAATGGTGGTGGTTTGAGTCTCATCATAGCCTTATCTTCTGCTTTGAGCTGGGCCTCGGGTGCGGGCGGCGGAATGACGAGAGTGCCCTCGGCTTCCACAAGCCAATCCGCCGTCGATGGCTCAAATAGTCATTTCATGCTAGTGGAGTGGGAGTCAATTTGCTGAAAAGGAAACAGAGCAATGTTAAGGAGCCTGAGAGGAGAGGGAGAGGGAGAAAAGAAGAGGAATAGCGACCTGTTCTCTTTTTCTGTCTGCTATCGGTCCTCGTTCTTTTTAATTTCTACCTTTTCTAAATTTTATATTAATTCTTGCTCGCTCTTCCCTTTCAGAGGGCGATTGTAGGCGGAGGAGGGCAGCAGGAGAAGCAAAAAAAGGAGACAGGAGCAGACAGAGATGGAAACGCCATGCCTGATGAGGAAGACAACGATGTGATGATCTAAATTAGTCGAGAAATCTTTCCCACTCTTCTTCCCGGAAATAGAATTCAGTCACAGTAAGCACCAAGCAGCTGCATGCTCTCTTCGCCCTTGGCTGCGCTACGGAATTAATTAAGGACGGATGCTTTGTTTTTTCTTATTAAATATATTTTTTTAATTATTTGGATTAATTTGTTCTTGTTGGATTCTTTGTTTTGATCGATTTTTTTTTCCTTTGCTTTTTTAATTGGTTGGTTGCGATGGGTGCAGCTTGCTTGGGAGCCGGCCAACGAGAGGGGAATTGTACGGGTTGCGCTCCATGATGGTGATGAAAGAGAGCGCAGTAATATGGGATCGGTAACCACGCCGTTGGCCTTCGCCCACCGCCACCTCGCTAGCCCGCTTACATCGCCGGCGCCGCCCATGTCCCAGGGCTTCCACCAAGGCCTCTTCAACTTCCAGCTGAGCGCTGCTACCGCCAACCGCGACCATCAACAGCAGCACATCAGGCGGAATAACAAGCTCCGGGTGCAGCAGGGCTTCGATGCGGCAGGACAACCCGCGCTCCTCCCAATCGATGACCACGCCGACGATGAGACCGGCATCTATGAGTCCGCAGCCGTGGGAGATGCCGCTGGTAACATGCTCTCCGAGATGTTCAATTTCCAGCCGCCAGGAATGGCGGCGCAGATGGACCACATGCACCCCAACCAGATCCCGGAAGGTGGATACCATGTGACGACTTCAAGATCCATGGCCGTCGGCGCCGGGTTCCCCGCTGTCGCCGCAGGCGACTGGTACGGCGCAAATCGGCAGCCCCACGACCAGCAGCATTCGGTAGGGGCGGGTTTGAGCGCCGACTCCGCGGCGGCGATGCAGCTGTTCCTAATTAACCCGCCGGGGATGCAACCCCCGCCGCAACAGCATAGATCGCCGTCTCCATCATCAGCCGCTCCTCTGCACACGCACCAACCCTTTCATCAGTCCTTCGCCGAGAATCCCTTTGGCGCCACCGGCCGAGTAATCGAAGGTCAAGGCCTTTCTCTATCCCTCTCTTCGTCTCTGCAACAGCTGGAGATGGCCAAGGCCGACGATCTGCGCGTGGGACAAGGGGCCGTCATATACTTCAACAACCAGCACCAAAGCCAGCAGCCGCATCAGCCTCCTCCTTTACACCTGCAAGGCCAGCAGTTGCACGTTGGGTTCGGCGGCGCCGGTAGCGGAATGAGCGTGGCCAACATGTTAAGAAACTCCAAGTACTCTAAGGCGGCGCAAGAGCTATTGGAGGAGTTCTGCAGCGTAGGGAGGGGGCAATTGAAACCGAATAAACTCGGCAAGCGCGGCGGCACTATATCCAGCTCTAACCGTAACCCTTGCGGTGGCCGCGGCGGGGGCGCTTCGACTTCGGCGGCCGCACCGACGTCCTCCTCGAAGGACGTCCCTGCCTTGTCCCCTTCCGACAGATTCGAGCACCAAAGGAAGAAGGCCAAGCTCATGTCCATGCTCGACGAGGCATGTATATATCATACTTCTTTATTATTAATTTTTATCTCGATCAGCTAGCTTCTTCGACTTCTTTAATTATCGTGCACGTATTAATGCCGGTAAGTTGGCCGGAGGGAACAGCTTCCCTGCACACATATATATTAGCATGCTTTTCGAGTCCATAGTTGCCCTTGTGTTATTTTTAACGATGGTGTAATTAAACATATATGATCTACTTGACTACTTTCTGTTTTCCCAAGCAATAGCTAGCTCGTGCCTTTTCTTCTCACCTTGTGGTCCTCTTGGCTTGGCACGGAGGAATGTCTGTTTCCTGGCTAATTAATTCTAACGTAGTGTGTGCATTACAGATCATTTTTCTCAATCAACTTTGCTGCTCAAATGAGTGTTAATTAGTTCGTTAGTAGTTCACCAAATCTTAAGCCAGCACTGCACTGCACTCAATTAACAACTCGTGCAGGCAGCATGCATTCATTATTCACGCAGAAGCAGCAAGCTAGAAGAAGCATGGTGGTTACCCATTATTCATGCATTCATAATGCTAGCTGATACGGTAACGTTTGTCTTTCTTATTGGCTAGCTCTTCGCGTTTACATCGATTGATCATGCTTGTACGCAGCAGCTAGATGATGGGGGTTAATTATTGTACTTGGTTTGTGCTGCTTGCCCAGCTCACATCCTGTCGACTTTTGGCAAGGGGCAGTTGATTCCCTGTCCTTTGCATCCGTAGTCCCCAATCATACAGTAGTAAGACAGTAACGTAACTGCCATAGCTGACGATCGAGTAAAGAATGGAAGAGGAATTACTTCGATCGAGCTAGCTGGTACTAATTAATTAATATCGGCCCAGCTGTGTTCTGACTGAGAATGCCATGGCGTGCAGGTGGAGAGGCGATACAACCACTACTGCGAGCAGATGCAGATGGTGGTGAACTCGTTCGACTCGGTGATGGGGTTCGGGTCGGCGACGCCGTACACGGCGCTGGCTCAGAAGGCCATGTCGCGGCACTTCCGGTGCCTCAAGGATGCGATCGCGGCGCAGCTGAAGCAAACGTGCGAGTTGCTGGGGGAGAAGGACGGCGCGGGCTGGTCGGGCGTCACCAAGGGCGACACGCCGCGGCTGCGGCTGCTGGACCAGAGCCTCCGGCAGCAGAGGGCGTTCAACCAGATGGGGATGATGGAGCAGGAGGCCTGGCGGCCGCAGCGAGGACTGCCGGAGCGCTCAGTCAACATCCTCAGAGGCTGGCTCTTCGAGCATTTCCTCCACCCGTACGTCTGATTCTTTCTCCTTATCATTGATCAATAAGCTGCATGCGATTTCCAAATTAGATTTTTTTTTCTCTCTCTAAATTCAAATCTTGAAACTTTAATAGATGAGAAATCAAAATGCATGGCTCTGGGTACTACTTAATTCCTAATCTAATTATCATCATCATCTATCTGAATTTTCCAAGCTCCCAGTTCCCAGGAGAAAATTAGAAATCTTTAACTTTAGTATATATAGTTCGATGAAATCCTACTGAGAAAATTAGAAATCTTTAACTTTAGCTGATTTGTCTCTCTTTGCTACATTCTTGTTTTTTTTTTGAGTCTAGCTTCTTTGCTTTAATATTTCTTCTCCTGGAACTTCTATACAAGGTTTCTGATTCTACCTTAAGTTATGCTTCTACTATTGCCAATTAATTTTCAAGTCGTGAAGCTAGACTACTCGGACTCTTTTCTTGACCTAGATTCTTGTTGGATAACATGTTCTTGTGTTTGAACAAAACACTGCATGGTACTGTGATATTTAAACTTTGACAAAAGATTTATCTTACTCACAAATGCACTACTTTAATAAAAGTGTGTATTTTGTGGAATACGTACACCAAGAACATCTAACATCTAATAATATTTGGTCTACACTCCTCTGTGGGTTAACACTTCTTTTAATCTAACATCTAGTAAATAGTATACCAAATAATTCCACCTAACAGCTGATAGTATACCAAATCATAAAAGACGTCATCAAGAATTATTTGGTATATACTATTAGATGTTAGGTGGAATGATAATGACTTAGATTAAAAGAAGTTTCAGATTATGGAATGATTTCGTCCATTGGATTCGAAAAGACTTATCTCTTCATCCATCTTGATCTCAGCCGTCAGATCAATTCATTTAATCCAACGCTTCAGATCAAACCCCCCTCATCAATGGTCAGTTTATAACCAGACATCAACGCTCCAGATCGCATCCACTGCGATTATTACCATCTTCGATCGACGATTGTCATTTGTTTATCAATCATCAGTACAGTCCGATCTCTACACGCAGACGCTGCACGTCATGTGCCACAAAGGCACTGCCACGTCATTGTCACCTGGAGCATAAAGAAAGCTCCTCAATGCTCCTGCTCCTCGCGAAGTGCAAAGTGCGCCTACAAACGCCATTGCGCGGTGGCAAGTGCGGCGCAGGCTCGCAGGTGCGAGCACCTGCTCGCCATGGCTAGAGAGTCCTGTGCTTGTTGTGTTAACTATATTAAACAGCAAACATATAAGGAAGCTTTGCTTGCGCGGTAAGTGATTGGACTAAAAACCCATCCTTCCTTAATATGTATTTTGGATACAACCTTTCGCCATTAATTTCTCATTCACCTATAATCGGTTTTGAGCAAATTAATAGTCTAAATTAATCTACGTGAAACGTAGACTTCGATTTTGAAGTCATATCAGACTTTCAACGATCGATGGCACCTTGATTTTGTATCGCAAAATCATATCCAACAATTTAAACTTTGACAAAAGATTTATCTTACTCACAAAATGCACTACTTTAATAAAAGTGTATTTTGTGGAATACGCACTCCATTTGGAGAATTTTTTTTGTTGTAAAATTCACTATAGCTAGGGATCGAACCGCGAATGATTGGGAGATAACTAGTCCTAAGAATGTTAAAAGATGAGTCAACGGTTAGCTATACTTGATATTTGATTGAATCGATAGACTTTAAGAAAAGTCAGAAGAAGGAGCCTAGAATGTTGAAAGATGAGTCATCGGTTAGCTATACTTGATATTGATTGAATCGATAGACTTCAAGGAAAAACTAGAAAGAAGGAGCCGAAGGTAGAAAAAAATCTTCGGTCATCAATGTTTGTAAGGCTACTCGAAGAAAGGAGGAGGGAAGAAAGGTTAGGGGTGCCTCGGCTCAGCCATTCCGATACTCAAGTCAATCTCCGAGGGGGAGGGGGGAATGGAGATGAATAGTAGATGCGTGTATGTAGTTATATATAAATGTAACGCCGGATAGGATAATAATTATCGCTGTGGGCCACCGTGAAAGGAAGATGGAGGAGAAAACAAGTAGAATATTCTCCTAAAACGAAGTGAAATATGCTGCTCTCCAAGTTTTACTACAATAAGAAATTTTATTATGAATAGAGGATGAATCCCAATATCTAAATAAGACTCTTATTTATACCATAAATTAAGACTCAAATAAAGAAAAAATTATAATTAAAGATCTTAATTTCAATCTTGTAAAAATAAATAAATCTTTTACTTAAAAAAAGTAATTAACTGGATGATTTTGACTTAAAACATGAAGCGGATCAAGACAAATCTTCCCCTATAAATACCAAGAATATCAAAATTACCCTAAATACCTAAAAAATAAAATGAATAAAAATAGCAAAAAGGCTCTTAAAGGTTTAAATGGTAAAATTTGGGGCCAAAAGTTGGCGGTTATGTTCGAGTTTTAAAATTCTAGATGAGTGACCGCCGACAGAGACTGATTTCGAGTCCCGAGTCAAAAGTTATATCCCTTTGAAGTTGGAAGGGTCATATTGGGCTTCATCATGGGTTGAGCCTGCATCAAAAGGTGTATGCATACCTTTGCCCGCAGGAGTAGACTCCTTTTATAACGCGAAAAAGTGGGATGTCATATTTGTGGTAAAGAAAGTGTCATGTTGTCGTATCTGTAGTTATATCACCCATGTCTTACACTGTAGGGGATCGTGGGAGGTCACGTTATGTCAACCATGTTGCTCCTTGTGAAGAAGTGTCGAATCAAGGTGAAGGTGAGTCTGAACGGTTGGGTCGATTGGAAAGGAGCTGGGCACCCGGTTGGCAAGGCAGCGTGGAGAGTGTTGGACCTTGGATGACTAGAGAGGGGGGTGTGAATAGTTAGACACTAAAACTTCAGCTTCTTATTGATCTTTCTTTCTGCGATTAGGGTTAGCAGCGGGAACAAACAGAAAGAAAGACAGTAACGAAATACAGAAACAGACTAAACAGAGACGCTAATTCGGGGATTTACAAGATTCGGGGATAACTTGCCCCTATTCCTTGGCGTGTCCATGAGGTGGGCGATCTCTTGATCGTCGGCAGATCAAGCCCCGGAAATCCTTTTATCATGCGAAGGAGTGGGATATCATATCCATGGTAAGTGTCATGTTGTTGTATCTAGAGTCATGCCATCCACGTCATGCATTGTAGGAGATCGTGGGGGATCACACTATGTCAACCATATTGTTCTATGTGTTCTGACAACCTATGTAATGGGCTGGAAGGTTTGACATGTGGGATTGGTGGAGGTGAATTGAAGGGTCTAACGGTGGTGCCGATTGGAGATGAGTTGGTTGCCGGTCGACAAAGCCAAGTGGAGAGGAACTAAGCGTCCGATAGACGAGGCCGAATGAAGAGTTGGATAGGGATGGGCGGAGTCAAGTAGGGAAAACAGGGACGACCAGCAGTGGTCGATGAGGTTGGAGCTGCTCATAGCAATGTCTCAGGGCGAATGCTCTCGGTGAAGGAACAGGGAACAGACGGTGTGACGCGGGAGACGGCGGCACCGACGATTTGCTCTTGGTAGGGAAAAAGGGATGCAATGCACGACGCTAGTTTGCTGGCTGCATGTGGCTGCGACGAGCATGGCAGTGTGAGAGCTGCTTGGACATGGTGACAGTTGGCGACGACATCGGAGAAGGAGAGGGACGCAACATCGGTTGCTCGCGTGGACTGCGGAGCCGTGCCGGCGATCGGGAATGGAGAGGGAGAGGGAGGATGCAACAGTTGTTTGCTTGAGTGGACTGCAGAGGTCGGGCGCGCAGAGGGAGTGGGAGGACACAGCTGTCGCACGCAGGCAACAGGTGCCATTAGAGGGCAGCAGAGATGCAGAGGTCGTAGGGGAGGAGGATGAAGACGACCACATGAGTGATTAGGAGCGGAAGAGCAAAAAAAGGAGTCCAAAGTACCTGACAACCCCTTATCAACATGGCGAAGGAAAACCCTAAAAAGGGAAAGCTAAGGAAAAACCCTAAAAAAAACCCTTATCTACATGGCATTCTCTTCATATTCCCCACATCAGTGTATATGAAAGTTGATCGGACCGTCATGGAGTTGTATTAGGTTGGAACTTAACTAAGAGTGAAATGCATTTTTAGTTGATTAATTGTTACTGATGCCTTAGTTGCTTTTGATCATGGGATATTAGAGAGCTCATGAGTACTTCTGTTCATGATCCTAAACAGTGGAGCAGAGGCATCCTTTCATTAAATACGACAGTGAAAGAGGTACAAGGTCAGGATGCAGACTCAGCGTTCTACAAACCGAATTTATTGATATCAATGATTTAGATCTTGTTGTCCACGAGCACAATGCATGTGCCCCAATATATTAAGCTGTGATACTCCGCCATATTATTGCTGTCGCAATTAAAGCTTACTGGATATATTCCTGGAATTCATGAACTCTAATCTACGTTAAGATTAATTAATTAGATCAATACGTATCTGCAGTTATTTAATATCCTGTTTCTTGATTTTGTTCAGTTATCCGAGTGATGCCGATAAGCATTTATTGGCGAGGCAGACAGGTTTATCCAGGAACCAGGTTGGTCCTCTTCTTCTCCCCAAGATTTCTTGGTGTTCTCCCCTACTGATTGATTCTCTGTTTCATACTGTAATTGAACTGTAGGTTGCCAACTGGTTCATCAACGCAAGGGTGAGGCTATGGAAGCCAATGGTGGAGGAGATGTACCTACAAGAATCCAAAGAAGACGACGACAAGGAGGAAGAGGAGGAGGAGGAGCAGCCGCAGGAGCACAAGACGGAACCAAGACAACCGCACTCATCAGCTCAGCCAACGCAACTGAGACCCGAACCCGTTGTTCACGCGCCACCGGCAGAAACCGACGCCTCCCCGAGCACATCTTCCATGGCCCGGCTCCACCACCGCCTCCCGCCCTCCTCCGGAACCAGCCACCACGCTCCGAGCCTCGCCGGAGACGACGCTCTCCTTGGCGCCGGTGCCGAGGCATTCGCCGCCCAAGGCCGTAATCTCGGCGACATGTACCGGCTTGCCGGAGGAGCCAATGCGGCCGCGAGGTTCGGCGCAGGAGACGTGTCGCTCACGCTTGGGCTACGGCACACCGGCGGCGGCGGAGGCGGAAGCTCGTCGGAGAAGAGCAGGTTCTCTGTTCGGGACTTCAGCCACTGTTAATTTCGAGCAGAATTAAGCAGGGTATATGCTAGTTAAAATTAATCAACCATTGATGATTGATCTGCATATGTATTGATCCTTCTTTGCTATCTGCAACAAGTAAATTAAGATAGATATAGCAAGAACATAGAAATTAGTGTATGATATAGAATCTTTTGCAGGTTTAATTTTCTTCATTATTTTTCCTGTCAACTTGTGTATCTGAGAATAGTTAACACATAATGGTATTGGGAAGATATAATTATACTCGTACAGGTAATTGAATTGTGAATTTTTATTTCCTTCAAATCCGGTTTGGAATTAAGAGAAGACTGAAGCTTTATTTCTTTGAAATCAGAACTTCCCAAATTCTTTGATAAGTTCACATCTCTGGCTCTGGAAAGATCTCGACTACTTGCTCATCAGAACGAGAAGCTATTCAAGGATATCTTTATCCTTAATTGTCATTAAAAAAAGAAAATTATATGATTGTCTAATTTATTTTATTAAGATTTTTAAGCATCCTGATGTGATGGAGATGCCAAGGGATACAATGGTTAAGGCACCAATCACCAAGAGAGGTGTCTTTCCGCAAAGAAAGGAAGAGTTGTGCCCTTTGTGAACTAAGATCGCCTTTTTGCTTGTTATTTAAAAGAAATCGATTGTTGCATCAAACAATCTGATAACTTTCTATTCTCTTTACTTTTCTTTATTTGTTTTCTCAGTCTTTTCTCAAAGATCTAACTTAAATGTCGGAGTAGCCGAATTGAGTTCCGACTCGGCTATCCACTTAGTTTTTCTTGAGTCTTTTCATACCCTTGTTAGAAGAACTTCCTTGCTACTCGGTATTGAGAACACCGACTTGAAGAAAGTCGGTTTCCTAAAAGTTAACTGAAGTAAGTCAACCTACTAAAGACCAACTTGAAGAAGGTTGATCTAATAGAAGCCCGACTCTATTGAATCCTTATTTGATACACTATAAGAAAATCATTAATTAGCGATAGAAGATTATTTTTGTCGTTAAGTAATGACGGATGGAATAAAAGTTTCGTTGCTAAAATAATGATGGAATATTGATTTTGTCATTAAATAATTAGCGACAAAACTATAATTTGATCGTTAATTAGTGACGAAATTAAGTTTCATCATTGAAATGCTAATTAACTTTCCCAAATTCCCCTTTGTCACTCCTGATGTCCTCTTCTTCCGACAATCCCCAAACTCTATCCCGAATTCTCCTCTCCGCCAATCTCTTCTCATTGCATGGGCACCCAGTCTCCCAATCTTTCCTTGCGAGATGGGTAACCACGGAAGGTAATCCTGATCTCTTCTCTTCATCTCTCGTTGGTGTCAGACAAATGCAGTGAGCTAGGTGACCTAGCCCACGACCACCGCAAAACCAAGCCGGGCGGCCTAGCCCTCAACCTTGGGCACAATCTAGGTCGTGAGGTCACAAGGTAGGGCCCGTAAGCAGTGCACGGGCAAGCTAGACTGCGACCTCTGCCGTGAGGCCTAGTCATGCATCCAAGGGATGGTTGTGTGACGCGGTCGTGCCGTGCGACAAGTTCTTCGACACAACATTCTTCTCTGATTTCTTCTCCAATTACTATAAATCATTTTCATTTGGTAGGAATTATTTCTTACTATCAACAATGGTATCAGAGCATGTTTGCTGAAAATGAAATCCCTTAGAACGGATAAGAACCGAGCAATAGAAATCGTAATTTTGTGATTTCTGTCGTTGAGAAATCATGATTTCCCGTCAATGGCCGACACTCGGGAACACCCAGGGGTAACAGTCGGGATGACTCTTCCCAAAGCGAGTCGTTGTGACTTGCATCTTGACTTTGTTAGTGATATGAGAAAAGTGTCCTAAGACAATCGCCTTATGATTGTAATCATTTATTTTAATAAATGAATATTCACTATTTGAGTATACATGTTTATGTATTTGATTGAGATCTTAAATCATTTACTGAATGTCCGCAATACAATTCACAGCATGAGAGAATTTGTGATGAATTCACAACTAGTGATTATCTCTACATGTGCAATTGTGAAGTATTGAAATTGTCCCTAGTCGATGAATTGATAAAAACGGACACTATCAATTCTGTTGAGACTGACATGGGTTATTCTCTAATCAGCTGATTCTCACTGGCTGGTGACATTGGGATGTCCGGAGATAAACATGAATGCTAGTTAAGGGAACTAGTTCATTGGAGTGACTGGTTGTAAAACATCATATGGTAGTCTACATATAGACATGTCAGTGAAGTTCTTATTGCAGCTTAAGTGCGATGTTCGTTTGACTTGCGGTGTTCAAGTCATCTTGGTCATGGAGACTTATACTTTGACATCTTAAGCAAGCATCTCCAAGGAGGTGTGGACCCAGGATGATTGGGTATAAGCCGAAGTGCTCGAAGATGTTTGAACAGCCTACAAAGGATTCACCACTCCTTGCGAGGAGATGTATACCCAAGGCCTATCGTCGGATTGTTACTCGAAGCCTCTGGCCAGAGCATGACATGTTCAGAGTATGCATCTCTTAGATACATGAGAGTAATTAGAATCCGTAGGACGAGAAAACGTTACTTGGGCTAGGTGTGACGTAGTCATCCTAGTGGGGACTGACACACATAGACCATGTCCTGAACCAAGTGGTTATAACATGGTGAAGGGAAGGGGCACGATTCATTATAGCTGCTGAAGGGTTTCAGAATTGTTTCTGAGGTCAACCGTTGATCTTTCGATTAATTGGGGATCATGATGTACTACTAGGTGCCACTCATGATCGTTCTATAATTGGTTAATTATAGACGACCAACATAAATCGAAAGCCTATTTAGTCACACGTACTACGAGTAATCCGAGGGATTTAAAACGAGTTGAAAATTGGATTTTCCAATCAAGAGAGATTAGGTTTGGTTGAGCCAAACGATAAGTCGAATCTGAATTTTTCAGAGACGCATCGGAAGCGTAAAATGACTAAGTCTTTTGAAGACTTAATAGATGAATTAAATGAGTTTAATTCATTGGGGCGTGGCCTGGATAGGCCGGCCAAAGAGGGTCCCCACCCTCTTTGCTTGGCCGGCCACAACAAAGGGAGGGAACCAAATTGTTTGGTTCAATTTATAAAATAAATCAAGTGTGGTTTGTTTTATAAAATTATGGATGATATAAATTTTTTATATAAACAAAGGTTTGGTTTATTTTTCATGGAAATTAAAATGAACCAGGATTGGTTTATTTTATTTTATAAAATCAATCATGGATTGATTTACCATGATAAAAAAATTTATATAAAGAAATTTATATAAAATTTATTTTTCATGAAAATTAAAATGAACCATGGATTGGTTGATTTTATTTTATAAAATCAATCATGGATTTATTTACTATGATAAAGAAATTTATATAAAAAAATTTATATAAAGAAATTTATTTTTCATGGAAATTAAAATGAACCATGGATTGGTTTATTTTATTTTATAAAATCAATCATGGATTGATTTACCATGATAAAGAAATTTATATAAAGAAATTTATATGATAAATTTCTTATGAAAATTTATTCCATAAGAAAAAAGAGACTTAGTTGATTTTTATCATGAATTAAAATATGATTTTAACCATGATATAAAATCAAGACTTGGCATGATGGAATAAGTCATAGAAAATTTATATGATAAATTTCTTATGAAAATTTATTCCATAAGAAAAAAGAGACTTGGCGGTTGAGAGGCCACTATATAAAGGACCCAAGGCAAGGCTTGGAATGAATTCGAAATAATCAAAGTATTCTTGCTTGGGCTCTCTCCCTCTCCTCCCTTCTTTCTCTTGGCCGCCCTCTCCCTTCTTCTCCCTTCTTCTTGCCGTGATCACAAGGAGAAGCACCGAGGCGACAAAGTTCTTCCGTTGGGACGATCTTCCTCTCCGGCCATCATCACCTTGGGATTGGGCGCAAGTCATCTTCCTCCTTCTCGCCGGAATTGTGATTCCGGCCAACCTTGGTGGTGAGTTTTTCCGATGTGATTACTTCTCTCTTGGTTTTTGTCGCGTTCTCGGAGAATCTAGTAGTTCTCGAGAACACGAAACTCGTGGCTTTGCGAAGTCATCCCGAAGATACTCGGCGTGGACGCGAATAGAGGCGGAGCTTCGAAGGGACGCTTACGGTTGGATCTCGTCCCTTTCTTCGAGTTACGCGAGGTAACAAGTAAATTAGTTTACGTTTCTGTAAAATTTTAAATATATGATCATGTCTACACAACATAAGGTTGCATGCTTAGATGTGTGGTTAAATAATTTGAGAAATTATTTATGCTAAACCTTCCGCTGCACGTAATTAATTTTAAAATTACGAACCCGCATCCATGTCAACATGCACCCGGTCCCAACAGTGGTATCAGAGCCGGATAGTGTTCGACATAATCATATAATTGTTTTGTGGAAAACTTTGTTATGATCTCAATTTTGGAAAAATTTTCAATTATGGAAACTTTCCAATTATGGTAAATTTTAGATTTAGGAATTTCAAAGTTTGGAAATCCTCATGAAATTTCGCAAACTTTTGAAATATCCCTGTTTCTGAAATTTTATGATAATTGTGAAAACTTTCCATTTTTGGAAACTTTCCTATTTTGGAAATTTTCCAATTTTGGAAATACGTAAGTTTTCTTTGTACCAGAAACTTACAATTATTCTGAATTTTTTTTTTTGGAAACTTTCCATTTATGGAAAGCTCGCAATTTTGGGCACTTTCTTTCAAGAAAGTCTAGACAAATTATGGGAATATTAATTGGCATTTAAATTTATAATTGAAAATTAAATTATTTACAAAATTCTTTATTTTGGATTGAGCCTCGGGGAGCCGTCCAATTTAAAGTTAGTTGTTATAATTAAATTTCCTAAATTGAATTTAAATTGTCAAATGTTTAATTTGGATTGAGCCTCGGGGAGCCGTCCAAATTATATTAT
This sequence comes from Boesenbergia rotunda, assembly GCA_024364735.1. Taxonomy (NCBI): domain Eukaryota; kingdom Viridiplantae; phylum Streptophyta; class Magnoliopsida; order Zingiberales; family Zingiberaceae; genus Boesenbergia; species Boesenbergia rotunda. The sequence goes on from JAGFNQ010000834.1 coordinate 170,672, forward strand.
CAATAAATTCTTATTTTGGATTGAGCCTCAGGGAGCCGTCCAAATTAAGTTATTTATTGATATTAATTTTTCATAAATAAAATATGTGATCAAATCTTGGAAATTTTTGAGGTGATTCTCAAACGATAATTTCCTTATTTGATTTATGAGGTGATGCTCTTACATATTATTGTCTCCAAAATTAATTAGGAAAATTATTTTCTATAGAGTATATTTCCTTAAATAAGATTTTCATGAAAATAATATGTGGTTGAATTAAGGGAATCTGTCTCTTAACTTAATAAGATTTGATTTAGAGAAATCAAAGTCTTAAACATATTATTTCCGAAATTGATTATGACAATTTAGGAAATTGTTTTCCAAAACAATTCCTTGAATAAAGTGTGAAATTAGAATTAGGAAATCCGATTCCTAATTCAATTAATGAGACTTGATAAATTAAGTCACATACATACTTTATTAAGGAAATCGTTAGAACATGACATAATTATATGTCATGAATGTGCTTAAAAGAAAAGGATGAGACCCAAAACCCCTTACAAAATATTAAGGCCAACACCTTCCATTAATATGGTTAGAACCGGAGTTTTTTTTCTCGTTTGGGTTGATGGACACATTCATGCCCGGCTTGAACCTCGACATGTTCAAACCATGGAATTAGTTTATGATTAATATAGTTGGAGTCAGAGGTCAATCCTTAGTTTTGGTTGTTGGACACATCCAAGCCTGACTAAACGGTTGAATGAGCTCCAACCATATTAAAACTATTTCTTGATTAATGGGTCAGCCTTAAGCTTGGAGCATCGATTTGTTGTGTCACAGCCAAGGTCGATGTAAAGAGAGGTGCAGTTGGGTGCTATGTATATTGTTGCATACTTGTTAATGAGTTAACAACCCAATGATTTATGCAAACATTCAATTAGTTGATAACATAATGTGATAGTTACATATATGTAATATGTAATCGGTATAATTACCTACCTTCATAGCTAAGAATAACTTGATGGCCCCAGTCATGGTTGTTCTTATCTATGGATGGATATCAACCTATTTGGATATGTTCCTACGATCTCCCGAATTGATAAAAAGGGTTATTCAATTCGAAAAATAAATAGGATTTAATGAATGTATATTGATGCATTCTTTATCATTCTCATCACATAACCTCAATTTGTATTTCTAGGATAATCACTTGATCATGTCTTCTCTGAATTTGCATTCCATTTTGGACACCAATAAGTTAACTAAGGACAAAAGGATTGAAAAAGCACCAAAAGGCACTTGCCATCATTGTGGCAAGGAGGGCCACTGGCGAAGAAACTGCAAGGTTTATCTTGAGTCCTTGAAGAAGAAGGCATCTGATGCCCCATCCTCTTCAGGCATCTTCGTTATTGAATGTCACTCTATTTCCTCGACCACCCGGGTACTTGATACTGGGTGTAGTTCACATATATGTAATGACATACAGGGGCTAAGGAATAGAAGAAGACTCGTCAAGGGAGAAGCGAATTTGCGAGTTGGAAATGGAGCAAAGATTGCTGTTGTTGCCATCGGAACATATTTGCTAAAGCTCCCTACTAGATTTGTCTTAGAATTGGATAATTGTCATTTTGTTTCTTCGTTAATAAAGAACATTGTATCTATTTCATGCTTGAATGAAAAGGGTTACCATTTAACTTTTAGTAACAATTGCTGTTACATAACTTTAAATAGTGTTCTTTATGGGACCGGAACTTTATGCAATGGTATCTACACGTTAGATTTATCCGGTGACATTTTCAATATCGAAGTTAGCAACAAACGTGCTCGAATAGATAATCAAATAGACTCCTATATGTAGCATTGTCGTCTTGGCCATATAAGCAAGAAACGCATGACCAAATTACACCGATGTAGAATTCTGGAATCATTTGAACCTGGTTCATTTGATACATGCGAATCATGCCTAAAAGGCAAGATGGCCAAATTACCCTTTTCCGGAAAAGGTAAACTAGTGGGATAATTGCTTGGTCTAATACATACTGATGTATGTGGACCAATGTCAACTCTTGCACAAGGAGGCTATAGCTACTTCATTACCTTTATCGATGATCACTCACGATTCGGGTATGTGTTCTTAATGAAACACAAATCTGAAGCTTTTGAGAAATTCAAAGAGTTCAGAAGTGAAGTAGAGAAACAGCTTGGCAAAAGTATTAAGATACTTCGATCCGATCGGGGTGGTGAATACTTAAGTCAAGAGTTTCAAGATTATCTTAGGGACAATGGGATATTGTCTCAATGGACTCCGCCATATACACCACAGCATAATGGTGTATCTGAGAGGCGTAACCGAACCTTGATGGACATGGTTAGATCTATGATGAATCATGCAACTCTTCCAAAATCCTTTTGGGGCTATGCGCTTAAGACAGCTGTTTACTTGCTAAACAGAGTCCCGACCAAGGTAGTCTCTACTACTCCATATGAGACGTGGAATAGTAAGAAATCTCATTTATCTCACCTAAAGATATGGGGTTGTCCTGCTTATGTAAAGCGGACTATATCAGACAAATTGGATGCTAAGTCTGATAAATGTCTATTTATTGGATACCCTAAGGAAACGAAGGGTTACCAATTCTATCATCCCTTGGAACAAAAGGTGTTTGTTTCAAGGCATGCTGTATTTCTAGAGAAAGAATTTCTTTTACAAGAAAACAGTGGGAGTAGCATTGAACTTGAAGAAGTTCAAGAAACTCCAATAGACATTACAGAGACACCTAGTCTAGACCCACAATCGATAACTCATAATGATGAGCTATCAGTTGAACCTAAAACAACACCACTTCTTCGTAGGTCTGATAGGACACGCAATATTCCAGAGAGATACGGATTTCTCATAAGTGAATCGAACGACGTGTTACTCATTAACAAAGACGAACCTATCAATTATGAAGATGTTTGAATAATTCAGAAAGGGATAAATGACTTGAAGCCAAGAAGTCAGAAATGGATTCCATGTACAAAAATCAAGTATGGGACTTGGTTAACCCACCTGAAGGGATTAAGCCCATAGGGTGCAAGTGGGTTTTCAAGAAGAAAACTGACATGGAAGGTAATGTTGTTACCTTTAAGGCTAGATTAGTGGCAAAAGGATATCGTCAGAAATAAGGAATTGATTATGACGAAACCTATTCGCCAGTAGCTATGCTTAAATCCATTCGGATGCTCCTGGCCATAGCAACTCATTATGATTATGAGATATGACAAATAGATGTGAAAACAGCTTTCCTTAATGGAAACCTGCTTGAGGATGTATACATGATACAACCTGAAGGTTTCACAACGGTTGATAAAACTAAAGTATGCAAGCTTCGACGATCCATATATGGACTAAAGCAAGCATCCAGGAGCTGGAACATCCGTTTTGATGAGACAATCAAAGAGTTTGATTTCTCACAAAATCCTGACGAACCTTGTGTGTACAAGAAGGTTAGTGGGAGTGCAGTCGTATTCCTAATGTTATATGTCGATGACATATTACTTATAGGAAACGATATATCAGTCTAACAGTCAGTTAAAATTTGGTTGTCCAAAACTTTCTCCATGAAAGACCTGGGAGAAGCAACCTATATCCTTGGGATTAGAATCTATAGAGATAGATCAAAACGATTGCTTAGTCTTTTGCAGTCTACATATATAGACCGAGTGCTAAAAGGGTTTAGCATGTCGGAATCCAAGAAAGGTTACCTTCCCATCAGGCATGGGATCAACCTTTCGAAGTCTATGTGTTCACGCACAGAAGACGAGAGGATTTGCATGAATAAGATTCCTTATGCATCCGCGATAGGATCTATCATGTATGCTATGTTATGTACTAGGCCCGATGTATCGTATGCTCTGAGCATCACAAGCAGATACCAGTCTGATCCAGGAATGGATCATTGGGCGGCTGTCAAGACAATCCTCAAGTACTTAAGAAGAACTAAGGATGTGTTCCTAATATATGGAGAAGGTGATATGGTAATACGTGGGTATACAGATGACAGTTTCCAGACAGATAAGGATGACTCCAAATCTTAGTCTGGATACGTATTTATTTTGAATGGAGGTGCAATAAGTTGGAAGAGTTTCAAGCAAGACACCGTAGCGGATTCTACCACGGAAGGGGAATATATTGCAGCTTTGGAAGCAGCAAAGGAAGCAGTCTGGATCAAGAAGTTCGTCTCAGAACTTGGTGTGGTTCCAACCATTGATGAAGCAATACCGGTTTATTGTGACAACAATGGAGCTATTGCACAAGCAAAGGAACCAAGGTCTCATCAGCGATCCAAACATATGCTTCGCCGCTATCATCTGATCAGAGAGATTATAAGTAGGAATGATATACAAATTGAGAAAATTCCCACTGAAAGGAATTTAGCGGGTCCTTTAACTAAGGCCTTGCCTCAAAGCAAGTTTGAGGGTCATATTAGAACCTGTGGTATTGGATACCGTAGCGATTGGCATTAGGCCAAGTGGGAGTTTGTTAGTGATATGAGAAAAGTGTCCTAAGGCAATCGCCTTATGATTGTAATCATTTATTTTAATAAATGAATATTCACTATTTGAGTATACATGTTTATGTATTTGATTGAGATCTTAAACTCATTTACTGAATGTCCGCAATACAATTCACAGCATGAGAGAATTTGTGATGAATTCACAACTAGTGATTATCTCTACATGTGCAATTGTGAAGTATTGAAATTGTCCCTAGTCGATGAATTGATAAAAACGGACACTATCAATTCTGTTGAGACTGGCATGGGTTATTCTCTAATCAGCTGATTCTCACTGGCTGGTGACATTGGGATGTCCGGAGATAAACATGAATACTAGTTAAGGGAACTAGTTCATTGGAGTGACTGGTTGTAAAACATCATATGGTAGTCTACATATAAATATGTCAGTGAAGTTCTTACTGCAGCTTAAGTGCGATGTTCGTTTGACTTGCGGTGTTCAAGTCATCTTGGTCTTGGAGACTTATACTTTGACATCTTAAGCAAGCATCTCCAAGGAGGTGTGGACCCAGGATGATTGGGTATAAGCCGAAGTGCCCGAAGATGTTTGAACAGCCTACAAAGGATTCACCACTCCTTGCGAGGAGATGTATACCCAAGGCCTATCGTCGGATTGTTACTCGAAGCCTCTGGCCAGAGCATGACATGTTCAGAGTATGAATCTCTTAGATACATGAGAGTAATTAGAATCCGTAGGACGAGAAAACGTTACTTGGGCTAGGTGTGACGTAGTCATCCTAGTGGCGACTGACACACATAGACCATGTCCTGAACCAAGTGAGTATAAGATGGTGAAGGGAAGGGGGCACGATTCATTATAGCTGCTGAAGGGTTTCAGAATTGTTTCTGAGGTCAACCGTTGATCTTTCGATTAATTGGGGATCATGATGTACTACTAGGTGTCACTCATGATCGTTCTATAATTGGTTAATTATAGACGGCCAACATAAATCGAAAGCCTATTTAGTCACACGCACTACGAGTAATCCGAGGGATTTAAAACGAGTTGAAAATTAGATTTTTCAATCAAGAGATATTAGGTTTGGTTGAGCCATACGATAAGTCGAATCTGAATTTTTCAGAGACGCATCGGAAGCGTAAAATGGCTAAGTCTTTTGAAGACTTAATAGATGAATTAAATGAGTTTAATTCATTGGGGTGTGGCCTGGATAGGCCGGCCAAAGAGGGTCCCCACCCTCTTTGCTTGGCCGGCCACAACAAAGGGAGGAAACCAAATTGTTTGGTTCAATTTATAAAATAAATCAAGTGTGGTTTGTTTTATAAAATTATGGATGATATAAATTTTTTATATAAACCAAGGTTTGGTTTATTTTTCATGGAAATTAAAATGAATCATGGATTGGTTTATTTTATTTTATAAAATCAATCATGGATTCATTTACCATGATAAAGAAATTTATATAAAGAAATTTATATAAAATTTATTTTTCAATGAAATTAAAATGAACCATGGATTGGTTTATTTTATTTTATAAAATCAATCATGGATTGATTTACCATGATAAAGAAATTTATATAAAAAAATTAATATAAAGAAATTTATACAAAGAAATTTATTTTTCATGGAAATTAAAATGAACCATGGATTGGTTTATTTTATTTTATAAAATCAATCATGGATTGATTTACCATGATAAAGAAATTTATATGATAAATTTCTTATGAAAATTTATTCCATAAGAAAAAAGAGACTTGGTTGATTTTTATCATGAATTAAAATATGATTTTAACCATGATATAAAATCAAGACTTGGCATGATGGAATAGAAAATTTATATGATAAATTTCTTATGAAAATTTATTCCATAAGAAAAAAGAGACTTGGCGGTTGAGAGGCCACTATATAAAGGACCCAAGGCAAGGCTTGGAATGAATTCGAAATAATCAAAGTATTCTTGCTTGGGCTCTCTCCCTCTCCTCCCTTCTTTCTCTTGGTCGGCCTCTCCCTTCTTCTCCCTTCTTCTTGCCGTGAGCACAAGGAGAAGCACCGAGGCGACGATGTTCTTTCGTTGGGATGATCTTCCTCTCCGACCATCATCACCTTGGGATTGGGCGCAAGTCATCTTCCTCCTTCTCGCCGGAATTGTGATTCCGGCCAACCTTGGTGGTGAGTTTTTCTGATGTGATTACTTCTCTCTTGGTTTTTGTCGCGTTCTCGGAGAATCTAGTAGTTCTCGAGAACACGAAACTCGTGGCTTTGCGAAGTCATCCCGAAGATACTCGGCGTGGACGCGAATAGAGGCGGAGCTTCGAAGGGACGCTTACGGTTGGATCTCGTCCCTTTCTTCGAGTTACGCGAGGTAACAAGTAATTAGTTTACGTTTCTGCAAAATTTTAAATATATGATCATGTCTACACAACATAAGGTTGCATGCTTAGATGTGTGGTTAAATAATTTGAGAAATTATTTATGCTAAACCTTCCGCTGCACGTAATTAATTTTAAAATTACGAACCCGCATCCATGTCAACATGCACCCGGTCCCAACAGACTTGGCCTCCACTCATGAGATCTAGAGCTTACTCAGGTTAAGACTCACCACTCGGACTCAGGGTCGGGACTCAATACTCGAAGTCCGAGTCAGGACTTAGTAAGATTCAAAGTCGAGGTTAGGACTCGACACTTGTGCTCGAGAGTTTGAAGGCTTGGGCTAGGTTTGGATTAAATTGGACAAGATTTGCTCTAATGGACCAGATTTAATCTAACAGGCATTGGTTTGATCAATAAGTCTATGTTTGACTTAAAAGGCTTAGGTTAACAAAATATAGGGCATCTCTATCTAATAGATTAGTTTTAACAAGGACAAAGGACTAAGCTAATGATTAGGATTCGGTTTCTCAATCGACATGCTAGTATGTCAATCAATGGAAGCTTCTTAAATGAAGAAAATTTATTTTTCTTATTTACTTATGGATTTTGTGTGTCTATGCATATATGTGAATTGAACTGAACTAATTTTGTTATTGGTTTGTCGATTTTATATTCACAATATTATTTTTTAATTTCAGATGCCAAAGATGATATACATGATGACTCATCGTGCAACGGAATGAGCTAAGGGAGTGGTGTTGGGTTATTTAGTTTATTAGAGTTCTGTTGTTATTATTGTCGTTTTGTACGAACATAATTAACTCATTAACTTTATGAAAAACATTTAATAAAATTGTTGTTATGTACAAATAGTGTTATTTTATGAAAAGCTATGTTATGTATTAACAAATTTGAACATGATTTTGTTCATGATTAATTCAAATGATTAGTTCATTTAATGATTAATCATTCTTATAAATTAATAGTTCATTTGATGGGATGTATATAATAGAATTAATCAATGTTGATTAGATTGGATCATATGAATGATGAGTGAAACATAATTACCACTTGATTTTGTAATCCAAATCAAATTTACATTGAGTCAATCATAAATTATATACATATGAAATATATTGAATTGCTGAATAATGTATTTATTTATGATAGATTATGACAACTAAAAATATCATACCTAAACTCACCAAGGGAGAGAAATATATGAGAATAACTATAAAATATGGTATCTTAAAATGCAATATGTTCTTGAAGAACAAGAAGTTCTAGAAGTTGTAAATCAGTTTATGGAAGATAACCTGCTAAAGATTCTATAGCACAACACAAATGTGATCATGATGCCTATAAGGCATGGAAGAAAAGGACTTCACTGCTAAGAAAATATTGATAAGTTCAATGGTAGATGACCTGATATTTGAGTATTAGCCATTACTATCAGTTCATACTATCTGGGTTGCCCTAAGAGATAAATACAGTGGAGTTAGCTTGAGCAAGCTTTATCAGTTGATAATTAAATTTGATAGTTATAAAAAAGGGCCCTAATGTTACCATCGTCCAACATATGAGGGAAACAATAAAATAGATGGCAAATATGATTCAGGAGTTAAAGATTGCTGGTCATGAGTTGACCAATGAACAACAGATTCAGACAGTTATTCATTCTCTTCTTGATTCTTGGGAAACGATAAAATAGAATATTACTCACAGTGAAAATATCAAGACTTTCACTGATGTCTCACGTCATGTTGAATTGGAGGCAGAAAGAATAGAATCTGTAAAGATTTCTAAACAAGCTTTTGTAGCTGAAGGTTTTGGATTCAAGAATAAGAAAAAATGATTCAAAAAAGGAAAGTAAAAATAAGCTGGTGTTGTTGCTGGGCAAGACCCAATAAAGAAGAAAGGAAAAAATATGGAAAAAAAAATCTAAAAGTAAGTTGACTTGCTATAATTGTGGCAAGAAGGGCCACTTTCCTCGAGAATATATTGAGTCAAAAAAGTAGATTCATGTTTATCTTCTTTCTATGAGCATTATGTGTAAGTACCCCAGATTGATTTTTGATTCTTGTGTCTAAGTGTGTAGGAACTTAGAAGCACAAGAAGTCAAGCGAAAGACACAGTAGACGAGAAGGATGACCGGGGAAGGAAGCCGACGACCTCAATGCTTCGAGGGACGCAGAGGTTGTGGAAGAGTACACCGGTGGACAAGAAGGGTGTGCGCGATGTCCGAGAGACGTGAAACTAGGAAAGAAGCTCGTTCGAGTAGAAGACTGGAGTCAGGTTCGGGTAAGTTCGACTCTGGATGGCTGGAAATCACCCACGTGGATGAAGACGGAGAAAGGTCAATATAGGAGTTAACGCTGACCAAAAGGTCAACTAAGGCGTCTCAGTTGTCCCTGGAGGCGCCTCAGTTAAGAGGTCTGAGTTTTAAGCAAAACCTAAACTGAGGCACCTCAGTTGATACCCGAGGTGCCTCAGCTAATACCCAAGGCACCTCAGATCGGAACTGAAACTCCTCAGATCAAAACTTATCATTGAGCAGTCGTTGCCTGTGTGGATAAAACTTTATCCAACTGAGATGCTGATAACATCATTTTGTTGATTATTTTCGGCTCTAAAATCCATGTTTGATTCACATTTTTATGCTTAAGTTTGCAATTTTATTAGGTTTCATGTATTCCCTTCATTTTGGCTTTTAATTCTAATCTTTGTATATTTGGGATATTTTTGGCACTAAATTTGAATATCATTTTGTAGGCTTCAATTGATCATGGACCTAGATCAAATCAGGTCGGACTTGAGTCAACATTGGATCCAGATTAAAGGGATCAAGCATCGGATTATTAGGAGCCGTCCATTCCAAAGAACGGCTAGATCTGAGCCATCGGTCAACTTCTGGTCAATCCGAGTTCAAGATAGAATCAATCCTGACCATAGATCAAGATCTGAAAATTTCAGCCAAATCAGAAGTGATCTGACCGTTGGATGAAGCCAAATCGATCTCAGCCGTCCGTTGTTAAATTCCTTCTGAACTGTTGGGCTGAAGAACTGAACCCTGGGCTGAATCTTGACTGAACCAGATTGCTGGACTGAACTCAAGTTGATTGAATCGAACCGCTGAAGCTGTGGCTTGGTTGACCGAACCCACGCGTAGCAGGAACAAAAGGGGATCGCGCAGAGAAGCTAGGGAAGATTCGGAATGAGGGCAGATCGGAACGGGGGGAGTCGAGGGGTTCCCGATTCTCTTCTTCCTCCTCACCTTCACCTTCATCTCCTCCGGCCATTGCACAGCTAGGGTTAGGGGTTCCAACCTTAGCCGGCCGGAGTTCATCATTGCCACGGTCTCCACCTCCCCATCTCCATCTCTTCTTTCGGGGTTCGAAGAGGAGTCTCATACATTTTCATCACAACCGGCCGGATGAGCTAGGGCTCTAGGGGTTCCGAACCCTAGCCGAACGCAGCCGTCGCAGCATTCCAGCACCATCACCACAGCTAGGGCTCTGGGGGTTCCGAACCCTAGCTGTCCTCCTATCCACTCCACCGCCGGCAGCCGTTTCTTTCTGTTTACAGCATTTCTTTTCAGCCGTTTCTTTCTGTTTACTGCATTTCTTTTACAGCAATTCTTTCGCAGCTCTTCTTCACAACTTCCTTTCCAGCAATCTTCTATTTCCGGCAGCATTTTCCTTCACAGCAACAGCAGCTTCATCTCCTGAATTCAATTTCTTCGCAGCTTTAGCTTCTTCTTCAGCAATTTCTTTTCAGCAGCTCTTTACTTCACAGCAGACCCAGCAGTCATCTCTGCTTCATCAGATTTGGCAGAAATTCTCTACAGCACTTCAATTTCCAGCAGTCCATCCGATTTCCAGAAGTTCTGTGTTCCAATTTCCAGAAGTTCTTCCTTTAATTGTTGCTTGTTGATTGATTTTAATTGTGTTTGAATGGTTGAGATAGATTGTTTGTTGAACGATTGTACTGGATAGAACTTCCCCAATTCAAATTGCACATACTTGAAGCCATTTTTAGCATGTCTATCATGTGTTCGCTCAAATGCCTCTTAGAACCGTTAATTTCAATTGTGATGTTTCTTAGTTGATTAATTCTTGTTTGTCTTGCCTCTTTTAATTGCTTTATGTTCATGTCTTCATTTGAATGCAATCAAGTTAGGTTAGAGTAGATTTCTTTAATGCTGTAAGTTTTTGCTTTATATGTAGTTTCGTTAATGTTTTATTTCAAGTTGTCCTTTATTTACTGCAATTGTAGTCAGGTTAAACTAGATTTCCTTACCTGCCTTGTCTTTCCTTAATTAGAACTAGATTTCATACCTGCTTGCTATTTCTTTTCGTAGTCTTTACGTTCAAATCCAAACCCCGGTTTGATATCAAAACCCCAAAAGCAATAAAATACAATTCTGAGAATTATCATGCACCGACTACGTTCGTTGGGAGACGACTCGGGTTACTCTATGCTACATTAGTATCAGAGGAGTTCGATTCTTTAATTGTATTTGAAACCGTGACACGACTAAAGCGGTCATCAGATGCCTCAGGTCACAATTGAGGTATCTCAGGTCCACGTCGGTATAACGGTAACTTCTTGTTTTGGGCTATGAATAGCTCTTTAGAGCTTGGATTAACGAACAAGAACTTGTAATAAATAGCTCCGCCTACACTGAAGGAGATATTTCTAATGCGATATTATTGCCTTGGATTAGCAACCACTCTGGTTGCAACCAAGTAAACTCCTAGTTTATTACTAGTTTTCTGTTAAGTTATTGATGTTGTTTATTATAATTGTTTAAACTAATCTATTTATCTTTATTAGAGAATAGAAAAAGATCAAGATTTTATTTGCAGAGCTATTCACCCCCCCTATAGTCGACCTACATGGTGTAGGACCATTGGCATGCTGGTAAGAGGGGGTGAATTATCCTGCAAGTTAAAACTAGATCTTTTGCAACTTCTAAGTAAAGATGACAAATTGTTTTATGCAGTTAAAATAAATAAATTCATAAATAACAACTAAAAAGTATAGGCTACGATTTACTTGGTTGCAACTAGGACGGTTGCTAATCCAAGGCAGTTGAAAGCTCCACTAAAAGGTCTCTTTGGTTGTAGGCTGAGAAGTCTCTTACAACTAGGACAGGTGTTTGGATGCAATTAGGGTTAAGATTTCTTGCTGTGAGCTCGGATCAGGTCAGATTCTTCTATATGTTGAGTTTCTGTTCGTTGATCTTGATTGTTTAGCATGCTATGTTTCTGATCCCTGTACTAGACTGCCGATTGTGGGTTATGTTCTTGAATTTTGATCGGAGGAGTTAATGGTTTCCAATGGTTTTGAGCTCTGTTTGATCAGTCTTTTGGATTCGTTTGATCTGTACTATGAGCTTGGTTTTGTTATGTTGTGAATCTGTCTTGGTTTGGATATGTGTTTCTGGTGTTTCTGTGAGCTTGTGGTTGATTGCCGTGTGCTGGGAAATTGATCAAGGATGGCTCGGGTTGTTGTTTTCCTGTGTGTTGTGGGCTGATTTGTTTTAGGTTAGAAGGTGATGTTGTTTTGGTGTGTTGTCATGAGGAGTTAATTAGTTATAATTACCCCTAATTAATTTAGATGATATATTGGCTAGGAAGTTAGGGATTAATTATTGTAATTAACCCTAATTAATCTAGCGGTATGTTTGGTGAAGAATTAGTGAGAATGTTAACTTATAAATTTTTGCTCTTTGATCCAGGATATTGACTCAGTTCTCTTGTCACGGATATTATCTCTAGACGGGGGGTTCTCGACGCCTGGACTTCTTCATATCGAGGCGGGTACCTCTTTTTACGCATAGGTAGACATAGCAGTAGGGATATCTGATATCTGTATCTCTGTGCTCTTGCTTCGGTAGTTGTATCCGTTAGCTTTACTGCTTACTGTTTCTATATGGATTGATGATGCACAGTTTACCTTATACCTTACGCTAGGATTTAGGTATTGGTGCATACCGGTTATCTGGACTACTGTATATCATGTAGATGACAGCAGGGATAGATAGTGGATGATGCATGGGATAGTGACATGCATCATTGTTGCACGTAGCATAGGGGACGACCTTTGACTCCCTGGAGGTTGAGATGGGCCGTCGTACTTGCTACTCGTGTAGGGGCATATGTAGGTGACCTTTGACTCCCCTAGTGGTTGAGATGGGTCGTCAGACCTGCCACATGACCTGTCGTGCAGTCCCGTTGGTGGACCCGGCGCTGCAGCAGGTCCCCTACCTATCCGATGATAGCGAGGGACGTTTAGAGCGTTACTCCACCCGATGGTGGGGTACGTTCATGGTCTCCGACCCTACCCATTCGGTCTCGCGTGTACCGCCTTATAGACCGTCTGTTTGTGCAGGGAAGACCAGGTCAGAGCCCTACCCACTAGGTTCGCGTGCTTCCGCGACCTATACCGACTGACATCAGGGGTGACCCATGTTGCATCATAAGCATGCTCTGCATCTCTGCACTTAGTTGTGTTTGCTGCACTTGATTATTGCACTTGGTTGACATGCATACTACCGGGTTTGGATTGACGCAAGTAGGTATGTACTTCCTTGTTTCTTATGGTTCAGCTCTGCATTTCCTTCTCACTGCCTTTATGTTATTATTGTGGTAGATGATGACTTACTGCTAGTATTTCTTCTTGTGCATATCAGACTGTATTCGCTGAGTTCTTAGGACTCACCCCGTTAGCTCTGTTTTTCTCTTTTCAGGATGATCGTCTGGGTTTGCCAGCAGCCTGTCCCAGTTCATGTGTCTCCGAGACGATTTCCATGATTGTTCTGTGTTTTAGTTGTGGTACATGTTGGTACCCTTTTCTTTTATTCGTTTTGGTTTCTTTTCACTTCCGCTGTCATATGTTGTACTCTGTTGTGTCGTCCATTTTACGACAGTATAGTTGTATTTTTGTGTGCCATGGAGGCCCTCGATTCCGTTTTAGTTTTGTCATAAGTCGTACCGGTACGCAACTTTGTCGTCGTTGTTGTTTTCGCTTTGTACAGTCGCTTGTTCCGGCCTTATGGGTTGTGGTACAAGCAGGCTGAGGTAGTCGTGGTGAACTAGTTTTTGGATTGTCCGCCGGGACGAGGGAGAAGCTGTCCGGTCGGTATCGGACGAGCGGCTCCTCGGGGCGTGACAGTTTTGTTCTTTTCATTTCCGCTGTTGTATGTTGTGATCTGTTGTGTCGTCCATTTTATGGCAGTATAGTTGTACATTTGTGTGGCATGGAGGCCTTGATTCCGTTTTGGTTTTGTCGTAAGTCGTACCGGTACGTAGCTTTATCGTCGTTTCCGTTTTTCTCTTTATACAGTCGCTTGTTCCAGCCCTATAGGTTGTGATACAAGCAGACTGAGGTAGTCGTGGTGGTTAGGTTTTCGAATTGTCCGCCGGGACGAGGGAGTAGCTGTCCGGTCGGTATCGGATGAGCGGCTCCTTGGGGCGTGACAATCAGTCGACTGTTAATTGTCTCTATCGATTGATACATACTGAAATTATTTTCAGCAAGTCGAAAAGAGTCCTAATGATGTCAAACATATGTATAATCATATGGGGTTAATGCACACTATTTATGATCATTATATGCTAAAAAATCTAATAATTGAGAGATTGTTAGAGCTTTTTTTATGTATGGCAAAGGGGGAGAAGTGTTAGGTTTAAGTGGGAAACCAAACACACCTTTACAAGAAATCCTAGCTTTAGGGTGAGCTTAGGTGAAGGGAGAGTATTGTTGCTCATATATTGGCTAAGGGGGAGCTTTGTGATAGATTCTTTAAAAGCCTTTGTAAGTCCATGTGTAGGGAGAGTCTTGGAGAGGTTCTTAAAAAGCCCTTTTGATAAAAAAAAAATCCTAACTCAATGTGGAGTTTAGGTGTGGGGGATGTCTTATGATAGGATCCATGCATTGTTTGCATATGCATTAACGGTATAAATCCAAGGTGTAGCCTTAGCAACATAAGTCCAAATGTATTAGCATGTGTATTTGCTATCTGTTTTCTCTAACTTAAACGTATTACCAAACATCAAAATGGGGAGATTGTTGAGGCAATCTATGGTCCGTGAGACCATGTGTTTTGATGTTTGGGCAAAGAGTTTAAATTAGGTTTACCCTTGTATTTGATATGTGTATTCGAGTGTGCAAATTATGTAGGATACACATAGAATCAGTTTGATGGCTTCGGATCTAGTGAAGGATGGAGGAGCATCTGAGAGACCGTGGACAAGGCAACAACGATGAGCCGAGGGAAGCGAACTTCGAGGCATACGCGAAGGATGACATGTAGAGACAAGTCGCGAGCTTGTATGCATCCGAGAGACAAGAGCCAAAGTCAAAGAAGGCTTGAAGGCAACAAATCAAGGTTGCAAGAAGAGTCAAGTGGGTCATGAGGGTCCAAGTGCGAGTGAAATGTACTCGGGAAGAGAAACTCTAAGTTTAGGATTTTGTCAGTTAACTGGTATAGAATCAATCGACTAATAGAGGTCACAGAAAGATCGGTCGATTGATCTTCTGTACAGTCGACTGGTATCAATTAAGAATTCGAATGTTGGGTTATAACGTTCGAATTCGGCTGGATCAGTCGACTGGTGTTAGAACCAGTCGACTGGTAACTGCTAGTTCTGCCACGAGCTCTATTTAAGGGAGCTCAGTTTGGCTGGCTAGGATTGACGAAATTAGTCTTGGTTAAAGGTCAATTAGTAGTCTAAGTGCTCAGGTGTTATTTGCGTGTTTGTGGTGAGGTTTCTCCACCCATAAGGAGCAACACGAGTTAGTCGGAGACTTTCTGGGGAGTCATCCACCGACGGATTGGGATCGTCCACCTTAGGGTCTGTCGTAGAGTAGGAGTTTTATCTCGAACCATGTTAAACCGATTTGTCTTTCCTTTGTGTTTAAGTTAATTATTATTCCGTTTGCGCACTAACATGTATAGGAAGATAACCGAAGAATAGAGGGTGATTGGCTATTCACCCCCATCTAACCAGGTCATCGATCCCAACACTCCCATCTTTTATTAGTGGTAAAAAAGTGAGAATGTTCACCCTAGGCACCCCTCACAACCCGTCCCCAGGTTCTGTGAAGGAAGATAAATCATAGGTGACTACTAGCCTAAGCAGCGATCAGTGCATGGGGGAGGACAAGAACCTAGATACTAGCTAAGAATCTACCTCCAAATCTCATGATGATAACACTCCATATACTATCTAACTATTCATCCCGATTGGACTTTTTCTCCTTTATTAGTGATGCTATCAAAGGATTTCTTGTTTTTCTTGATCTCATTTCCTTACATTTTCTTTTTGTTTTTGACAATAACAAAAGGAAAAAAAATTTATTCATAATGTAAAACAGTATATTAAAGTTTTAAATATTAAATGAATTTTTTTATTATATAAATTAAAAAGATGGCAACCTTTAGTCTCTTATATTTAAGATGAAAAGTTTGTGTCGTTAACATGTTTGTATCTTGAATAATTTTTAAAATATGAGATATTCTTTGATATTGATGGTTTAGATTTATTTTTAAAATTAATTTCTTATGATAATAAATTCAAAATAAATAAACTTGAGATATTAAATTTTAATTAAAATGAATAATTTTTTAAACTAATGTTTAAATATTAAATAATTTATATTTGATTAATTTTAAAAATTATTATCAAAACTTTAATATATAATTTTATTAGCAATTTTACTTTTAAAAAATAGAAAAAAAATATATTTTTAAAATTTTAATATTTTATTTTTAAAACATAAACATATATTTTTTAAAAATACTGAGGGCCTCTGAAAGAGTTGAGATGATCCTGGTCTTGTCTTATCTTTATTTATACTTAACTAATAGATATAATTGTCTATGTAAATGGTTCAATCTCAATCCGTCAATATGTTCATCAACACTTTATCCAAATGTAATAAAGACATATACAGAATAGATCATAACATTTCATATATCTGATTATCTTTATAATATGTTAAATTATATCAAGTCCCAAAGACTTCGCATGTTCTTAAAATGACTATTTAGTCTATGACTTAGTAAAATGATCAACAAGCATAGCACGTATAGAAATATACTGATGATTATCTTTTTATTGTCAACAATATCCCTTACAAAATTATACTTAATAGATATGTACTTTGCCTTGTGATATTTGGGGTCTTTAGAAAATGTTATAATAGCTTGATTATAGGACTCCTACCGTTCTCGACAATCTTCAAATACTTCAGGAACCTTTTAACCAGACTACTTCTTGCACAACTATTGAACAAGTCATATACTCAGCTTCTATTGTTGACAGCATTACACAAACATGTTTCTTGCTGATTTCATGAAATAACACCACCATTCAACAAAAAAGTATAACTATATGTGAATTTTCTATCATCAAGGTCCCTTGCCCAATCTGTATTATATAGTCCTTCAGGCTCATTTTAGATTTTTATAAACAAAGATAATAATCTATTGTCCCTTTAAGATATTTGAATATCCTCTTCACTGCTTCTAGTATCTTGATCCTGGGTTAAGTGGAAATGGCTAACTAAAGAACAGTATAGTTGATATCAAGACATGTACACAACATAGCGTATATTAAACTACTAGTGACACTGGTATATGAATTTGTTTTCATCTCAATTATTTCCTCAGGAATTTTGGGACACATGCTTTTTCTCAAAATAATATCTTTCGCTATAGGTGTTTGTTCAATATTGTAATCTAATATATTGAAGTGTTGTAACATCTTAGTAATATAAACCTCTTGAGTTAAACCTAAAAGTCTTTTTAATCAATCTCTCATGATCTTTACGCCTAAGATGTACTCAGCTTCTCCCATATTTATTATCTCAAGTTATGATGAAAGTCATGATTTAACATCTATCACAAATTTTATCTCAGTTCCAACTATAGTATATCATCAATATATAATAAGAAAATGATTAACTTTTCTTTATCTTTTCTTATATAAACACAATAATCCTCATCAATCATTTTTAAATCATAAGATCAAATAACATCATTAAATCTTATAGTTTATTGTCTTGACGCTTGGTTTAGACCATATATAGACTTTTTAAGTTTACATACTTTATTTTCTTGACATCCAGCAATGTAACCTTTTGGCTATACTATATAGATTTTCTCGTCAAGTTTACCACTCAGGAAATTTTTTTTTACATCCATATGATGTAATTCCAAGTCAAAATATGCTACTATAGCTAAAATGATATGAATTGACACAAATTGCACATGAGAAAATATCTCTTCAAAATCAATACTCTTTAGTTGGGTATATCCTTTTGCAACTAGACTAGCTTTATATTAATCGATCTATCCGCTTTTCTCTTAATTTTGAGAATCTATTTGTTTCCAAAAGCCTTCGGCCTAAAGGCATATCGACTAATTCTCAAACTTGATTCTTTTTTATAGACTCTGTTTCTTCATCCATTACAATTTTTTATTTTTTTGTAATTAGGTATCTCAATACTTCCTCAATAGTTTGAGGTACTTTATCGTTAACTGAGAGAATCATTAATGTCTCATTATTCTCAGTATCAAATCTTTTCCGAGAAATAATCTTAAGACTATTTTTTCGTAGGTTGAACTATTAAGAAATCATTTCATTAATTGACAAATCATTCCCACTAAGTTGATTAAATTCAGGTATATATCTCTTGTGATGCTTATTTCATTGATAAAGTACCTGAAGGATTGAAAATGAACGAGAGGGGGGAGGGGGGAGAGAGGTCGAATACACAAAAAATGAGAGTGTAACAACCTACTCACACAACCATAGAGCGGCACGAGGCAACCCTCGATGTTAGGCACATGGTTCAAGGGGTCATTCAAGATGACAATTTTGGTTATCGACCAACCTTGTGGAGGAACAAGCCGGTGGCATACATATCTATAGGGATGTAGGAAGGAAACCCTCGGTTCTAGACATATAGTTCAAAGGGACTATTTAGGATAACAATTTTTTTCTTCGTTGACCAACCATGCGGAGAAACAAGCTAGCGAAACACACTTCTATAGATTGGCACATAGGGCAACCTAGTGCTAGACATATGATTCAAAGGATGTATTTTAATGATGAACCAGGTAACACCGAATTTGAGGTGATTGATAGGATAAATCGAAAAGTACTCATGGCGAGCAACCCAAAAGCTCAACATTCCATGGTTGCATGCCCTATTTAGAGAAAAAAATTCTTACAAATATGGCATAGCTAGGAATCGAATCACAAATACTTGAGTAATAACTTAGGACCTCTCTACTGTATCATAATTCTAAGGGCAAAATTTTTAAGGGTGTATTTTAGAATATATGAATGTTTGTGTAATGTGATTATATTTTATATTTTAGAACATATGAATATTTTTAAATAAATATTTGCAGTGTGATTTTTTATGAATATTTTTGTATAATATAAATGCTATTTGGATTTAATGTATAATTTGTACAGGTTAAAATAGGGGGAAAAAGTGTATTAGTTAATAGGTTCACAAGGCAAATAGGGATGGAAATTTAATATCGGCAATGGAAATTTAATTTCGTCGAAAAAAATCTTACGACCGATCATTTCCATCGCTAAATGAAATTAATGATTGATTAGCATCAAAATTCCGATTTTTCTTGTAGATACAGAAGCCCAACTCAAAAAGTCCAATTGATTTGTAGTCAGTCGGTCGAATTTACTCGATCGTATTTATTTTTTACAAGTCATCCTATCTCTTGATATATGATCGGATCAAATATTTTTTTAAAAAAAATATATTGCTAATTGAATTTTTTCATAATCTTATTTGTCTTTTTAGTTTTCTTCCTATGTGGACTATGAAACAGAGAGACAATGAGTCCGTAATATCGGATATTATGGCTAGTGCATGGGAGGACGAATATATTGACTTTGTCAAATTTTGACTCTCAAATTTCATACTGATAATATTCACGCATTAATTATCAGTTCATTCTGTGAAGCTAATAATGAAGCCGTAATGTGGTAGTTACGATGGAGGTCGCAGATTTCCATATCGTTGTTTACTCGAATTGAGCATGTCACTTAAATTCCGACGTCTTTTTTTTACTCGAGTTGAGCAGGTCTTGAATCCTCTTTCAAATTCCGCCGAATGTGCAGACAGTTTTTATTATGTCGATGTAATTCGATTACCTATTGTAATTGTACTCTTGGAAAAACATGGAGACAACATGCAAATTAAAGCCAGTTTGTCCTTTCCCTCCGTAGCTCGTTAAAACGTTGTTTTTTACAAAATAGTTTGTTCTAAATAGAAAACTCCAACATCGAGATCGCCGACCCATCGTATAGAATTGGCCTTGTAGACAAGTTTGAAAAAGTCAAAATATTTTTTTGAAAAAGTTTGTAAAAATCGCACAAATTATTCAAAGTTAAACGGTTTTTGATATCGAACACTTAAATAATGTATTCATTCCACTCTGCGGCTCTACGCCTCTACCGTCCATGACACAATCAACGTCCTCGGCTTTAATTAGGTGATTTTCTTTCCCACCCAGTTAATGAGATTGGATAAATTCAGACCTCGGACAATTGGTCCGGTAGATAAATCGAGAAGCGTTTGCGACGGACAATCCAGAAGTCTAATATTTCAGGGTTCACGTCCTATTTGAAAAAAAATTCTAGAAAATATGTCATAATTGAGATCAAACTGTGAAATTTTGAGATGACAATTAATTACCATTCCGCTGCACAATAGTGCGGGGTAGGTGATTTACTTTGCTAACATCAACTTTTCTTTCCTTTCTCAATAAAATTGTTTATATTGACTAATTAAACGGCAAATTGTAGAAAACTCCCAAATCCCCATTTGATCTTTGTTTCCACTCCCCATTTGATAAATTCTTTGCATTTACTCCCTGATGGATTGAGTATAAAAGAGTGAAAATTGAGTATACATTAGTGAAAATTGAATATAAAAGAGTGAAAAGTGAGTATAAAAGAGTGGAAATTGAGTACACTATTTTTTGATGTGGTGAATGTAACCTTATATACTCAAATTTCTAACTTTTATACTCAACTTTCTTCAAATAATACTCACAGAACTGTCTTGTCAATCCCATCAGGGACTGCATGTAAAGAAAATTTTGCATGGGGACTACATGTAAAGTTGAATTTGAGATTGGGGAGTTTAAGAAAATTTCCCCCTAATTAAACCAATGAGCAGAAATATAATTATTACATTCACTTATATACGAATAAAAGAAAATATTTTTTTGCCCACACATATTCGAATCCAGAACAAATATTCTAAAAATTAACTTCTGAGTCGGTATAAATTGTGTTTTATATTTACAAAATTGAATATTTTAATATAAAAAAAGAAATTTAGATATGTTGCCTGCGAATATTATGCTAATTAATTGTGGCAGAATCCGAACCGTTCAATCAATTAAAGTAGTCTAATTTCATCATGAACACTGGTAGTTATTTTGTTTGATCACTATTTGATCATGATCAAGTCCTCAACCATGACCTTTAATAATTAGCAGATGTTAGAGCTGTTTAATTAATTAATTCCTCTCTTACACGTTGTATATTTAGGGTTGTAAATAAAGTAAATATTCATAAATAAGTTTGATGTTTAATTTTAATAAGAGTTTGTTTATGTTCACCCAATATATATATAAATAAACTTAACAATTCATTAAATTAAATAAAAAAGTTTGAACATGTGTTCATCTCACGAATGTTGGTGAATAATATTCGTAAATAATATTTATCAATAGAATTTTTATCAACATACTAAATAAATAAAACTAAAATTTTAAAAATAAATAAATAAATTTATATTATCAAACTCAATAATTAACTAAACAAGCTTAAAATATAAAAATTTTAAACAATCAAATAAGTTTGAATTAAAAACTCGTTAACATCTAAACGAATCAAATTCAAATCAAATTTGAACCAAACTCAAACTCATAAAACTGAATCGACCCCAGCTTAAATAATTATTTTAATAATTTGATTCATTTTGAGCTTAACTCACTCGATACCTTATCCAATAAATTTAACCATTACTATTTGATCAAGTAGCAGATGAATCTGGGATGATCGGTCTCGTCCCACGGAAGTTTTTCACCGATAACCAGGGTAAATCGGAAAGCGTTCGCGGTGGACGGTCTAGAAGCCCAGCGTCCCAGGGTTCGCGCCCCATTTAGAGGAAAAATTCCTGTAAAATACGTCATAGTTAGGGATCGAACAGTGAATGCTTGGGATAGCGACTAATCGCGCTACCGATACACCATACTCCCGGGGGCAAATTTAATCATTACAAATCTTGATTCAGTGCAACTTGTTAATAATCCCATGTATATCGACAGGCGAGCCACTTGTGGCACCCGGCTGTAGCCGGTCAAATAGAGAGAAAGGAAATTTAAGTGGAAGAAGAGAAAAAAATAAGAAAAGAGAATTAGCCGGTCGTATGACGAAAGAAGAGGCTAGCCCGGTCGCATTGACAGAAAGAGAAGATAGACGAAGAAAAGGTGTACATCATCGCCGAAGGTCCACAGCCCCGGTACATCATCCGGGCTGCTCCGCCATTGTATATCGATCTACTTCATTCCCATTGTCACCCTTCTTTTAAAAAAAACTAGTGTAATACCCGTACGATATACGAGAATCTTACACAATTCAAATAACATGTTTAATGATAATATATATATGTCAATTTTTATTATTAAATAAAGAATTAAAAATGGAAAGTAACATGCAAAGATCACATGTTCTATGTAACATGCAAAGATCACATGCGAAAATCACATGTTCTATGTAACATGCAAAGATCACATGTTCTATGTAAAATGCAAAGATCACATGTTCTTGTTCTATGTAACATACAAAGATCGCATGTCCTATTTAATTTAGGCAGGAATCGTATTTTTTTGTGAATGTCATGTCTATATGCGTACGGTAGTAAAAATTATATTTTATAGATATTAATTGATGATGAAAAAAATATCTGTATCTTTTGGACTTTCTCTACCAGTCAGTTTAATTTATTTTTCTTAATTAAGCTTTGGGAATTGAATGTCCATTTAAGGTTGAGTTTGGGGAGGGACCTCTTTCACTCATAAGGGCTCCATTAATGTTGCAATTCCAGCGGTATTCATATCCATGCATTCAATGACGCAGCTTTTTCAGCTACGCTGGCAAATGGTTCAGTTTAAGCTGTACGTTCATATGCATGCATGAGTTAATTGGATTCGAATTGAATTTTATATTTTATATTTCATATTTATCAAATATATTTATATTTATTTAAAAAATCAGATATCTTATATTAAAATATATTACAATATATATTTATATATATATACTTAAAAATAAATTAAATATTTATACAATCAAGTCTAATATCAATAAAAATAGTTAATATATATATAATTTAATCGATATTAGGATGAATATAGATAATTCTTTTAAACATTTTTCCATTCGGATAAAATATAAAATTATCAGCAAATTATCTTTCCTATATTTAATTAATGTGGAGCCACAAAATTTGGTGATCAACCTCAGCAATGACGAGAATATTGACAGAATGCTCCGTGTATTTACATTTATGATAAATACATTGCTCATCGGAGATTTGAGACCGAGTCCAATACTCACTGAGTTAACTCAGTGCTTCTACTCCGGAATGCCGCTTAACGCGGACGTAAAATCACGCCCCCTCCCACCTCCTCTCCGGCCGCCGGACCTCCGCCTCCGCCGCCTCTGCAGCAGTTCCCGCGCCTCTGTCGACACAGCCAGCCTCGCGCCGGCTTCGGGGAAAACGAGGGCCCGGCAGTGGCAGCCGCCCGCGCCGCCAGAGCTCATGAGCGCGGCGCTGGCCTTGACGGCGAGCGCGGCCATCTGGTCGGCGCGGAGCCTCCGCCGCAGCATGGAGACGGGGAGGAGGAAGTAGAGCTGCCCGAGCTGCAGCTCGTCCTCGGCGTCGACGGCCGACACGTAGTCGTCGAACTCCATGTCGTCGGCGCTGCACACGAAGCAGGACGGCTGCTTTTGCAGCACGTGCCCGGCCTTCACCGGCCGCGGGAACTCCTGCAGCCTCCCGTCCTGCAAGACCAGCTTCGCCGTCGTCGCCGCGGCGCCGCCCCCGCCGGCAGCGGCGGCGACCGCCGTGGCCTCGCAGGAGCTGCAGATGCCCATGGCAGGGCAGAAACACGACTGAGATCGCTAGTTTGGGGTACTTTGGAAAAAGCTCAGCCTCAAGGAGGAGGAGACGAGGGTTTGTTGTGAGGTGTGAATGTGTGATATATAGAAACCGAGAGGACGCGTCGTGGAATATTAAATTAAATTTAGTGTTATTTTTCTTTGTTTCTTTAGGCATTAATTAATATTTTGTTGTTAAGCGAGGGAAATGCCAACCGAGAGAGTGTTAAAGGCCAGGCTGTTTGTGTGGGACAGACAGTACGTGAAGGTAAGAAGAGAAATTAATTAATTAATTAATTAATTAATTATTGATAATTGTCGTATCTCATTACTTAACCCTGCAGTTGGGGATTAAGGAGTGGAAGCTAGCTAGTCTAATGCGTACGCTGTGGTCGAATAGTAGATAATTTGGGGTTTACAAATAAAAAAACTTTTGGATTTTATAGCCTTGGTCACGCTAATTCTTCTACTTTTAGTTTTTCTTTCTAGCTCGGATTAAATTAATAAAAAATAACAACGCGTTTATTAATTCGTTCGGTTTTACAATTTGTTATAGATTATATTAATTAAAGATTTAGGGTCTGAATGACGACAAACAAGCTCAAGTATGAACTTCTTCTTCTCTTTTGTTATTTTAGTGATTCCTTGGAGTAAGTGAATTACCAGTTCCGGATAAGCAAATCGCCCTGGATGCAGTTTTGGGTGCACATGTTATCAGAAAGAGTTAGGTATCCAAGTCTAATATTGTGGTGTCAAGGCAACCATTCCCCTGTAGGCTAAATAGAAGGATTTAGGATTTAAGATATGGTACAGTTGGGCGGATACACAAGTGGAGCATGATCGCTGCCCGCAGTTTCCGACGCCGCCGCTCCATGCACCTTCCTCGAGCCACAGTGGTTCGCCGTCGGATGGGTTGAGCCCAACGAGAAGTACTGCACCAAGATAGACGTCTTCGACACCTCCAACCCCAGACTAAGTTCTCGTTTGCTGTCGGGGACGCCAACTGCTCCGGTGAAATGGCGGCCACCTTGACGGTGGAAGTCTCCAAGTGGGAGCTTATTTTTCTGAGGGAGAAGCTCCATGGCGTCGTGGTGGTGCTGTCGAAGGAGTACAAGGCAATTAGTTATCACCCAGATATTCATAGTTGAATCTCCAATTACAGGCACGCAATCATAGAATATTAGATTTTTTAGCCACTCGTCGTTAGCGTTTTTCGATTTATGATAGCTGCCAGTAAAAAATTTTCATGAAACAAGTCCGACAGTTAGATGGTATAACATTTTTTTTTAAATAGAAAGATTTATTAAATGTTGAGTTTGTTGTAATAATTTTAAGGGATTTAAATTATTTTAAAATAATAAAATAATTTTTAAATAAAATTGATAAACTTTAGGGATGCAAAAATTTATAAGTGCAAGGATACGTTACGTAACCAAATACCTAGGTAATTATATTCTATCTAGATGATACACCACATCATCAACGTTATAATATTCAAAACTTCCAAACCTTGGACATCATCGACATTATGACCTTAAAAGATTTTGTTTCACGATCGTCGTGATTTTCCTTAAACCGAAGTACGTACCTATTATAGTATTAACCACATGGAACATTTGATGATTCTCATAATAGTCATCCTATACATCCTCATGAAAGTCATTCAACCTCTTGTTATATTTTTATTTTATCTTTACGAAATTGACTGATCATTGGGATATAAGTATGGTTATTTTGATATCTGAAAGTCAAAATCTGATAAAACCAATATACCTTCCCACACGCTAGCCACAACATCCAGATTAGTAGTTCCCGTGATCTACCTTCTTCGTGTTGACCCTGAAATAGATTGATGAGGACACTGGAGGCAAACAAATCGCCTTTTACTACCTTGAAAGTCATCCAATCTATCCCACAATAATAGTATAATGATTAAACCTTCTAACGAATAATGATTTAAAGTTCGAGTTTTAATTTTTTTTCTCCAGTGAAAGATTTTTCCATCTAGTAAGAAGCGGATCTAAGAACGTCAACCGTTTGAATGGACCTGGTTAGTGGGAATTTTCCATAAGACTGAATCGATTACCTCCAATATTAATACCTAAATTATAAAATAAAAAAAATGAATGCCATCCAATTTGTTATTCAATAATAATTAATCCAAAATCTATATGTTTCTAGTATTTTGAAGTTATGTAGATCATTCTAAGCTAAGCATGTCATTTGATCTAACTTTGATAACCCAAAAATATCTGGCGTTTGACAATTATCATTCGTGTTCATCAATACATTTTAACATCTTGAATTCGCGAGATGATACTAAATTATTCTCAATCCCCTATTGGCTATGGCCTAATCTTACTATCTGTTTTGATCTCATTCGTTTCTAACAGATGGCGACGAAGCACTGGTGATGACCTAAACATTAGATATAGGATATGACAATACAAACATAAATTTCGAGGTACCTTTGACGATATTAGGAACCTATTATATAATCGCTAATCCCCTTCTCCAAGTCTCTTCCAAAGATATCAAACATTTTTTTTTCCAACCAGACTATAAAAATCAGAACGCGAAGTCGATCTCATGGAATTAACTCTCTTGTTGTCTCCTCCAGCTCAACCGCAATGTTACTTTGCTGATGGGATCGACCTGCATCAGATCAAATCTACGTCAAGCACTCGATCTTGTGCCAACAACCGCTGGATTTGCAGTGCTGGACCATAATGATATATTCATGCATCTGGTGCTCTCCTTATCTGGAATGTGAGGTTCGGATCAACAGCGACTTGCCCTGCAACATTGAATTGGATCCTCTGTTCCCCCATACCGCCTCCATTGCCACAGTGCACTGAATCATTGCAAGCTAAATGGCCACCGGAAGAACCATCCCTTGAATCTTCCTCCCAGTCTTCATCGCACCTCGAACGCCCGAGTGTGGGATTCACGTGTGTCCTGTAGACTAATAGAGCAGGCACCACCATCCGGATTAGATTCGGGAATCGGGATTGGCCACTGACAGACTTTTGTTCAGTGACCTTACGTGCCTGATGAAAAAGACACGGCGTGGCCATTGACTTACGTTTAGTTTTAGCTATCTCTGTTCTCTTTAATGAAATGATATCCTAGAAAAACGATGAATCGATCAAAATCGTTTCAATTACAATCTCGTCGAATTCGATGATGAATCCGGCGAGATCGCAATTGCGATGATCCCGACCTACCTTCAAGATATAATTTTGTTCAGGACGACGAATCGATGATCGAACGATTCATCGATCATCGTCGGAAACAGAACAGACTGGACAGAACTTTTTTTGGGACAAAGAATCTGCCCTCTAAAAAAAACAGCAGGCAAAGACCCCACACCAGTCCTTGTCCAAGATGACTCTGACCCACCATGATTGTGCAGCTTCATAAGTTACGTAGACAATTAAATAATTTATTGATTGTTCCAGCAATTATAAACCGGCAAATCATGTCCCAATGCCTAAATTTAAAGTTTCTCAAATCGCAGTAGATTATAACTCGAAGCTATTGCCTCAGACATAATAATAATTCATCACAACATAACGCATCAAAACTACATGCACAGCTTCATGTCCTTCAAATACAACAGTATGTATCAAAATCTTTGGAAACTTAATTCGGCTTGAAGAACTTGAGCTTGAGACCGCTATTTACCATGCTCCAAACACCCCCTACAGAGAAGCCTAAGCTGAAAGCTATGCCTAAGATGCCGAGGCTCCAATTAAGGTACCAGCTGAAGCTAAATCTTTGAGGCTTCTTTATGCGGATCCACATGAAACAGGGATAAGCAAAGGTGACAGGGAGAGTGAGACCGCCCAAGAGGCCCGCAAGACTAGAGAGGAAAGGAAGCGCTATTCCAATGAAGAACGAGATGAAGCCATAAAACACACGGAAGCCAGATCGAACCCAAATTGAGCAGGGTCGATTAGTTCGGCTTGTATAACCTGCTTCAAAACTGTCAAAAACAGGCATGGAGTATATCTGGAAACTACTGAGGCAGTTAAACACGACCAAGAGGAAGGTTGTTGCTAGAAGCCCTCTTGGGATATCATGACTGTGAAACATATAAAGGGCATTTAGTATTCCTCCTGGTGGCATCTGGGAAACATATAGTTAACATGTAAGATGCATTATCATAATTTAAATTTTATTAACAAGATGCTTGTACTGTTATCTAATATACATTCAATAATAATTAGCATACTTACTAGGTTTCCATAAGCCCAGAAGCCCCCAATGGCAATGGGGAATACGCACAATGCTATTAGAAAATAGGCGACCTTAGCTCCCCTCCACATTGGAACATGTGCAGGATGTTTGAAAGTTGAAGGCATTGTTGCCTGGAGATCAAGATACAGCAATTTTATAAAATAAATAAACAGGTAAAGAATTCGAACCTTTACAATCCTCGGCCAATCTTCTATGTAATTGCTAGATGCTATCTCATAGAAGCAACAAGAGCTCCATCTGGTAAAATGATTATTTGAGATCAGGAATTAAATACCTGGATTTCTAAAGCCAGATTGTGTCCCCTGAACCCAAATGCTATTATGCCAAGAGCATTCAGGATTGAAAAAGCAGCTGAACCCAAGGAAGCTGAGGGCAGTGGTTGATAGGAGATGGAAGGGGGCCTTTCTTGGCTAACAGACAGTACCCAGGCCATGGTAGTGTATGTAATTGCTGTTATGGCTCCAACAAGAGAGAGCCCAGCAATGGAGTTGAGGTTTGGGAGCTGAGATAGGACAATGCAGAGCATTGTAAATACAAGATACCACTCAACAGTTGAAAGTGGATTCGACGAGCAAAGAGTCCCGCAGATTATCTGGAAAAAGAGTTTCATAGTTTCGCCTCCAATCAAAATCAAAGCTGTTGCAGTTCCTGCTGACAAGTAAACTGTTGGAAACAACGCAAGCCAAACACCCAATTTTTCTCCTGTAGGAAACACAATTTACTGATTAGCAGTGTAAGATGGGACAGCAACTTTGGTACAATATATGCATCACTAACATCTACACAGATAGCAGACATTTAAAATGCTCAAGGACAAAAAATAAGAAAAGAGGCTTATCTTGTGTACATGCAAATTATTCGTGTCCATTTTTAGCTTATTCAACTTTAACAAACCAATCTTGGTATATTTAGTGCAGGAAATGCTGTCATATCTTCACTTGTGTAAGTACGTCATTGAAAAATAATAATGTGACAACAATGAAAGACAGATGCCATTAGTTCACTGATTCTGGAAGGGATTTGCTTCTGACCAGCACTGTTAATCATTCAAATAGTACAAAACGGGGGGAAACTATTAATCATTTGTATTTGTTAATATCTCTATATGCAAAATAAGTTAATTAGTTCAGTTGGACTTGGCTCAATAAGAAAAAAGTAATTTCGTTTTAATGACTCTTGAAAAAGAATAAGCTCACCAAAAGCAGCTTGCGCAAGCTCCACGTATCTGTTATATCTTCTGCCAGGCACAGCTTCATGTAGCTTAACAAGAATCCAAAGAGTGTAAAGTTGCCAAAAGTAAGCAATAGTCAGAGCAATTATGCCCCAACTCCTGCAGTGCAAAAAATAGAAGTGAATCATGTGACATCTACTTAACTATTCACGCTTGAATTAAATACAACAGATCAAAGGTTACAGGTTCAAAAAGGTTATGGCCTCTATCACCCAATTGTTTATGACTTGATTGAGTGACCACCAATTCCAGAAAAGTAACATGTGCTATCAAAGCAAATTTCAATTTGGTACCCCAGAGAGATTGAGTCTGAAACTTCTTATATTGTCCTCCTAATATCCTGATAGTTTTTTCACAATTTTCTTGACGACTGATTGTTTACAGATCTTGTGGTTCACAGTCCAAACTTTATTGACTTCACATTAGACCAGTCTTTACTTGTGGAATCATAAATATCCAAATCAGCCCATTCAATTTGATTACATGCTACGGTTTGAAGGAATAAGCACGTATCCTATAAGATAGGAAAGAGATTAAATTCTCTATTTATGATTCCATATATAAGTAAAGACTATGAACTAACAAAATTCATGTATTAGTAGTTGTAATTCATAACAGACTAGTTGTTATACTATCACAAAAGGACAGAAATTCTAGAAAGACATCATGATTATGCTTAATCACGATAAATTAAAAGTTGTTGAAGGTTGTCAATGGATAAAATTTAAACTTCATATCGCGCGAAACCACATCCTAGCTATACATATGACGTAACTGATTCTCACGAGTGTGCTCTTCTGAATTTCTTTCTTTCTCCAAAAAAAGTTAATGCATTTGACGCCACCCCATCCTTTCTTCTTCTTCTTCTTCTTCTTCTTCTTCTTCCCCTCTCTTCCTCACACGAGAAGAAGACGCTAGTGATCTCCCTCTCTTCTCTCGTTTCTTTCCCTGACGCCGAATCACTGCGTCGAGCGGTTCCCCATCGCGCCACCGAGTTCTCCTCCTCTTCCTCCACGCGATTTCGACCGGCGGCATCACCATCTCGTGACCTCCTCTCCACCCGATCGAAGCCACCACTGAGGTAAGGTTTGATTAGTTTTGGGTTTTTTTTTCCTATTGTTGTAGGGTTCGTCTTCGCCTGCCGTGAGTTGGGATTGTAGTGGGCTGTTAAAATTGCTGCCATGGTTCTTTCGACAATTAGAACTCTGTTCGTACTCTATTGAACCTTGTATATATGTATAAGAAAAGATTGCATGTATCTCTTACCTACAGTTAGCACTGAACCAAAGATTTTCCTCTACTGTCAAGTTTCCATGAACAATATCATCTTGTGGCACGAAGCCAATGATCTTTTTGTACGATTGGATGGGTTGATATGAACAATATCATTTCGACAGAGTTCTTCTTCTCCTTTCAATTTTTTTTATTGTCACTGATCTTGGAATTTCCTGTTGGGGTTGTAGGCTAGTTTTAAATTGAGATCTTGATGACAATGCAAATTGTTATAGATTGAGGTTGCCATTAATTTTGAAGTTGTTATAGCTAGTTTTGGCAATTAGGTTTAAGATGATTACTTAACAATGGTGTTAGAAATTAATCATTTAGTTTGTATTTAGCAAGTGAAGGAGATAATTAGACTTTATCCTAATCTATTTATATATAGTATACTATTTTAGTAAATTCGTTTATAATTTAATCCTTAATATAGGATTTTGACCTTGGACTCGCACAATTGATCGTGGACGGTTCTCTTCGTAACGGTCTACGATAAAGGCGGATATTTCTCCTTTGTATTTTTGCAGATTATTGATCTTAAATGCATGACTGTTTAATTTCTAAGTAGGACTGTTTTACCTTATTTTTTATTTTTGTTGATATCACCTGTTGATACTTTCTTTGCTTGATCTTCGAGCTAATCGTATTTTATGTTCGAACAGTCTCACCGTTGATTTTCTATTCTGTAAAGTACCGCTTGTACGCGAGTATTTAGAAATGATCATTAAACACAACTAGGGTTGGTTGGTATTAGAAATACCATACCTAGTAATTTAGTTGCATGTTTGGTGATTTTGATTTTTTATTTATTATATGTTTGCATCATTGATATTATTGTTGATTGTGCATTTAGTATCATGCACCATATCTGCATAGTTGCATATTGGCAAGTAGTGGTTTCCATACGGTTAAGCCCGTCGTCAATCATTTAGTTACTATGCCCACTCAACCACTCATTGTGGTAGTTGCTAAAGTGCGAGCAACTGTCCTACTATGCCACACTCGATCACTCATGGATAGTAAATGTTGGAGTTGTAAACAAGCAATTGACACCCTCACCATTGTCTTCGAGGGATACTAGAGTTGTTGGTAGCTCCCCCTTTTCCTGGGGTTTTTGGAGTAGTTGGCTCCCCAGCATCCTGTCCACTCAACCACATATACTAATGGTATTCGTTGGAGTGCATACAGTTGTCACAACCCTACCCACTCGGCCACACAAATGTGATGTGATGGCTGCTTGGCTGGCGTTAGGGGTGATACATGTCATTGCATTATATGCATTTATTGCATTGCATTTTCTTATGTTTACTATATTTATATGAGCTGTGATTGCTGCATTTGGTTGAAATACATGTATGTATTGATATTTTGCTGACATTCTGTTTCATACATACCTAGTTATTATTCTATTTCTTAGAAAATATATACTGTTGATTCTGTCTGCTTGTTATACCTTTTAATATGTCATGCGTTTATTTACTCTTATACCCGCAGAGTCCGTCCGGACTCACCACCCTCACCATCTACTTTTGTTTCAGGTAGCAGATAGATGCATTACCTGGAGTCAAGAGATGATCCAGTTGTCAGTCCCACGGTGTCAAGTCGTTTCGGAGTTTGTCTCAGTGTTTAGTTTATTTCCGCAGTTTCTCTGTTTCCGCACTTCTTTTATTTCCGTATTTATTTTATTAATCCGATATTATTTTAGTAGATTTATGTTTATACATTATTGGACTGGTATGTTCATTTTTGAATTTACATTTGAGTTTTATTTTGGATATGAACTATCTGCTATTTTTATTTTTCCTAACGATGTTAACTGCCTGCTATGTTTATCATTCTTATCAATATAAATGTATGGTTGTGGAGTTTATTTTACTATTGTGATGTCAGTAGTATGAGACTGAACTAGATGTTGTGGAGAGTTATGTTTCGGACTAAGTCTAGATCTCTAGGACGTGACAATGTAGCAAGTGCAACACCGAAATGAGCTGAGAATAACCAAAAGCAATTTATATTCTCCTCGTGAAATACAATTTGGAGACAACACGCAATAATGCGGTCCCATCAAATCAATACCACGAAGTCACAGTGAAATAGTCACATTTACCATTTCATTCATAATTTACCAATTTCAATGTGACGCAAATTTGTGTTATACGTTGCTTTCTAATCATCAAGCAATTCGGCAATCAAAAGCAATAGGGCAGCTATTAAGGAGCAATTAACAAGAGATGAGAGAAGGACCATCCGAGTAAGGCGAAGGCAACGGGAAGTAGGAGGGCCTGGAACCCGATGCCGGCGTTGAGGTTGTGGAAGGCAGCGTAGTGAGCGTTCCCGTTGCGGGACTCCGTGATGGGGAGCCACGCGTCCTGGTGGTTGAGCTTCGTCAGGTGGCCCACCTCCTCCAGGTAGCCCCGCAGGTTCACCAGCACCCGTTTCATCGGCGTCCCCACCGCCGACGATATCGACGGGCTCAGAAACCGTGGAGATATCATCGCCGGCGTCGTCGTCCACGACTTAGCCGGGTTAGACCCGGCCGCCGCGCTGCCTCCAGCCCCAGGCCGCCGCGGTGACCGCTGGCCGGAGGGAGTCACCGTCTCCGGCGTCGACACCCCACGCGGAGTCGCCGGGATCGAGACCAGCTCCGACTCCATCCCCATTCCCCTTTCCTCCATCTCCTCTTCGGCTCTTCCCTCGCCAGCCGCTGCGAAAAGACTGCAGTTGGAGACTGAAAAGAGTGCGGTTTCTATTTTTTTCGGCACTTGAATGACAAAACTACCCATCCACTAACCACTCATGCATTACTAAAACCACGTGACCGCATCGGATTCCTTCCCTACTAAAAGTCTCCCATCTGACTCGCTTATCGGATTCGGAGCCAAGAATATGCAATGAATTTTACGGATGATTCATTAGAGGGTATGATTGTAATTTAACAAGTAATTTTATTATTTGTTACTAAAGAGCACCCGACAAATGGGGCCCAGACCACACCGCGACGCCCTTTCAAAGATACCATCGGCCTCTGCACCTGACGAGGCCCCATCACGCGCGTGCCAAATGACGACAAAGCACCCAAACAGTTGCTGCTGCTACTCGTCGTGGCTCGCCGCTGAGGGTGCGGAGGTCCTTTCGGGATGTTTGAAGGGGCCGCTTTTCCAAAAGCGTGCACGAACGTGGAGGGGGGCAAGCGCGTAAAAAGGAGAAGAGAAAGAAAGCCGTTGAAAGCAACGCCTGCTAACCTCATATTAAAATCGTATTAATATGACCGAATCATTTCAGCGGCTCTCTCTCTTACTCTGCTACGGTTCCCAATCGCTGAGACATTTTAACTTTGGTCAATTTCAAGGGCCATGGTGGTCGGACTTGTAAACAGACCAGCAATGAAGGGGGTGGGAGCCACTTTGGCTTGTGAGTTTACGACGTCTAAAACTGTCTATTAAAGGCCATCCATGCGAGTGGAATAGTGCTAAGCGATTCACAAACATTGTTGCAAACACATATCCGGAGACCTGAGGGGAGCTGCAACTGCAAACGCTATTCCGGTCGCTGGTATCATTGTAGTCTTCTGGTAATGAGAAGCATGATGACACTGCATTCTTTCTTTAATTTTAAAAGACATTAAGCTTGTTAATTAAATGGCTCTTTTGCTTTCTCATGGAGAATTCAGTGGTTCCATACGACTTTTGTTTTTCTTTTCTGAAAAAGGTACATATTGATGAACTCAATCAAATTAATGTTGGATTTAATCTTCTGGGCCAACAAGTAATTTATTAACGACATTCAGATTCATATAATTGAGAATTCAAACTCATTAGGTGACTTTATTATTATTATTATAGCAGATTTGAGTTAATAAAAGTGAGATTTATATAGGTAGAACCCTCTGATAGTATTGATGGGTTGATAACGGATGCGGATTCATAATATAAGAATTTGGTCCTCATTGGATTAGGGTAATCCTGACAATTCGCTCTCCATCGATAAAGAGATTTTGGAGTCATCATCCTAATTCCTCGGGAAGACTAGCCCCCTTCCACTTCTTTTTCCGTAAGATTTCAAGATCAAGAGTACTATTCGAAGAACAATGACAATTCTGTCGCATTCAAGTTCTTTGTAAATTTCAATTTCTATATTAATTTCTGTTATGATTCTTGTTGAAACTAGATCTTCGTTTTGTATTTTCTATATTTGAGTTCTTGTATTCCTTTAGAATTCATGCGACTTAGAATTTACAAGATCTAACAAGTGGTATTCTTCCAAGGTCGTTTCATCGATTTTATGGCATTAAGGTTTGATTTTCATCTATTTTGTTGTTCAACGCTTGATTTGGATTTAGCAGCGTAAAATGATGTTTCTTCGTCAAAATACCTAGAAAAGAAAACCTCGGATACAAGTTCTTTGCGATCCCAAATCCATATAAAACATGTGTCGGTAGTAGTGATTTTCATGAAGAATGACATATTTTCCTGTTTTGGCATTTTTTTATGTAGAGAATGCGAAGAATAACGTAACTGCTGTTGTTTCTCATGAAAATCATCACATTTGATCTATGAACAGGTTTGGTGTTTCTCCATGACGTGACACGGTAATGGTGGCCAATAAGGTCAGGTTGTGCGTCGGGCTTTTCATCATGACGCGCCACGGTGGTGTTGCCCAACACGACTAACCCGTGTTGAGCGCTGTGCGGTCAAACTTGACCGTGTCAAATGACATGGTTGCCCCATGCCAGATGCTGAACGCGCCAACATGGTTGTGTGTTGGGGCCTGACACAGTCGTGCTACCTAGCACGACCGTGCTTCTCAACACAGCTAGGTCATGTTAAGAGTTGTAAGCTACGACACAGTCATGCCTCCCAACATCGCCAGACTATGTTAGGTGATGAGAGTCGTGTTGTTGTTCCACCGTTGAGGTTTTCACTCAGGATCACTTGGGAATCATGAGTGGAGCAAATTACTTTTGTTCGATGTGATTGCCTAGGATTTTCTTGAGTTTATCTATACACGTGCGACTAAATTGAACTATCATGTCAATTCGAAGGAAAAATACTTTAGGTAGGTTTAGAGCATTATGTCGGTAAACATATAACTATGCTAAAAGTAGTTGGTCCAAAGGAAAATTACTTTTAGGTCAAATATATGTTTAAGTGTAGCTTATAACTAAGGAACAAAATTTTGTTTGTTCAAATCTGTGCATAATATGTCGGCTCAAAAGAAGATATGTTAGGTTGTTGATTAAAGTTGTTGTAAGCTATGATTTCGTATAACTCATATAAAGTGTCAATTATACATATAATGTGTCGGCTCAAAGGAAAATTCGTTGTGTGACCAACTAAGGTTTAAGTTGTACTAAAGAGTACCGCTAATAAATTACATTTTAGTCCAAAGATTAAATTGTAATGTTATATTTCGTATTTCATTTAGAGATCATTACATGCATATATATTTTATATTGCATACGCTTATGTTAAATAATCTATTTTCTTGGTTTAGTGAGTTTATAATGTTTTTCTCTTCTAATTCAGTGCAAGCAGTAATTGCTAACATTAACAACATCCCCATACTTACTAGATCAAATTTTACAGAGTAAAAAGAGTACATAATCGTAGTCTTGGGCTACATAAACTTATATTATGCATTGAGATTTGATCACCTTGTACCTTTGACTAGTAGTAGCACTGTAGAACAGAGGGCTGAATTTGAAAAGTGAGAGTAATCGAACTGCATGAGTCTAAGTTTCATAAGACTTTTAATTACAGCACCAATAAAAGGCTCAATAACTGAAGGGAAGGAGCTAGGTGTTTCCTGAACAAACATCATATCGATTTGTCTCAAATGAAAAGGTCGAGACTATCATACTTCTTTTAAAATTAGTGTCCATGCGGTATAATGACAGAGAAAATATAAAGAAGTACATTATGAAGATGTCTAATATCCGCATAAGTTTGAAAGCATTAAAATTCAAAATATCTAAGAGTAAGTGAATTTTGTCTTGATATCTTTGTCTGTATGGTTCACTCCTCCTAAGATCTTGTATAATACTCAAAAGGAAAAGTGAGCATTGAATAAGTTTATTGCTCAATGCTTGCAAGAGGAGAAGAGATTGAGGCATAAGACATCCGAGTGTGCTCACTTAACATCTGATTCTCAAGGTTCGAGCAAGATCTGAAAGAGGATCAACAATAAGAGTATAAATAAATAAACCGCAAATTCTGGGGTTATGACCATATATATAAGGAGCACAAGAAACAAAATATTAAAAATGGCAACTCGAAACCCGGTCCGAAACTTCAGAGGAGGTTTAAGGGTTAAGGGTTGGATATCCTAAAGTGTAGGGGGTTAAAATACAAAAGGGAACCCTAGTATATGGGGGTTGTTAGGGATCAATCAAAGCCCCACATTAGTTAGAAATGAAAGAAGATCATGGGTTAAAAGGATGAAAAGTATCTCTATTGACATGTGGTCTTTTAGGTAGAGTCCAAGAACAAAGCCATGAGGGCTTAGGCCCAAAGTGGATAATATCATGCAATTGTTGAGATATATATATCCTTAGGACCCCAACATTGGTATCAAAGCCATGGTCCATATCATGTGTCATGTGAGAGAGTCCTCGAATGAAGTTGTGGGGAGGCTCGGAGTAGGTCAAGTGTGACTGGATGCTTACGGGAAGGCTTGGCGCAGGTCAAGAGTGACCAGGTGTAGATGCTCGTGGGATGACCAGGTGTAGATGCTCGTGGGATGGCCCGAAGATCCAGAGTGGGTTAAAGGATGACCAGATACTCGTGAGGAGGCCCGGAGCAGGTCAAAAGGTGACAAGATTGCTCGCGGGGAGGCTCGGAGGCCCGGGGTAGGTTAAAAGAGTGATTGAATGCTCGCAGGAAGGCCCGAAGCAAGTCAAGAGTGATCGGATGCTTGCGGAGAGGACCCGGACGAATGACGGTCCTTCGTTTGAGGGGAGGATTGCTAAAGATCAATCAAAGTCCCACATTAGTTAGAAATAGAAAAAGATCATGGGTTAAAAGGATGGAAAGTATCTCCATTGGCATGAGACATTTTAGGTTGAGCCCAAGAGCAATGTCATGAGGACTTAGATCCAAAGTAGATAATATTATATCATTGTCGAGATATGTATATCCTTGAGGCCCCAACAGGGGCTAAGTTGGATTAGTATACATCGGAGGGTTTTAGTGCTTAAAATCCTAAACTCAAGGGCTTAGGTTAGATTAGCCAAAAGTAGAGGGGCTAAATGCAAAGTGACCCTCACTTAAAGCCCCATCTCCTTTCTTCCTTTGTTAATCTCACCCCGACACCCTCCTTGTTGTGATCTCTGCAAAAGAGCTGCCGCCGTGCGGATCTGGAGAGCGAATGAGAGCTCAATTCCTCTTTACTTCTTCCTGATTTCCTCATCTTTTCTTTAGCGTGCGGTGAGAGGGGGAAGGCCTTCGTGCACGACAAGACAGTGTCAGTGATAGGGCAAAGGTGTTTTTGTTAACCGGCTATTCTTACCTTGGTAAGCTCTCGATTCTTCGTTCAATCTTTGATTCTATCTAGTTTTTCTTCGATCTATTGATGACCCCTGTTATTGCAGCTGATCCAGAGGGGCATTGGATCTTGCTCTGATCTTGAGCTGTGAGGGCTGATGGAGATGAAGAAGTTCACCAAAGGTGTTGAGCTAATCAGATCTGGGCAAGGATCCTCCTGTCGGCGTCAATTCGGGTAAGGAATTGGTTAATATTTTAATCTATCATTGAGTGGTTTCATCTTTGTTCGGATCGATGGATTATTGTTGTTCTATTCTGATTAAAATTGAAATGATTCAATTCTGTTTTGGATCTATTCTTGGATTTGTAGATATTAGAATGAATAGCCTTGGATCGATGTGTGATGCTGAGGTTTGTTTCTATTCGAGCTCGGTTGCTGTGAACACTGTCGTTGTGCCGCGGTCTGCTTGTTATTCTTGGGTTGAATATGCTCTGTTCGGTCTTAGAGAGCTTGCCTTTATTCTATTCTGGTGGAATTCTTGCCATGTGTTCCTTTGTGTTGACCTTTGTTGGAAGTATATTAGATTTCAGTTTAAGGATGAAATTGAATTTCTTTGGTTTTTTTGCCATGTTCTGTCGTGAGTCTCTTTTTGGAGTAGTTCTTGTTTGGGAGCCTATTAAGATAGTTTGATACTCTGTTTTGTTGAGTTTAGCTAATTGTGTCGCGAGCTCTAATGTAAGTTGTGGGGGTTGGTTTTGCAGCCTAGAATTTTGAATTATGGTGTGTTCAGTTGCTTTGAAGTTTTGATCTGTTTTTGGATTGGAGTCACCGTGAGCTTCAGGAGGTTATTGTTGGGGTGGTTTAGGTTTGGTGGAGGTTCCGCTCTTGTTTCTTTTCCTTGTCATGAACCCCGATTGGAGATTACGTTCACCATGTAAAACCTAATCTTAACGACTAGGGATTTTACTTGGAGTTAGTCAATAGTTAGAGCTAATCCTAATTGAATTTAGGGTTAGTTTAATTGTGTGGTTAGTATCGCCGCGAGCCACACTATGGGTTAGATTTGGTTGGGATGACCACTTGGGTTAAGCTTAGGTGAAACCTAAAAGTTGAACCTAACCATAATGATACTGGATTAATTAGGTGATAAATCATTTGATTAATATTAAATGATAAAGGTGATAATTAATATTACTCCAATACGACTAGAAGTTAGTTTAGCTAATTACTCTTTTGTAAATAGCTAAACTTATGACCTTGATATAGGACACTGTTTGATTTGCTGCAGATTTGGACGAGGTTTCTCTTTGCTTACGAACTCCTACATTAGAGGCAGGTACCTTTTGACTTATCTTTATAGATATTATTATATTTTTATGCATAGTTTGTTATGAATAGTAGTAGGTTTATACCTTATATTTGCCATTGTATATCCTTACTTGATATTTGTTGTGTGACCCTTAAGATGATCTCGGTTTATTTCCATACAGTCTCAATGTTTGATATTCTTGCACTGTAGCATATATATGTGTACATGTGTGCTTAGGAGTAGTGGTATATGTTGGAGGAAATGCTCTCTTTTCTGAGAGTGAACAAGAAATAAATTGAAATACACAATTTTCAACTTATCTGTTGAGTGGTCCGAGCTGCCTTTTATGCAGACTGTAGTCTCCCGAGCAGAATTCCCGAGCTGAAATTCCCGAGCAGAATCTCTCAACCAGGTCTCTCGAGCAGGTCACCCGACCAGTATCTCCCGACCAAGTCTCCCGACCAGGTCTCTCGAATAGTATCTCCCGAGCTCTCGAGCAGTAGTCGGACGTCTCCCGACCAGGAAGTTGCTGAGGCCTGTGCAGTGCAGTTTCGTTGAAACAGATTTGTCCTCCTGCGACGGTGCTTCGAGGCTCCAATGGACGTCTGTCTCTCATGATACAACAGCGAGACCACGAGCACAACGGAGCACTCATTGCTCGTGGCGAACTGAGGAAGTGCCCGAACGCTATCAAGGGAGGTCGGGAAGGAGATCAATAATCAATGACCAAATTAATGTCATTTACTGTCAATTAACCGCCCAGATCTAAACGTCCGGGGGTTACTGATTTTGCATTAATCAAAAGTTAACACATCAATTACATTTGAGTAAAAAATTTGGCAAAACGTTGGTTCATCTGCTTGGACAAATTTTGCCCTGACTGATCGGACATTCGACGCGCGTAGGTCGTGCACACACATGAGTTCACTTAGTTCAGTACAAATCTAGGCCCTGGATTTGCACCCTCCATGCGCACCCACGCGTGAGAGAGAGCTTCTCCCATTGCATTTGTTCACAACTAACATGCTTGTGAAACAATATAAACCAACAATTATGCCTTAAAACTCCCAATGTGGGACTAAAGTCCCACTCACAATGGAGTCTCTTTATTCTCCACCTCCCTTTGCATTCATTAGAAACTCCCAATGTGGAAATAAAGTCCCACTCACCAAGGAGCCTCTTTCCTCCACACCTCTCTTTCCATTCACATAATATCCAACAGTATGTCATCTTGTACTCGGCATTGATTGACCACTAGCTGTACTTTGTATGTATACCTCGTAGTTTCTTCATAGATCACGATTTATGAGTCAAACCTCTGCATGTCGTATAGTTCTTTGTTGGGGCTTTTAGGTGGACGTTGTATGCATTAGTGACATGCACCATCCCTATACTCTTGTATAGTTGGCGACTCTAGGCTCTCTTATGGTCGAGTCGGGTCGTTAGATCATGTTTTGTGCACATGACCACTCATGGATAGTGGCTATCAAAGGGTGAGTCCAGTTGCCCTATCGAGACTTTGCTCGATCACTCTTGGGTAGTGGTTCCAGAGTGTGGTAACAGCCAGGGACTCCTCCGAGTGAGTTGTTTTATGCTGCTCCGCTCGGTAGCTCATAGGTAGTAGTACCGGAGATTAGTAATAGGCAGGAGTCCCTCTTCTTTCTAGTGATACGAGGATATGAGAGAATTATCTCCCCCATATGACACGGGGAAAGAGCGTTTACTCCACCAGCATCCTGTCTACTTGGTCACTCAGGAGCAGTGAAGGCAGAGTGCGTACAGTTGTCACAGCCCTACACCTGGATGAGTACTTCCACCAACATCCTTACTTAAGACCTGTGATGATGGCTGACTGGTGGCAGGAGTGACCATGTCATTGTATCATGTGCATGATGCATAGATCTCATTTGTTTGTGCTTACTACATTTGGATGTTGTATTTGTTTAAGATGCACATACAAGTGGTATTATGCATTCAGTTTGGTGATCTTGTATTACACGTATGGTACGAGTTTGCTCGTGGAGGGGTATTTGGGGTTATATATTGACTTATATACTCTCGGGATAGATTGACACTGGTATGCCTTATTTATTCAGTATTTCAGTTATACATTTTCCACTACTACACTTGAGACTGTATCCGCTTGACTCTTACCGCTAGTATAACTTACTATGCATATCTGTTTATATACCCGCTGAGTCCATCTAAACTCACCACCGTTAACTTTGTTTTTATTTCTTTCAGGATGATAATCGCCTGGGGAGCTCGACAGCCTGTCCCATTTCCTTTGTGTCGAGATGATTTGTACGGATTTCGTGTCCCATTTCCTTTGTGTCGAGATGATTTGTACGGATTTCGGTACATGATGGTATTTTGTATTCCTATTTTCGTATTCGTATCTATATTTTTCTTCTATCGTGATGACTTATATGATAATGTGGATTGTACTTTCGTAGTACCAGGAGGGTCTTTGGTTTTGTATGTTGTCATAAGTCGTACCGGTAAGCTACTTTCATGTTTGAGATGTCTTGTATTTTTCATTTATGTCTTCTTATTATTTATTGGTCGGGAGGGCCAATGTATTGAGACTTCATATTATTCACCGTACAGGAGAGGTGCTATCTGATTTTTATCGGACGGGTGGCCCCTCGGGGCATGATAATTTATTTGGTATCAGAGCCTAGGTTGCGAGATACCTTGGAGATTTATGGATTTTTAGGAGTTTATCTAATACCA
Source organism: Boesenbergia rotunda (assembly GCA_024364735.1). NCBI lineage: Eukaryota > Viridiplantae > Streptophyta > Magnoliopsida > Zingiberales > Zingiberaceae > Boesenbergia > Boesenbergia rotunda. Next base: position 213,065 of record JAGFNQ010000834.1, read on the forward strand.
ATTTATTTGGTATCAAAGCCTAAGTTGTGAGGCAACTTAGGTATTTGCGTATTTGTTGTGAGACAACTGTGGAAGTCTCATGTATACATAAGTTTGTATGTGTCCAAATATAGCATTTATAGTGGGTATATTAGGTAGATACTTAAGTAACCTATGACTAACGTATTGGAAAGTTGTGAAAAGAATGTTGTAATATTTGTAAAAGACTAAAGATCGGACACTCACGTATCAGAGGTCTGATCACTTGAAGGTGATTGGATATCTAGACTCTGACTTTGTTAGATGTTTAGACAACAGGAGGTCCATTTCAGGATACATCTTTATCCTTGTTGGCTAAGCTATATCGTGGAAAAGGGTCAAGCGGGCACTTATACCCACTTTTACTATGGAGGCAGAGTTGATAGCTTACTATAAAGTATCCAATCACGGGATTTAGCTATCGAACTTCATTACGGCATTGTAGATCATTGATGCATTGATAGGCCATTGAGGATTAATTGTGATAATAAAGCCATAAAACTTTATGCCAAGAACAACCATAGTTTATTGAAGTTCAAGCATATTGAAATCAAGTTGCTAGCGGTCAAAGAAAGAGTTTAGAGTCGTCAGGTGATGATAGAGCACACCAGCACAAATTCCATATTGGCAGATCCATTCACCAATGGCTTGGCGCCAAAGGTGTTTCATGTGCATATTGTAGATATGAGGATATTTCTTTTCGAAGAAGTACCTATCTAATGAGAGTATGCTTTTGTTATATTGCTATATATTTTGTTATTAAAGATAAATATTTTATTTTGATTATTGTATGTACTTAAAACTCAAAATATTCCGCGATCCCCGCTCAGCAAAGTCTTTTGCTTGGTCCCCCCGGACCAAGTTTTCGTGCTCGGCTTCACTAAACAAGACTTCGTGCTCAACCCTGCAGGTCAAGACTTCTTGCCTAGATTACCTAGGACTTTCCTGTAATCTCAACAACTTCATCAGTACATCATACCAGCTTAACTTGAACCCTTTTGCCACTTATCAAAATAAGGTTCGAGCTAGTGTTTTCGGCACCAACAAAAATTAATGATATTGTCGTGTCAATGCCTTAATAAATATATCAGCGATCTGACGGTTGGTGGAAATATGAGGGAGAGAAATAATATGAGTGTCGAAGGCTTCACGAATAGAGTAATAATCCACTTCAATATGCTTAGTATGCTCATGATAAATAGGATTAGCAGCAATCTAAATGACATTAGTGTTATCAGCATGAAGTGGAGTAGGAGTAGACTAAGAGAAACCAATTAAGCTTTGCTAGAAGACCACAAAGCCAAATAATCTTAGAACAAGTAGTAGACATAGCACATTATTCTGACTTTGTAGAAGATTTAGAAATACGATCTTGCTTCTTATTCTTCCAAGAAACCAAAGAATCACTGAGAAACATACACCAATCTGTGATAGATCGGCAATCAGTGTCACTATAAGCAACAAGATAAAGAGAAGAATCACCTGGAAAAATAATCCACGATAAGGCGTCCCACGAAGATATCGAATGATTAGATGAACAACAACTAAATGTAGATAACGGGGATTTGTCATGAATTGACTAACTTGTTAAACAGTAAAAGAAATGTCTGGTCAAGTAATAATCAAATAATTCAAGCTACCCATCAATTGTTGAAATATAATAGGATCAGAAAGAAGATTATTCTCCTCACAACAGTACTTTGTGTTTATTTCAAGTGGAGTAACTATAGTAGAAGCATCTTGGAGACTAACTAAATGAATCAAATCTTGTGTGTACTTATGTTGATGCAAAAAATACCAAAAGGATCAATATGAACCTCCAAACCCAAGAAACAAGTAAGAGTACCGAGATCCTTCATATGAAATGAAGCTTGAAGATATTGTTTCAAACGAGCAATTAAGACAGAATCAGTCCAAGTGATAACAATATCATCAACACAAATTAGGAGAATGACAATACTAGTACATGTCTTGAAAAGAAACAAAGATGAATCATATTAGCTATGCTTGAATGAAAATTGGAGCAAAGTGAATTTAAATTGAGCTTATTTTAACCCATATAGAGATTTCTTCAACTTGCAAACATCCAAAGAAGAGGAAGAAGATAAACTCAGCAGTGGAACCATGTAAATCTCTTCTTTGAGATCACCATGAAGAAACATATTCTTAATATCCATCTAATGAAGTGGTCATCCTTATGAAGTAGTAATTGAAATAACCATTCAAATTGTTGATTTCTTGGTAATCGGAGCAAAAGCCTTGTCATATTGATGTCATACTCTTGTTTGTTACTCAAGATAACCAATCATGCCTTATAGCTATCTAGAGTACCATATGAACGAAACTTGATAGACTAGACCCATTTATAGCCAATGACTTTAACATTTGGGGGTATAGAACATTATCCCAAGTGTGATTGTCCACAAGAGCTTGAAGTTCTTCCTCCATGGCTTTGCGCTAACAATCATGTTTAGCAGCCTCTGAATAACATGAAGAAATAGGAACTTAGACAAAGTAGTATGAAAAGATGTATGGGAAAAGTCGTACTGATCTGGTGGACGGGTGATTCTAGAAGAGCATCATGGAGTGACATGTGAAAGCTAATTGTCTATGAAAGAAGTAATTTAAACAAGTGCAGATGTCGGATCATGCTCAGAAAGTTGTAAAGTTGGGTGTTGTCATTGTTGATACACAAAGCTAGGCTTGATTCAGTCAAAAGTATTAGATATCATATCAAAATTAGGAAGGATAGATGGGTTTAACGAAGATTCAACAAGAGTAGAAAAGAAAGTTTGATTTTCAAAGAAAATAACATGATGAGAGATACAAAACCTGTTAGAATATGGATCATAGCAAACATAACCTTTATGTGAAATACTACATCCCATAAAAGCACATTTAACAGATTAAGCAGAAAGTTTATAGCGTTCATGAGGTGACAACTGAATAAAGTAAGTACAACAAAAAATATACATGCCAAGATAGTTGAGATGTTTATGAAAAAGACGATAATATGGAGATTCAAAATTCAAGACACGTGCAGGTAAGAGATTAATTAAATAAACTATTGTAGATAAGACTTCAACCTAGAATTTAGATCAAACAAAAGCTTCAATTAATAAAGTCCGAACAACATCTAACAAATGTCAGTTTTTATGTTCAACAACATCATTCTGCTGAGGTGTATATGGACAAGAGCATTCGGGAGTAATACCTTTTTATTGGAGAAAATCATGAAATTCATAAGCAATATATTCGCCTCCAGAATCATACCTTAACATTTTGATTTTTGAAAAAATTAGGTCACAATATACGCTACAAATGTCTTAAAGACAATAAAATCGTCAGATTTAGAATGAAAGAAATAAATCCAGATATAATTATTGTAATCTTCAATGAATGTGACAAAGTATTTGTAATTGACATGAGATATAACAGGAGTAATATCCCACACATCACTATGAATCATATCAAGATAACTTTTTGCATGACTACCATGAGAAGGAAAAGAAAGAGACTTACTTTTACTCAATTTACATGTAGAGCAATCAAAGGAAAGATGAAATGAAAAATTATCTTTATTGCCCAAGAAACCAGAATTTATTAAATGAGATGAGGCAATAGAATTAAGATACCTAAATGTCTATGTCATATTTAACTTGTTCAATTTATAGTATAATAAGCTAAAGAAACAAAATTAGGTATGGAAAAGTGTAAAGGAAATAAACGTCCAACTTTAGGCCCTTTTGCTAGTATCTTCCCCGACACCTGATCATGCACAACACAACCATCACGAGAAAATTGAACATCATTGTCATTATCAATCAATTGTTCTATTGAATTGAGACTAGTAGAAAGCTCAGGAGATATCAAAATATTTTTGATTGAAGAATTAATATCCCCAATAACATGAATACGTAACTTACTACCATTAGTAATTTGAATATTTCCATGATTATTTTTAATATTGCTAAGCGTCTCAAGAGAAATGGTCATATGATTGGATGTGTCAGAATCCATAAGCCGAGATAAAGTTGTCAGTGTAGTATATTTACCTTGAAGTCTTAAGGCTTAAAAGGCTTTAGTAATCTCTATTGAATCATTTCAAGAGTAAGTATTGAACCAATTACTTGACTAGTAATAACAGCGTGATTAGCATGATAGCTCTGAGGATGAGTAGGATATTTTTTGATAATATGCCCTGACTTCTTACAATAATTATAATATTTCTTTGAACAGTTAACAACAATATGTCCATATTCCTTACAGTTATAGCAATGAACTTATTGCATGTCTTTACCCTTTCCTTTCCCTTGAACTGCATAAGCAATTGCATTATTATATATTAATTTAGTTTTATTAGAAAATTATTTGTGTTGTAAGACGCTGCTCTTCATGAAGCAACTCTCGAAAACACACATCCAGAGAAGGAGAAGGAGCACGATTCATCAAATTAGAGTGGGTTGCCTCATATTCAAGAGGTAATATCATCAAAAGATTTTGCTCGCTTTGTTCATGCACCTCTTAAACCACAAAAAAAGAGTGGGCTAGTACTTTGGCATAAATTATGTTAACATATTCAATCCATAAGTTCTGAAAACCAAAAAAGTAATCTTGAATAGAAAGATCACCCTGAGAGTAACTAACAATCTCGTATTCTAATTGAAAATGTTTGGCTATATTGTCTTGACAATAAACATTCTTCAAATACTCCCACGTACTTTTAGCTATCTTATATGCTCTCAGATTAGGAACAAGAAGTTGGTCAATAGATCCTTAAATTCATGTCATTACTCTAACATCCTTGACTTCACACTAAGCCAATTTAGAAACTTCAATAGGTACTGTTGGATCACTACTATCGATGTGACCTCATAGTTCTTTTCCTATAACAAACAAACAAAACTAAAATTCCCAAGTGCAACAAGAAGGGCTGAAAATCAACCGACCGAAGAGTCCAAAAGCTTAGATTGAAATAATACCACTTAGGAATTTTAGAAATATTTCTAAAATAAAAATCTAGACTTCTCAAGAAGACACTCTCAAATTATGAAGGATGACTCTGATTCCATGTCAATTGGATTGAATACCCTCACTATGGGAGTTCTTCTCATTATATAGAAAATGTTAGTCATTTATAAAAAAAATATAAAATAGATTTTTAGCCATAAATCCAGGCTGATTTCTAATAATCTATCTAAATCAATCTGTCTAAATCAAGAAGGTATAACTATACTATTAATTACAGTATGTTTACAACTAAAGAAGTTAAGGCCATAATATATTTATGGCTATTAATTAAGACTCGATATATATTGTCATATAAGCTTCATCCTTGATATATGTTGTCATAATTAAGGTTTGATATATGTTATCATATATGTTGTTACATAGTATTTATGGGTTTGGCTTCCGTTGCATTAGGGTACTCCTGACCATTCTCTTTGCTCTCCATTGGTAAAGAGATTTCGGAGTCGTCATCCTAATTCCTCTGGAAGACCAGCCCCCTTCTACTTCTTCTTCCACAGGATTTCACAATGGAGAGTATTATAAGAAGATCTATAATAATTTCGTTACATTCAGGTTTTTCATAAAATTCAATTTCTATATTTATTTTCTACCATGATTCTCAATGAAACTAGATCCTTATTTTGTATTTCTTACACTTCTAGCATAACGACCAGGGGGTCCATCCCCAGGAGGTGATGACTTGGATTTTCGACTTCATTATGCGTCTGTTGTCTGTATACTTACATGAACTATCACGCCCCCAGAGGCTCTGCTTGCTCGGAAATTGGGCAGCATCTCCCCTGTATGGCGGACAAGTTGAGACATTTTATAGATAACTCTCAACACATTTGATGGCCCATACATTACAAATATAAAATAAGCTCACAACCACGCAGTTAATATCGAAATAAAAGAGAGTATATATTTATAAATAAAACTCAATCCATGGTGATTAATAATAAGACCATATAAGCATGAATGAACGAATTAAAAATTGCTAAACAATAAAATATAAGACCCCTGAACTGGTAACATCACTCTAATAACGAAAATGCGGAAATAACAGAAGTGCAGAAATGAAGTAACTCCGAAAAAATAAACTAAGCACTGAAACAAACTCCAAAACAATCGACGCGGTGGGACTGACAACTGGATCCTCTCCTGGCTCCAGGTAATGCACCTATCTGCTACCTGAAACAAAAGTAGATGGTGGGGGTGGTGAGTCCGAGTAGACTCTGCGGGTATAAGAGTAGATAAAAGCATGACATCGTAAAAGAAACAACAGTGTACAGTCTCTAGGAAACAGAATAATAACTAAGCATGTATGAAACACAGTGATAACATAATATCAAAACATACGTGCATGTCAACCAAATGCAACAATCATAGCTTATATAAATACAACAAACACAAGAAAATGTATAATGCAAAAAATGCATATGATGCAATGACATGTGTCACCCCTGACGCCAGTCAAGCCTCCAACACATCACATCTGTGTGGCCGAGTGGGTAGGGTTGTGATAACTGTACGCACTTCAACGAATACCACTAGTATATGTGTTTGAGTGGACAGGATGTTGGGGAGCCAACTACTCTAAAAATCCCAGGAAAAAGAGAGAATCACTAAAAGCTCTGATATCCCTCGGAAACAACGGTGAGGGTGTCAACTGCTTGTCTACAACTCTAACATCCACTGCACATGAGTGTCGAGTGTGATATAACAGGATAGTTGCTCGCACTCTAGCAACTACCACGATGAGTGGTTGAGTGGTAAAGCAACTAAATGACTGACAACGACTTAACCATATGGAAGCCAATACTCATCAGCATGCAACTGTGCAGATATGGTACATGATACTAAATGCACAATCTACCAAAATACCAACGATGCAACCATACAATAAATAAAAATCAAAATCACCAAACATGCAACTAAACTACTAGGTAGGGTATTTCTAATGTCAACCAACCCTAGCTGTGTTTAATGATAACATCTAAGTACTCACGTACAAATGGTACTTTACAGAATATAAAATCAACTAGGAGACTATACGAATATAAAATATGATTAGCTTGAAGATTAAGCAAAGAAAGTATCAACGAAGGATATCAACAAAATGAGGAACAGGATCAAGCAGTCCTATTTAGAAATCAAACAACCATGCATTTAAGATAAATTATCTACAACAATACAAAGGAGAAGTACCCCGCCTTTATCGTAGATCGTTCAGAAAAGACCCCACCTGTCACGCCCCATGGAGATGCCCATCCGATACTGACCGGACTGCTACTCCCTCGACCCGGCGGACAATCCGGAAACCTAATCTCTACAACTCTTTCAGCTCGCCTGTACCGCAGCCTATAGGGCTGGAACAAGCCACTGAATGAAAAAAAATGAATACGACGACAAAAGCTGCATAACGGTACGACTTACGACAAAACCAAATGAAACAAAGACCTCTATGACATACAAAAGTACAACTATACCACCGTGCAAAATGACACAACAGAAGACAGATACAACAGCGGAAATGAAAAGATAAAATGAACAGAAAAAGGGTACCAACATGTACCGCCATCAAAATACAAGGACAACCTCGAAATCGTCTCGAAAATACTCGAACTGGAGCAGGTTGCCGGGCACTCCAGTTGATCATCCTGAAAGGGGGAAAAACAAGACTAACGGGTTGAGTCCAAAGAACTCAGCGAATACAGACCAATATACATAGGAAGCTATACTAGCAGTAAGGCACCATCTATCACAAACTGAAGAAAGATGCAATAGTAGAAAAGAAAATGCAAAACTGAACCACTGAAAGGAAGTACATACCTGTGCCGATCCAAAACCTAACAATATGCATGTCAACCAAATGCAGCAATCAAGTGCAGTAAACACAACTAAATGCAGAAATGCATAGCATGCTCATGATGCAACATGGGTCACTCTTGACGCCAGTCGGCCACCGTCACATCTATGCGAAATCGAGTGGGTAGGGCTCTAACCAGGTCCTCCCTCCACTTAGACGGCCACTGTCGCGCATCACGCGAAATCGAATGAGCAGGGTCTTGAACCGGAATGTACTTCGCACTAGGGAAAAGTAACGCTCCCACATCCCTAACTATCTCCAGACAGAATAGGAGACCTGTCGCAGTGTCGTGGTCTATAATCCACTAACGAAGAGTGGAACTGAGACTACACGACAGGTCATGTGGCAAGTCTGATGACCCGTCTCAACCACCAGGGAGTTAAAGGTCGCCTACATATGCCCCTACACTAGTAGCAAGTCCGACGACCCATCTCAACCTCCAGGGAGTCAAAGGTCGCTCACCTATGCTACGTGCAATGATGATGCATGTCGCTATCCCATGCATCACCCACTATCTAACCCTACTGTTACTTACATGATATGTAGTAGTCCAGATAACCGGTATGCACCATAACCTAAACTCTAACGCAAGGTATAAGGTAAGTAGTACATAGAATCAATCCACGTAGTAATAAAGAATAGTAAGCAGTAAAATTAAACATATACAACTACCGAAAGAAATAGTACCGAAACAAAACTAACAGGTATCCCTACTGCTCTCTATATCTAACTATCCATAAGAGACGATTATATCTAATAAAGATATAGTCAAAAGTACCCGCCTCGATGTGAAGAAGTCCGAGCGACGAGAACCCCCCGTCTAAAATTAAATCCGTGACAAGTGAACTTGGTCAATGCCCTACATCAAAGACTCAACTTAGCTACTTATACCTTTAATAATTTAGCTAAGTTACACACCAAGTATAATTGAAATTAATTCCAATGGCCAACCCCACACCAAAACAGTGGTTCATGACACCATCTCCTGATCATTAGGACTAACTTAAAACCTACTTCCAAAACCCTCCAAATTAAACTAACTCAATCCACTATCAAGAACACCAAGAGTAATCATCGATTGAGTTCCTCAAGAAGAACAAAACACCAAGAGTAATCACCCATGGACCATGCCAATTCCTACAGCAAGACTCATAAGCCCTCATCAAACTCAAGCCCACGCTGCAATGTACTCACACCCAAAAAAAATCGAACTGAACAGAGAACACAAAAGGAACAGATCAAAACCCTTGCACGTTGGCAAACAAACCACATACAATCTAAAGTCCTAGCTCTCATCGATCTACAATAAAAACAAAACAACAAGAATTCCCACCAATCCAAAAACAAAACTGAACCACACTCACAGCAATCAAACTCACAGCATCAAAAGGAAACCCAAACTAAAACCAATTCCAATTACACACCATCCAGATCCAGCATGAATTCAAAAACATCCAAGTTTAGTAGCTACTAAATCCAAATACGAAGCTTACCTTCAATCAGAACCAACGATCGCGCGATCTAGCCCAACTGAAGCTAGCGTGAAAAACCCCAATAGAAATGGCCACAACCCTGCTCTAGCAAACCAAGAACGATCTTCCCTTCCAGAGGAACTCCAAATCAGAGATCACCCAATTCTTGAAACGAAACAAGAAAAGAAATCAGAGACCAAACCAATCAACCCAGATCTGCCCGATCAAAGAAGAAAGAGGAGGTAGAAGAAAACCTACCCGAGAGTCCCTAGTGGTGAGCCCTTGCGGAGAGGAAGCCCGATCACCGACGTTGGCTTGCAACCACCACGCGCTACTGCTCAGATCACCCAGCTAGCGAGGTGAAATGCCACCCCCCCCCCCCCCCCCCCCCCCCCCCCTCGGAAGAGAACCTCGGAACCTCCGACACCAACGGAAGGGAAGAGGAAGAGAACTGGAAGAGAAAGAGAAGCAGGAAGAAGAAGAGAACTGGAGTCGTGTGCCCTAGCTCGCGATCGCGATCGGCGAAAACTCTGCGAGGAGAGGGAAAAAGGAGAGTAAATATGAAAAACCATTTTGTAGAAAAGCCCTCAGATTTCAACTTTCCACACGCAAGCCCTTAAGTTTGGGTAAACTCACCTTCTAGCCCTTCAAATTTCCCATTTTTTAACACCACCTCCAGATTCTCGTATCAAATCCGGATCCTGTTTCAAAGACATAATTTTAGCTATTTATAAAATTAAACAAATAACTTAACAAGATACTAAACATAATTAGGTTAAATCATAATTATAACGGTCATTTTATTAAATGTAAAACAATAAGATGTTCATTCCTAACCAATTATGTTTAATTTTCTAAGCACCAACATCCATAAGCCTAATGGATAAAGCTTAACAAAACAATATCAGAAACCTCAACTCAACTAGCGAACAGAATTATTTCATCTCTAACAATCTAACACAGCTTTCCCAATCCAAAATAGAATAGGATAGTTTTTGCAAACTGAATCACACTCAAAATAATTGCACATCTAGCCAGCAAGATTCTCAATAAAGGCACAACAAATAATGACTTTTAATAGAAGGAAAATACTAACATATTAAAAGCAATGTGCCACTTAACTATAATGGAAGCAAAGAGATATATCATTTTGAACAAAGTTAGCCTAGACCTCTCTTATTTCTACTGATCAATACCAACTCCACCCATTTACACCACAGCCACAAAAACCTCACGGCATCAAGAGAAAAACCACAACAAATCATCTAAACTTTCCCATAACTTGCACTCAAAAATCAAAAGCAAACTAAACGAACTATGTACATATTCCACTATTGTCTATCACTAATCCTATTTATTACCGGTTCCTCAATATAGGAAGAAAGATCGCCGATCGCTGTGGCTGCGGCCTCGGCTGGCTCGCGTGAGGGTGGCAGCGCGTTCAGGGAGACGACACAGAATGATGTCTCGTTTGTGCGCGCCGAAGAAAATGAAGAAGAAGAAATAGTAGTAGTAGTAGTAGTAGCAGTAGAAGGTGACGCTGTGATAGGGGAAATCGCTCACGCGGTGGTTTGGCGTCGGGGCAGAGTCGAAGGTAGAAGTCACGAAAGAGAGGAAAACAAAGAAGGAGGAGAAGAAGAGGAGAGGTTAGGGCAGCATTGAGGAACGGCTTGTGCTCGCTCGGGAAACTGCTGCGGCATCGGGGACGATCATAGGATGATTAAAGAGAGAAAATTTAGGGGTTTTATGATTTTTGGCATTTTACAAAAAGGTCTCTCTAATTTGGTTAATTCTAACTACACCCTTAGTTTCGATTTCTAAGCATTTTAGCCCCCTTTAAATCTCTGCTATTTAACATGAACCTCTCTCCATATCCGTGGGACCGATTCTAAGGTAGCCGTTAAGATAGCGGATTTATTTTTCTATTATTTATATATAAGCTCTGGTATGATTTTAGAATTTATGTTATTTACAAGATCTGACAATTAACACCCTAATTATTGCGCATCCGTTAAACGTACGTAGGGTTGAGTCATTTGAGAATCCGTCTATTATTAAAGAATTGTCAATCATAGCATCCAAACATCAGATCTCTCGTTCCTAACAAGTATAAAGGGTTAATGAGGTTTTTTCAACCTCGGGTGATCGGTCCGACTCCACAGAAGTTTTCCATCTGCCGCTAGGATAAATCGGGAAGCACTCGTGGCAGACGATCTAGAAGCCCAGCGTCCTAGGATTCACACCCCAATTAGAGAAAAAATTTCTACAAATAGGTCGTAGCTGGGATCGAACTCCGGATGTATGAGATAGTGACTAGTCGTCCTACCGCTACACCATAGCCCTGGGGGTCATGGTGCAGCGGTAGGGCGACTACCCGCTATCCTAGACATCCGCTGTTCGATCCCTAGCTATGGCGTATTTTGCCTCCGGGGCTATGGTGCAGCGGTAGGGCGACTAGTCGATATCCTAGGCATCTGCGGTTCGATCCCCAGTTACGACGTATTTGTAGGAATTTTTTTCCAAATGGGACGTGAACCTTAGGACGCTGGACTTCTAGATCATTTACTATGAGCGTTTCTCGATTTACCCTAGTGACCGATGGATTCATTGTAATTAATTAAACTGTTTTCGGTGATAACAATAAATCCTCAACCACGGAACGTGGAAGAAATGGGAAAAAAAATCAAAAAGGAAATGGAAAACGCAGTAGACTAGCTCACAGCTGCCGTGGTTGTGAATTGTGGCTTTTGCAGCTTCAGAGTCGTTGCTGTTGGATATGATTTTGATGCCATTGATCGTTGAAAGTCAAGTTTGACTTCAAAATTGAAATCTACGTTTTGCGTAGATAAATCTGGACTATTTATTTGCTCAAAACCGAATAAGGGTGAATGAGAAATTAATTGTTCAAGATACGCTCAATGGTGGCCGTTGGATCAAAGATCTGGACAGATCGCAAGAAGGTGCGATCTGGAGCGTCGGATCAAAGATCTGAATGTGAAGAGGGAGAATGGATCTGAGGCCTCGGATTAAATGTTCTAATCTGATGGCCGAGATCAAGATGGATCTGAAGAGTTATAACTCTTCAGATCAAGGGACGAGATTAAATGACCTTTAAAGGGTTATGAACTGATGGTTCGGATCAGTCCTCGCCAAGAGTCACTTGCCTCTTCACCTACTATATAAAGGATCCCTCCTTTGGAAATATTCATTCATTCAATCATTTGAAGCATTCAAGCATCTAAGCATTAGAGAGCTCATCTTCTGCATCGAGAGTCCGAAAATCCTACGGAAAGGTTCGCCGGTCTCGGAATTTGAAGTGCTACTATTCCGAGACGACGTCGTTGTATCTTGGGAACGAATTGCTGCTATCCGTGAGCACCGTAGCGGAGCAATATCGTTTTACGGAAATAGTGTCCAACACTAGCCTCGACGTAAACAAATTCAGTTTGCTACCTCCCGGCAGCAACCTCCCGGAAGTTCCGACGGTCGAGTAAAATCGACTAAGTCAAATACCGCGGAGATTACAAAAAGGTCACAGGACCGCCAACAATCGTAAAACGATATTGGTGCAATTATTATAAAATAATTGACGTCAAGAGGATTCGAACTGGAGACCTCTTTTATGTTAATTTAGGTGGTAACTAACTACACCACCACACCAAGTTGAGAAAATCTGCTCTACAATAAAGTTATTCAGCAAACTGATATGACGAGGATCAACGACGTTCCAACCGCCATCCCTCACGCCGAGAAGCCGGAGAAATTCGCCGGAGCCGATTTCAAGAGATGGCAGCAGAAGATGCTGTTCTACTTAACCACGCTAAACCTTGTACGGTTTTTGCGTGATGACCCACCAGCCGCTGGGAAAATAATTCCGAGAGTCAGGCTGCTCGCGAAGCGTGGTCACATGGGGATTTTCGGTGCCGCAACTACGTTCTCAATGCACTGGACAATGCATTGTACAGCGTATTTAGCGTAATTGAGACAGCCAAATCCCTGTGGGAATCTCTGGAGAAGAAATACAAAACCGAAAACGCCGGACTGAAGAAATTCATCGTCGGCCGATTTTTGGATTTCAAGATGGTGGATTCCAGAAGCATAATGTCTCAAGTCCAAGACATGCAAATAATAATGCATGATCTGGACGCCGAAGGCATGCCACTAAACGAATCATTCAAGGTGGCCGTGGTAATCGAGAAACTCCCTCCGTCGTGGAAGGATTTCAAAAATTACCTGAAGCACAAGCAAAAGGAGATGACACTTGAAGACCTGATCCTAAAGCTGCGCATAGAGGAGGATAACCAAAAATTTTCCGACTCTAAAGGAACAAAGCGGACAGTTGACGAGATGTCCAACTTGGCGGAACCGAGAGCCAAGAAGCCGAAACAACCAATCAAGAAGGCTCAAGGCAAATTCAAGGGGTCCTGCTACAACTGCGGAAAGTCAGGACACATGTCCAAAGACTGCAGACGTCCGAAGAAGCCAACCAAAGGCCGGAAGGATGTTGCAAACCAGGTCGCAACTTCCAACGAAATGGACCTGGACCTCGCTGCGGTCGTGTTTGAAGCTAATACGGTGGTGGACAACCCGAGGCAGTGGTGGATCGATACTGGAGCAACACGCCATATCTGTTCAGATAAGGCGTTGTTCTCCACGTATACCCCGATAAGCGGAAGAACGCTCTTTATGGGCAATTCCACTTCATCCCCGATTGTTGGACTTGGGAAAGTAGTTCTGAAAATGACATCCGGAAAGGAGCTAACTCTCATTGATGTGCTCCATGTTCCCGACATCAGGAAGAACTTAGTTTCTGGAGCGACACTTGTTAAAGCCGGCTTCAAATTGGTGTTCCAGTCCAACAACTTTATACTTACGAAGAACTGTGTCTTCATAGGTAAGGGATACTTGGAACAAAATCTGTTCAAGATGGTTGTAATGACTGTACACCGTGAATTTAATGGTAATAAAATAAAAGCTTCCAGCTATGTTGTTGAGTGTTTTTATTTATGGCATGATCGACTCGGACATGTTAACAATAATATACTAAAACGTCTCGTCAAGCTAAATTTATTACCGAACATCGATATTGACGAAATGCACAAATGTGAAGTGTGCGTGGAAGCGAAAATGACGAGACTACCCTTTCACTCGTGGAAAGGTCAACGACGCCTCTAGAATTAATACATAGTGATCTATGTGATTTAAAATTCGTGCAAACTAGAGGAGGTAAAAAGTACTTCGTTACTTTTATCGATGACTGCACGAGGTTTTGTTATGTCTTTCTTTTAAGAAGTAAAGATGAAGCCTTAGAAGCTTTTAGAACCTATAAAACTGAAGTTGAGAATCAACTTAATAAACGAATTAAAACAATTCGTAGCGATAGAGGTGGAGAATATGGTGCACCGTTTGATGAATTCTGCTCAGAATTTGGCATTATTCATCAGACAACGGCGCCCTACTCACCCCAATCGAATGGCGTTGCCGAACGTAAAAATCGGACACTGAAAGAAATGATGAATGCTTTGCTAATAAATTCAGGCTTACCCCAGAACTTGTGGGGGGAAGCTATATTATTAGCAAACCACATTCTCAATAAAATCCCTCACAAGAAAAATGACAAAACGCCATATGAACTATGGAAAGGCCGCGAGCCGTCATACAAATACTTGAAAGTGTGGGGGTGCTTAGCAAAGGTCGAAGTACCTAAGTCAAAGCAAGTAAAGATCGGACCTAAAACGTTCGATGCGATATTTGTCGGATATGCCCAAAACAGTAGTGCATATCGCTTCATAGTTCATAAGTCAGACATTCCTGATATTCATGTGGGTACAACCATTGAATCTCGGAATGTAATATTTTTTGAAGACGTGTTCCCAAATAAAAAGGGAAACGTTCAAAGTGATGACAACGAAAGTCCAAACGAAAATAACATTCCAGAACTTAGTTGTCATAAAAGGACTATTGACGATCAAATCGAAGAGCCACGACGGAGCAAACGGGCTAGAGTTGAGAAATCGTTCGGGCTGGATTTCATGACTTTTATGTCGGAAATGGAGCCAAGAACATTAAGTGAAGCTCTCTCTGGTCCCGATGCCCCATTGTGGAAAGAAGCAGTCAATAGTGAAATCGAGTCCATCATGAATAACCATACTTGGGAATTAGTAGGCCTTCCTTCTGGTACTAAACCATTAGGTTGTAAGTGGATACTAAAACGCAAGTATAAAGCTGATGGATCAGTTGACAAGTATAAGGCCAGACTTGTAGCCAAAGGGTACAAGCAAAAGGAAGGCTTAGATTACTTCGATACCTACTCACCGGTGACAAGGATTACGTCCATACGAGTGCTGATAGTTATAGCAGCACTGTATGACCTTGAAATACACCAAATGGATGTTAAAACTGCGTTCTTAAATGGTGAATTGAAAGAAGAAATCTACATGGAGCAACCCGAGGGGTTCGTAGCTCCGGGAAAAGAGGACAAGGTGTGTCGACTTGTTAAGTCGTTGTACGGACTTAAACAAGCACCCAAACAGTGGCACGAAAAATTTGACAAAATAATGCTGTTAAACGAATTCAAAATAAATGAATGTGACAAATGCATTTATGTCAAAAGCACACCTGAAAGCTATGTAATCGTCTATCTATACGTAGACGATATGCTTATAATGGGAAGAAATCATGATATAATCATGAATACTAAGAAAATGTTGACCAGGAATTTCGACATGAAAGATATGGGTCTAGCAGATGTCATATTGAGAATTAAAATTCTTAAGACATCCGATGGGATAGTTTTAAAACAATCCCATTATGTAGAGTCAATATTGAAAAGGTTCAATACATACGACCTCTCTACTGTCAAAACGCCGATGGATCTAAGTCAACACTTAGCAAAAAACCATGGTGAGCCCATATCACAATTGGAATATTCTCGGATAATAGGCAGTTTGATGTATCTCACAAACTGCACTCGCCCGGATATTGCCTGTGTGGTCAACAAATTGAGTCGTTTCACGAGTAATCCAAACGACACTCATTGGAAAGCATTAATGCGAGTTCTTAGATATTTGAAATATACTATGAACTACGGATTACATTATGGAAAGTATCCCGCTGTCTTAGAGGGATATTGTGATGTTAATTGGATATCGGATACAAAAGACTCTAAATCCACTAGTGGATATGTATTCACGATCGGTGGGGGAGCGGTGTCTTGGAAATCCACTAATTAAGCAGACGTGCATTGCTCGGTCTACTATGGAATCCGAGTTTATAGCACTTGACAAAGCAGCTGAAGAAGCTGAATGGCTGCGGAACTTCTTGGAAGATATTCCGAGCTGGATGAAACCTGTGCCCGCCGTACTTATCCACTGTGATAGTCAATCGGCGATTGGAAGGGCACAGAGTAGCATGTACAATGGTAAGTCATGACATATACGCCGTCAACATAATACCATTAGGCAGTTGATCTCGAATGGAGTGATTGCAATCGATTATGTCAAATCTAAAGATAATTTGGCAGATCCCCTTACAAAGGGGCTAAATCGAGATCAAGTACACTGCTCATCAAGAGGAATGGGATTAAAAATCTACAACTAAAAACGGCTGTAGCGGTAACCCAACCTTGTTGATTGGAGATCCCAAGATCTTGGTTCAATGGGACAACGAAGTTACAGAAGTTGTGTAACAGTACAAGAGATGTGTTACCTCTATCCCAAACCTAGGATAAATTGGTGCTGTCCTATCACATGTAGTGAGGTTAAGCATATACTTTTAATGACTTCTATACCTTTATAAGGTAGAGTATGGTAGGATACTCTAGATAGAAGTGTCACCTATGTGAGTGTGAAGACAGACCGCTTCAATGAAACACTCATGAATCCAAGAAGGTGTCCATGGCCGAAACGGAACCAACCATGAGAACCAAAAGTAGGGGAGATAAGTCTCTGTGTGGGTGTTATTGTCTTAGTATACACCAACAGCTGAGCAGTTCAAGACATCACGTTCACTGCGCAGCCTAGTATACTCGATAACATTCCACTACGGAAGGTTCAAAGCCACAAGCTACCTCTCCCGATGCTTTGACTTATCAATTGGACTCTTGTAAAAGTGTCAACATGCATACATTAATTTCCATTCATGTGGGGGATTGTTGGATATGATTTTGATGCCATCGATCGTTGAAAGTCAAGTTTGACTTCAAAATCGAAATCTACGTTTTGCGTAGATAAATCTGGACTATTTATTTGCTCAAAACCGAATAAGGGTGAATGAAAAATTAATTGTTCAAAATACGCTCAATGGTGGCCGTCGGATCAAAGATCTGGACAGATCGCAAGAAGGTGCGATCTGGAGCGTCGGATCAAAGATCTGAATGTGAAGAGGGAGAATGGATCTGAGGCCTCGGATTAAATGTTCTAATCTGACGGCCGAGATCAAGATGGATCTGAAAAGTTATAACTCTTCAGATCAAGGGACGAGATTAAATGACCTTTAAAGGGTTATGAACTGATGGTTCGGATCAGTCCTCACCAAGAGTCACTTGCCTCTTCACCTACTATATAAAGGATCCCTCCTTTGGAAATATTCATTCATTCAATCATTCGAAGCATTCAAGTATCTAAGCATTAGAGAGCTCATCTTCTACATCGAGAGTCCGAAAATTCTACGGAAAAGTTCGCCAGTCTCGGAATTTGAAGTGCTACTATTCCGAGACGACGTCGTTGTATCTTGGGAACGAATTGCTGCTATCCGTGAGCACCGTAGCGGAGCAATATCGTTTTACGGAGATAGTGTCCAACACTAGCCTCGACGTAAACAAATTCAGTTTGCTACCTCCCGGCAGCAACCTCCCGGAAGTTCCGACGGTCGAGTAAAATCGACTAAGTCAAATACCGCGGAGATTACAAAAAAGTCACAGGACCGCTAACAGTTGCGAGCTTGCATGCAGTCTCTGCGGCCGCTAATTGTGAGCTCCCGGCTTGCATGGCCTCGCCGACCGCGAGCTCGCAGCCTTCGCGGCTGTGATTTTGTCCTGGGTGCAGCTGGTTACTGCAGTTCGAGGAGCTGCGAGGGTTTCTGTTGATTATTTCAGTTCGTTGGAAAGTCACTGTAAGAGGGGAAACTGGATGGATGATTTTTAAATATAGTAAAAGAGGGATTCTATCCGATAGATTCTTGTGCAATTAATTCTTTTTGGTGGTGCTACAGCGGGGAGTAAACAGTCGGGCATTAAAGTCAGCGGCAGCTCATTATTGAAGGATTAGCTAGATTCAAAACTGCGATGAATCCCCTCCTCGTTCTCCACTGAGCACGCAGTAAACAAAGAGAGCGCCGCGGTCAGAGAAGCTCCGTTACTTAATGGTGACTCCGGCTGTGTTTCTCGCCGGAATAGTCCTAACCGCAGCGCTCTACTGCGGGCTGGACCCGTTTGGCCGAAGCCCCATGGCGAATTTCCCCGGCTTCGAGACGTTCCCCTACGATCTGCCGTCGTGGTCCGAGGTCCCCCGTGTGCGGGACGAGGGCGACCGGCTCCGGGGAGCGGAGGTCAGGTTCCTCAACCAGGTGAAGGGACCGGAGAGCATCGCTTTCGACCCGCAGGGCCGCGGGCCATACACCGGCGTCGACGACGGCCGGGTGGTTTTCTGGAACGGGGAGTCCTGGTCAGATTTCGCCTACACTTCGCTCAATAGGTAAGAAGGTTCCGTGATTTTGCTCAATTTCTCTCCATTGGCTCCATTGATCAACCAGGCAAAACTTCAAATGTGTCCTTGCAAGATTTTTGGTTAATTTGGATTCATGAACAGACCTCGTACCTCTCAAGATTTTTCTTCCATGTTTAGATGTGCAAAATCCAGTTCGAGATCCTTGTTTTTCTTTGCAGGACAGAAATATGCGACCCGGACCCAGCCCCTTTTAGTCACATAAAGATTGAACATATCTGTGGACGACCGTTGGGTCTTAGATTTGATAAGAAAACAGGAGATTTGTATATTGCTGATGCCTATTTCGGCTTGCTCAAAGTAGGCCCGCAAGGTGGCATTGCTGCGACACTAACAACGGAAGCTGAAGGGGTTCCGTTCGGGTTCACAAATGACTTGGCTATAGACGACGAAGGTATTGTTTACTTCACAGACAGTAGCGCGAACTACCACAGAAGGTATTTCTTTCCTTTCCCAAAATTCTAAGAATTTGTTTGCATTTATAGACGTTATTGGCTGTTCATTATTGGCCGGCATCATTATCCATCCAACTACTGTAGTTTTTTGTTTGCAGATAATTTGCTTCGGAAAGATGAAAAGAATAAAATATTATCAAGTTCATTAAACAAACTGTTTTTCTCTACAACCTCGTACCTTATATAAGCACTGAGCGGTTGGTCATATAGCTAGAGAAAAAAAATCCACTCTAAGGATACCTGTAATCCTAAGCAACAAACAGAGATCTATAGGACAGTTCTTGATGTTCAGGCTGCATAAGCCTTAGTTGGCTTAGTTTCGCAGTTTTAAATGGTTGCTTCATTTTCTTTTGTTGTTTTGTCATTAGTTTTTGCATTTAGATTTGACCATTCTTTTTAATCTTGAATTTCTCAATTCCAATGGTTCTTTGCGTTGTTACCAATCCTCCATCGACTCTAGAAATGTAAACAAACTTATTTGGACATGCATTGCTGAATTACCATTTCCTATGGGCATAATAGATAAAAAAAAAAAACATTCACCCATCAGTAGCAGAATCTGCAAAAATCTTGAATTGCTACTCAGAATCACATGTTTATGAGCTGTGAATTCGGAGGAAAAGTCGAATCACATGTTTGTTTCCAGGAATTTCTTGCAATTAATATTTACTGGGGAATCTTCTGGGAGGCTTTTAAAATACGACTCAACTACCAAAGTGACGACTGTCCTGCTCCGGGACCTTCAATTTCCAAATGGTGTGACTCTAAGCAAGGATGAAACATTCCTGCTGTTCTCTGAAGCACGTCTCAGGTTGGTGGTCTCTGACTATCTCATTCTACTTATCCAACTGCATAAATTAAGAAACAAGGAAGAAAAAAATATATGCATATGCAAATGTAGGTTGACCAGGTACTGGCTGAAGGGAGAAAAGGCAGGGACCTCAGAAGATTTTGTTATCCTTCCTGGATATGCAGATAATGTGAGAACTAACGATAAGGGTGAATTCTGGGTAGCAATTCATTGCCATCATAATAAGTATGTAGATTTCCTCAGCAAGCACCGGTACCTGAGGAAACTTCTTCTCAGGCTTCCTATTTCGATAAAATATACCTACCTTTTACTGATTGGAGGCAGACTCCACGGGGTGGCCATTAAATACAGTCCAAATGGGGAGATAATTGAGACTTTGGAGGACAGGGAAGGAAAAACAGTAAAAGCAGTCAGTGAGGTAGAGGAGAAGGATGGCAAGCTTTGGTTGGGATCCGTCCTGATGCCTTACATTGCTGTCTACTGATCGTATTCCAGGCGTAGCACGAGGCAGTGGTTCAAAGCTACACAATAAATGCCAAGGGTGTTGGTGTTAAGATGCTGATGGTTTGTCTGCTGTTCAAGTTATTTTAATTGTACAAGTAATCAGTCAAACAGAGAGAGTGCTAGTTGCTTGCTGTTATTGGGCACAGATAATAAACTTTTTAATTTATCCCGTGATTAATAAAAAGGCATACTGGCCCCTATCTTGGAGCTAGCTATGCATGTAATTTGTTTCCATGGTGCTAGATTCGTTGAGTTAATAGCATTTTGCCTTCTTTCTGTTGATGCTGCTTTCTTCCTGTTCATTTAGAATCAGCAGGTTGCTAAGAACGAGTTCATTGGATCCCCGTGCAGGCATCACATATATTGATCTCCACAAACAATCGGCTGGTTGCTGAAGATGTTTTGGTTTTCGACTGTAGTTTTAATCTATTGTGATGCTGTAGGAACGTAGATTTTAATTATTTTTTTAATAATTTTTATTTTTTTATATTTAAGACATTTTAAGTATTTTTGATATTTTTAATTTTTATATTTTATATTTTGAATGAGTTTAAATATTTTAGGATTGTGATTATTTTTCCTTTTTATAGGATTTCTTTTTATATATTTTTTCTTATTTATTTTTATATATTTTTCATATTAAATTATATCCTTTTATACTTATTTTCATAGAAAATTATATTCATTCTTATTAATTTTAGTATTAAATTAATTTTTTAAATAATTTTTATGATTATTATTAAAAGTATGTAAACCCATTTATATTCTTTCATATTCATTTTCATATTAAATTATATCTTTTTTTATTTATTTTTATATTAAATTAATTTTTTATTTATAAAAATCTATTTTAACTGGTTCGAGTGTAACATCTAGATTTATCGTTTTATTGGTGATCATTCATTCAATGTGAACTTAGAGTTTGTTGAACAGCCAACTGCAAACCTGGAGAACAATTAAACATAAGGGCCAACAAATTAAAGCAACCGACAATCCTATTCGGTCTAAATTTTGTGGAGAATAGTTTGGTCCAGTCCATGTGGCAGCATAACAGGGCTGATGGTTGTGAAATTACATTATCACCCTTGAACAGCAACGCAGCGAGCCAACTGTTTAAAGCCGTGTTTTGACTGTGGTTGTCTGTGGCAGCCAAGCAGCCAAACAAATTTCGTCCTCTCCCTCCATCGACTTTTGGGGCCCTGGATCATTCTCCTTTCTGCGATGTCGCACCTGCTTCTTCGTCGATAGAGTTAGTTGAGCCACTCGTTGGTCCTTTCGTCATCGTTACTACCGTAGTTTGATGACCCGATCCTGGGTCGCTGCCTCGGCCCTTTCAATTTCATCGAACTTTTGATTGCTTATCTCTCAAGGGATCGGGGCATCAGAATCTACGTAATTTCTTGGTGCGTGCGAATTTGGTACCTTCACTTTTCAATCGTCTGGAAGTGGGATGGCTCCCCTCCCCACCGCCTTCCAGGATTTATTCTTTTCCATGGATTAGGATCCAGGTCCGTAGTCTTGCAAATTGTGATTAGCGGAAATTTATTTGCAGGTGGGAAGTAACTTATCCTACGTAAAAGATTTGATTGAGTTGGGGTTTTATGTGAAATGTTGAACGAATTCTTATTCTTATCGCTGCATGCTCTATTTCGTATGACAAAGGAGTAATATTTGATCGTATATTTGTTCATCTCACTGTTTTGGTTGGAACTTTTCTGTTAGCTTGACTTTTGAAATCTGCGTGTTATACGGATTTGTTTTCAACTTTCTTTGAATACTAGTTTAGTGAAAAATACCGCTCGTCGATTCATAATCTCGGTGTGTTTGTTATGATTATTCCTGGTGTTTTCTGTATGCTTACAAAATGAATATTTTTGGTAGTACACGTTCAATTTGATGCTACAATCGAAGTAAGGATCTCATCTTTCATTTTGTGAATGAGCAAAAATTGATCGCCTGCAAAGAGAGCTTTCGCTGGTGATGCTGTAAAACAATTTCAAGATTTGTTATTTGGGTACGGTAGTTTACTGGTATCATGATTCTGCCAAATATAATACATATCAAACAAGTCCAAAAATTAGAATTGGGTCTCCCAAATGCTTGATGTTTTCTGTTGATTGAGTCTCGTTTTTAATTAGAGTCAGGTTGAGATTGTGCATAAGCTTCCTCTTGTGGAATATGCATACCTAATGTTTGCATATGTAAATTTGTTGAGATCTGTTTATCATTTGAAGTATCTTCGAAAGTCCCATTTATTCTCTTGTTTGCAGAAGGAGCCTATTCTACTCCAAACTTTTGCATTACAAAAACCTTAAGCTTCTTCCCTGCTCTAGTTTGCCGCAGGAAAAAAAAAATTAACACCTCCCCACATAACTTCTTGTTTTAGTAAACGCCTTGGCCCAGGGTATGGCTGAGTTGGCTAGCATGTGGTAGTATTGCTTACAATGGACATGAGTCGAATCTCGGTAAAACCGTGTATACGCCCTCCCACATGCTGGCCAATTGATTTACCTCTCTATGGATGGTTGTGGAGCCAGCCGTGTGGGATGCCTGGGTCAGCGTATGACCTTTTGCTGCAATTATTTTAGTAAACGCCAGCTTTAAGACAGCTGTAAAGTGTCAATGCTATTGGGCTGTTCTTCAGCTGGATAAAGTGAATTCAGAAAAGTTAATTTTCTGGGATAAGTGTTCTACTAGACACCAAAATGTTTACCTCTAATGCTATTCATCTTTAAATTGTGAGAATTCAATCTCACCTTGGCAAAATGTTGATGTTTGTTATGCTTCTAGAAATTGAACTTACGTAAATGTTGAGGACCGTTTGGTGATTCATTTCTTATAATCATGTGATAGTTTTCTTGGTTGATTTTACCATTCTCTCTTATATCATTTATCTGCTACCGTTTTGGGTCAGCTAGTTTAGCCACACATCCATTATTAAGCAATCAACTAGTCTCTTGTCTAGTGTCAGCCTCTCAGGTGAGAAAAGTCATGTATATTGTATTTCATCAAGTGATGGATTAATCTAGTATAAGTGACATGACATGGTTTATCTTGTAACTTTGAGGAGACCAAGGCACACAATATGTATGACTTTTAGCAAGTTGTGATTTCTAGGAAACAAGTGACTTAACTTTTATTTGTTTCTCAGAAATCATTGCCACTATGCTTTTCTTTACACATTATCTTAATTTCTGCTTTCCAGGGAGCATCCTTTTTCATCTCAATAATTATTCTACATTAAAGGGCAATACATTCAACGCAAGAGTCTTATCCTTCCCTGAAAATAGAAGATATTTAATGCTGTTATACTGCAGAGATGGAGAAGAAAAGGAAGATTCTGGAACTAAGAGAGAGGCTGGACAAAACTCTTGAATTGCCTGATCTTGCAAATGAAGAGTCTGTCAAGTTACTGGTCGAGAATCAACTTCGTTGCCCTTCTTTCTCTCATGTCAAAGGTTGATTAAGTATCTGATGCATCTGCAGATGGTCTCTTTTCATTTATTTGATTAATTCATGGTCTCTATTTGTGTGATAGAATCTTGGTTAGGTTGCTCGTCGATGTTCTTTGATTATTACAAGTTGGACAAAACTTTTCCTAGTTGGTGTATGGATCTTTTATAATATTCAGAACACATTCATGAATTGCTATTATTTAATTTTTGAGTGTGCAGATGCTATGCAGTACTTGATTTAGCAGAAGTTGAATATGATATATATCTACATCTTATATAAAGTGTACCTGTGTATTTGAGTTAATGACTATGCAAATTCAGTGTCTTCTTTAGATTCTATGGTTATTAGTTCAAGATATCACCAATAGGAATGTTAATTATCATCCGAAATTGGATGTTAGATAATAGAAAGTCTCATTTCTCCCCCAAAAAAGTGTAAAACCTGTAATGTCCTTTATGTGATGCTCTACTTGTCTTGGCTTATACCTTCTTGGAATTGCATTTATATGCACTATATTTATCTGGTTTTGTATCTGTCTTTAGCATCAGATTTTGAAGACATTGTAGGAAAGAGGACGAAGCAAGTCACTAATTTTGTTGAAATGCTTCGGAGTGCTTCTGAAAATGGACAGAATAAATCACATGAGCTACATGCTGATTGGAAGGTAAACTAATACTCTGAATTCACTTGAGATGCTCGAACCGGTTTATGAGCACTTCTCTCTCTCTCTCTCTCTCTCTCTCTCTCTCTGTCTGTCTGGTTTCCCAACTCTGTTGGTGCTTTCTGCGTTCGATGGCTCCCCCAACCATTGTTATGATAGTTCTGTACATTTAATCTTCACCTCATCAGCTTTTTTTTATTATTTCAAAAGAACAATTCCTTATCACAATCTATTTTCTTCCTCTAATTCAGTGGATCTATGTCATCATTTCTAGAAATATTACATCTGTTTCCTTTGCTTGCAAGTTTCATTGTCTTTATTGGATGATAAACTTGAACTTATTTAACTTGGTGCCTCATTTAAGAAATTAGATGTTGTTAACCAATATATTTATTTATTTACATCATCCAACTGGATGTGGCATGGCTGCAATTAGTTTCATTTTATTCTTTTTATTTTGAATGTGAAGCTTCTTTACTTGATGGAATTGCCTTGTATGGACTCTTTTTTATGGACCTCGGAACCTAATTTTAAATACCACATGGTATAACAGTTTATGATAAGGTGTAAAGCATGATGTTATAGTATTGAATATAGATATAAGCAAAGGAGATTACCTAGGGTAAGAAACCTTAATAATTTTCCCTATTACTCCTAAGAAAGTACCAAAGTCGTGGTTCCCATCTGCCTGGTTTGAACTATAACTTGTCTCTGACTATACTTGTGAACTTCTCGTCCTGCATTTTACGATGCCTCTTCTGCAACCTGGATGACTCTGCTTCCTATTCTCCTGCACAACTGCCTCACCCTAATCGAAATTGAGTGACAACTGTGTGTGTACTTCTTTGTGCGAGAACATTGTTCTATGTGAGATTTATTTCAACACCTACCTCCATACAAGATGATGTATTTTTCTTATCAACAACAATGAACCTCATTTTTAGAACATATGCAACACAAGTTCTCCACAATGATTCCCCACAACAAGTATACACCTTCCAGTAAGTGATGATCCTTGCAGGAAATCCTTTGCATGATCAATTCTGACAAGCAACCCACCTTGCTGTTGCTCCCTTTAGCAAGAGACGCCACCTTGTTACTGCCTCCCTGCTTAGTAGGGATCCTCATCACTCTCTCCCCCTTATTTCTTTCTTGTTACTGCCTCAATGTGGCTTCCATTTGTTGGTGAGTGGTGGCTGACCAAGGACAACAAACATCTACTTTCTTTTGACGTTGAGCATCATTTTTTCACTTGGCGATCATGATTTCCCTTCAAAAAATGTGGGACTCACCCTATTAATTGCCTTCCACCATTGATCATCTTTTGAGGAAGTTAAATCGGAAGAACTATGCTTTGTGGGTTGTAGTTGTTTGAGTTTGGTTTACAGGGCGAGTTTAACATAAACCCTTCACCACCTAGGATGCATGAGGCTGCCAGAACCTCATGGGAGCAGATTGATGCCCAAATTACTTGTTCTTGTTTGGCAATCAATTTATTTCTGCTTATATCCATTTTTGCTTCTTCTAAATACCATATACTATAGGGTATAAAGTTGCAATGATGACTATATACTATAGGGTAAGAAAACCTAAAAAATTTCTCCATTACTCATTGCATTCTTTTCCTTTCTAGTTCTTATTGCTCAAGTAATGTCATGGGATAACATAGTAAATTTAATGACTCATTTACAACAAACAAATGATGACCAAGTTGGGACCACAGAGCTTATGAAGCTATACTGTTACAATTAAGTTGGCATACACATACCTTCTAGTCTAGTGTGTTCCATGACATGATAAAACACAGGCTGATTGTCTTTTCTTGAGAGAATATGGAATCAAATACTCATCACTATATTTGTTAGCTTCATCAGTGATTTGCTAACCAAATCCTTAAGTGGTCCTACAACAATAAGATGGATCTCCATAATTTATTTGAACCAAGTTAAGGGGGAGAGTTGTGAATTTGGGGATCTAATTTTAGATATCACACAACATTGGGTGGGAGATATAAAGTTATAATTATAAATATCCTAACAAGTAGAGGGAACTACCTAAGAATCCCTAATAATTTTTTCCCTATTGCCCCTAACACTCTTTCCCTTTCCTTTCTAATTTTTATTGCTCAAGTCTGATAACATTAATAACTAATGATTCTTAAAGTGAAGAGAGATATTGCTTCATTAGCATCAATGCATTTTTTTTCTTGCTAAGTGAGTTGATAGGCTGAATATTACTGAATCTAATCCATGCATAACAATAGGTTGCATCTAACTAGATCTAAATGCACAGAAGCATTTAGAAATTACATTCTTATGAATGGTCTCTATGTCATCATAATGCAAGTATTTCAACACGCACGATAGATGAGTTTTATTTATTTCTTCCATGCTAAGTTTAATACTAGTGATGATTATTCTGAATATATATTTTGGCTTGATAGTAGAAAATAACTTAAATTTGCAATTCCTATTACGTGAGCCTTCAGCACAATCAGAAGTAGTTTATTTCATACTTTTCACAATGAACATACTCCAATGCTAATTTTCCAGATAAAACAAGACACTGATCAACTCCGTGTGATGTATCGTGAAGGGCCCCATGGTACTCCATTTCATACTTTACTTGCTGAGGGATTTGCTGATGGACCTATTGATGTTTGTGAGTCAAATATTTATGAACTATGGAGACACTTGTCCCCAGCATATTTGCACTGATAAATATATTTTTGACAAGAGTTGTTATGGTTTTATTTCTTGCAGGTTTATGTGTTTCGTGGGAAATAAGCTTGTGTAGAAAATGGTAAGTTCGTGGGTTACATTGCCTTTTTTTCCCTACTATTCTTGATGTTTCATGATTTTATTGTCTACTTGTGAATATAATGCTATTGTCTTTTCATTATTTAAACTTTAGCGCGTGAGTTCTTTTTTCCCTCTGTCATGTGCAAGGTGACAAATCTGAAACTTAACTAATATTTTGTGTCGGGAAGCTTTGGAGGCTGTAGCGGTTACATGTGAAACTTGCCTAGGGCTTTCACATCCTTGTGGTGTTAACTGTTAGCTTGCATTATTTTGATCTTTGTGATGGAAAGTCATGGTGCTACTAACTTCATCATGCTGACTTTTGTCTTTACATACTAGCATCACTGTTGAACAGGTTGTACATTGAATTGGGATTCAGGACTGGACACGATGGAGCCCCAAATTTTTGCTATTCTATAAAGCATTATAAGAGTTTGATAATTTTTTAAAGAATATTATTCATCTTTATTATTTTAACCCCTTGAAAAAAAATCAGTATAATCTCTCCCCCTCAACTCGTAATCCTGCATCTGCTATTGTTGCGACCACCACTATTGAAATTCTTATAATATCATCCAACTTACTGCTTAAATCAATATCTTTCCAGGTGGCCTCAATATAAACTACCAACTTTTAAGGTTATCACGTCTGAATGCTTGCAGAAAGTTCGGGTTGGTGAAGAGATCTCTTTAGTAAGGTTAGTTGTTATCAACTAGTGATTCTCAAAATCTGCCTTTACTTTTAGTATATTCTTGTATTAATTTTGTCTTTTCATTGTTTGGAAGAAAGGGTGAAGGTTCCTTGGCCAGTTTCAGATAGAGAGGCTCTTCTGCATTTCTTTGAGATTGAGTACTTAAAAGAAGATCTCATCCTTGTACTTATGAATACGGTAATAGGAAACCATGCCTTTTTATACATGCATATCTTGGGAAATTGTTGAAATTTTAGTTCATCACTTTTTTTTAAATTAAATGGGAATATAGGGTGCCTAGCCATCAATTAATAAATAGACTACACAGAGGAATTACGGGGAAATGAGTGGGAATGTACAGTGAGGAGGATGGCAGGATAATTGGAAACCAATTTAGTAGGTTGCTTGGTTGTTGAGTGGAAACATTGCTTCAATCCAACGATGCATTTCATCTCGTGGAATATAGTGATGTAATAATGTAAATTTTTAGTGGGATAAGACTCGATTCTTCTTATTGTAATAATGGAAATTCTCATTATTTTTCACCAAACTCTTATACAGACACATAAAAAAAATACTAATTATCTTTACTGGCAAACCTACTTTTATGGAGGAAAACACAATCATATGTTAGTTTTTCTTATTTTTTTAGTTAATGGTTTTTTAAAATCTCTTTGGAAACCAGCTTTTGCTAGCAGCTTATGTTTCATCACATCATTTCAAATAATCGATGGTGAATTTTCTTGTAGATTTCAGACATTCAGCATATAGAAGTAAGCAATGAAGATTTAAGTAGGATCAAAGCTCCTGAAGCTATCAGAATAGATATGGTTGGTGGTTTTGTGCTGCAAAAAATTGATCACAGTAGAAGTTATTTTAGGTATGTAGCAGAACTGTCTTTTGGCACACTATTCTGTTATAGATGGCTGTCAGGATGTTGCTCTTCTTTTGTTAAATATTTTTTGTTTTTGTAGTCCTTGTTTCGAGATTCCTTGCTAGATAATATAGCGTAATAGAGTAATCTTTCTACTCTCTCTTCCTTGAATACTTTTTCGCATTTTAATTTTGAACTAAAATCTAATTTTTGAAAGATTCTTTGGATATTGTTCACAACTTTATGAATCCTTGATGAATGATTTTCCACTTTGAATCAGTGCATAACTAATAAGTATAGCTAAGATAAGGTTTTCATATTGTTAGGATAATATCTGGTAACATGCAAAATATGATCAGTTCATGTAATATAAGATATCAGTATCCGACATAAACAAAAATTTTTGGAAAAAATCAAGAGGAAGTTAATCTGTTAAAATACTATCTTTGACATCTTCTCCTCATGCTAACATAAAGCCATTGGAATCCATTTGGATAACACAAAGTTGACTAGGAAAGATCTGAATCAATATTCAAATGTTCGAACTAGATATAGATAAATAGAAATAAGCTTTCCCGAATTACACAGCAATACCAGTTCTTTTTGGTCAAAAATTTGACTTCAACGTGTATTGAAGATACAGTCATCATCTAATCACAAGCTTTAAATATTTTTCCAGGGCAGTAGCAAATATGGATATCAAGCTGGATTTTGTACCGCCGTCACTTATAAATTTCATTTCAAGGCAACTAATAGGTAGTGGGCATAAGTTATACCAAAAGGTAAGACTTCTCCACCATGCAGTTCTTTTCTCAAAGTAATTTACTGTAAACAGTTGTATGAAGTTAGTGATGCGTTTAGGATAAGGGCAGTAGTACATTTGGTTTAATACAATTGAGAGATGGAGTTTAGCGAGTTGCATAATGAACATTGGCATGCTGGAATATTTGCCTTTTGTCTCTATACACCCGTATTCTGGTGTTTAAATTTTCAATCATCTTTAAGAAAAATAAAAGTGTGATTCACTTGCTGACCATAATGGTATTACATTTCACTTTGCTTCAAACTAACAACAGCATATGCCTTTGCAGGCAGTCAGCACAGTGGCTACAAGTGATGAGGATTACAAGAAAGCTCTAGAAGGACCTTTGTATGCCCGGATTCGTGAAAATATAACCAAGACACATATAATGGGTCTGGATGAAGAACAGACGGGTCAAAATGCGACTGAAATACAAGCAGTTCGAGATAAAACATCTGTCACTGAAATTGTCGAAGAAGATATAGAACAACCCACACGCTCAGATCCAGCAAATGATAGCCATGTTGCAAAATTGATTCCCGACCAGGGAGCACTTGTCCAAGAGAATTCTTATATAAGCCCGGAGGTAGAAGCTGCTCTTGGCATCTTAGACAATGCCATAGCAATACTTCGTAAATGTGGCTCATCCAACCCCCAAAGCAATGGCCCACGGGCTAGTGAAGTATTTTCTTCCATGTAAGTTTGGTTATCACATAAGTTTTTGTATTAATTTCCTAGCTGTCTATCACGGGAGCCTACTGTTTTCGCTTTGTGATTGCATTTTTCATCTATTCACTTTGCAGGTCCAATAGAGAGATTTCTTCAAAGGAAAATAAGCTTGATGTTTTGAGCTCTGAGACAGTTGATTCAAGTTCCCCGGATGGCAAGCCAGTGGAAGGTACTTCTGCAATGACGAAACCCCCATTCATGGAGAGCATGAACAAAGTCTGCGATGAAGGGAGCCTCAAAGCTAACGGTTTTCATAACAAGGTTCCTCCTAGTGACAACTCGAAGCATGCCAAGGGAAGGAAGAAATGGCTTTGTTGTGTGTCTTTCTAGAGGATAATTAAGTACCTCAACAGCAGCTCTTATGGAGAGCTGCCGGCACGCCAACGCAATGAATACAAACACTACATGGGAGGTTAAGAAACATGTGAAGTAGACAATTTCTTTGCCATTTGCTGCAGAAAAGTTATTTTAAAGTGCCAAATGTAAAAGACAGCCAGCTGAGAAGTCGTTTGAGCATGATTCACCTGCGGATATAATATAATTATGAATTATGTCTTTGATAAGCTTAGAGTTCAGTTTTTGGGGAAATTATCCTAAAATCTCTAAGCAAACCCAAATTTACTATCGAGTTTTTATATCAAAAAAAAAATTATTTCTACTCTTGATGAAAAAATTTATTTCTACTCTTGATGAAACATGTTTCTTTGCTTCAACTCTATGATATTTCTAATGTGCATTAATTTATCTAATTATCTTTATTTTTTATACGTTAAAAAAGTTCAAAATTTATTCCCATGAAACATGTTTTTTTTTCTTCAACTCTCTAATATTTTTTTTAATGTATATCAATTTACCTAATTATCTGTTTTAATAGATTAAAAAAATTCAAAATGAGATATAATTTTTTTAAATTCAATAATGCTTACATTAAAATCTAATATCTATCAAATTTAGCATAATTTTTTTCACCTGAACAATCAATTGAGAGGTATATTAATCGATTTACTTAGGCTAAATCAATTGACTTAATTGATTTAGTCTAAGTCGATCGATTAGTATGATTCTCGGAGATGCTCAAGTTGATAGAAATTATATTAGATTATAATTTAATTAATATGTTGAATTTAATAAGAATTATATCTTCTTTTGGATATTTTGTGTTGATAAAAAAAAGATAATTAAGTAAATTATTGTCCAATAAGAAACCGAAGCAAACCATTAAGAACATAAAGTTTAAGTTACGGTTGAAAATTTTAGGACAATGTACCTCAGTTTTTCCTCAAATTAAATGACTTGTCTAGAAAAAATAATAAGGGCGATAAATGGTTTTGTGAACTTTTATTTCACAATTAAAATTTCAAAACAGGCCGCGAAGGTGGACTATTTCACTAAGCCATATGATGGGACACGACGACGCCCTCTATTTAGTTGAATTTTATATTTTATTTATCATTTTATAATTTGAGAAAGGGTCTTAATAAAAATTATATTTATATTATAATATATTAGTATTTTTATGAATTTCCGAACAGGCAGTCATAATTTATAATAAAAGGAGAAATTCCATTTTACTTTCTTTTTCAAAATGCACCAAACTGATAAAATTATCAAAATGCTCTAAATTTTGAATGTTCAGTTTTTTTTTCGTTACTGAAAGTGGAACGATGATGAAATAAAGTCTTAACCTGTGGTGATGATTAGGATCTGGTAAAGTAAAATTAATGTAAATTGTATTATAAGTGAGTTCATATCCATGTAAATTGCCAGTCTTACAATTAGCCTTTCTTATTGCGTTGACTCATTAACATTGTTAACGACAAGACTATTTAAAATTTAAACATTTTGATAATTTAAAAATTATTAGGGCATTTTAAAAAAAATAAATTTTAGGTTAATTTATCCAACATGCCAATTGTAATTGAAAAAAATGATTAATGAGATTTTTTCAATCTCGAACAATTAGTCCGGTCCCATAGAAGTTTTCCATCGGCCACCAAGATAAATTAGGAAGTGCTCACAGTGGGTCTCAGGGTTCGTGCTCCATTTGAAAATTTTTTTGTTACAAATATGTCGTAGCTGGGATCGAACGCGGACGATGCCAATTGTAATTGAGAAGAAACAAGACGTATCATTTTCACTTCAATATGCCTTGCTTAAGGAAACGAGCTAAGTTATTTTATAAAATAATTTAGATCACATTTTTATTAAAATATTTTTTTTAGAATGAAAGCAACCGATTCTATTCCCGTTACTTAAGACTTTATAATGATTAATATTTTTAATTTTGAAGGTGTCAATTTATTTATAACACAATTTGTATTTTGAAGTTTCAAATAAAATGAGGTGCAAATTGATTTATATAGATCAAATTATTCATCAAAATAATATCTTTTAGATAAAAAATTAACATATTCTAATTAAGGTGTACAAAAGCTCTTAATATTCAAAATTAACAGTTTTAATGGTGTTGATTAGTAAATTGGTTTGTGATAAAAAAAATGAATTTTGAACACCATTAACATTAACATTAGATACTTAATTGAGTAGAATTAATTTATCAATCTTCTTTGCATCCTAAAAAATTTATTTTAATAAAAATTAAATCGTAAAATGATTTTCATTAATTCTATAAGTGTAAATTAATTTGTTAATCAGTTTGGATGCACCTTAAAAAAAATTAAGGATTTTGATTATTATTATTATAGGCTTTAAACTTCTGGAGTAGAATTTGTATGTGTCCAAAACAGTGATGAAATATT
Organism: Boesenbergia rotunda; assembly: GCA_024364735.1. Classification (NCBI taxonomy): domain Eukaryota; kingdom Viridiplantae; phylum Streptophyta; class Magnoliopsida; order Zingiberales; family Zingiberaceae; genus Boesenbergia; species Boesenbergia rotunda. The sequence continues at coordinate 246,699 of JAGFNQ010000834.1, forward strand.
AAACTTATGGTTCTGCCTATTTTTATCTAGGTTGTGTGTTAGAATTTGGTGACCTGAATTCTATTTAATCCGTTAATATTTATTAGATATTTTTTTATTAATATATTAATTAACAGATTCTTTATAAATATGTTAATTAACAGTTTTGTTATTAATTTTTTATTTGACTAAGTATTTTAAGGTCCTTATAAATTGTGTATCTCATAGATAAGTTGTATCAATCAATCAAGAAAATTATTTGGTTATCTCTTCTTTCTTTTCTCTACCTCTCTTTTTCTTTACTTCTCTTTACTTTATTATGATATCAGAGTTGCCGACTTTGTATTCCGTCATTCTTAGTGATTTTTCCTCCTCTGCTCGTGGTTTTTTCCTGTCAAGGGTTTTTCACGTAAATCTGGTGTGTTCTCTATTATTTTTGTTATCGTTTTTCCGTTCTAATCTCGTAACAAATGGTATCAGAGCCAGGTTGGTTTTGAGGATTTCAACCGGGATTAATGACAAGGGCAAGCATAAAGTATGATATTCCGCTTTTGGATCGCAACACCAGGTTTACACTGTGGCAAGTTAAGATGCGAGCGGTGCTAGCACATCTGGACTTCGACGACGCACTGTTCGGGATAGACAACATGCCCTCGACATGGATAAAGGAGGAAAAAGAACGTAAGGATCGAAAAACTCTTTCTCAGATCAACCTTCACCTATCGAATGAGATTTTACAGGATGTTTTGAAGGAGAAATCCGCTGCTGCACTATGGCTAAAACAGGAGCAGTTGTGCATGAGAAAAAGTCTTACGAGCAAACTGGGTCTGAAACAACGTTTGTATTCTTATCGCATGGCAGAAGGTACGTCATTAAGAGATCACTTGACCATGTTTAAGGAATTCGTCTCTGACCTAGAGGCTTTGGAAGTCAAATATGATGATGAAGATTTAACATTGATCTTACTGTGTTCTTTACCCTCGTCATATACGACTTTTAGATATACTATTTTATACAGTCGTGATACTCTTACTTTGAATGAAGTTTATGATTCATTATTTTCAAAAGAAAAAATGAAACAGCTTGTCGAATGATATGAGGCTCAGGGTGAGGGTCTTATTATTCGAGGAAGGACTCAGGAGAAAGACTCTGATGGTAATATCAGGGGCAGAAATAGCGATAAGATCTGTAATTATTACAAAAAGAAGGGTCACATCAAATCTGAATGTTATAAGCTGCAGAATAAGAATAAAAGGGCAAGTGAAAATTCGAAAGAAAAACAATCGGAGAAGTCTGATGAGGCTGATGCTGCTGAAAATTACAATGATGGTGAACTTCTCGTTGCCTCTGATGCTGATTTGAAGCAGAGTGAGGAATGAATTCTTGATTCTGGTTGTACGTTTCATACGTATCCCAATTGGGACTGATTTTCAACATATGAAACGGTTTCGAGTAGTGTCGTTTTGATGGGCAATAATACATCTTGCAGAATTGCTGGTATTGGTACGGTTAGAATTAAGATGTTTGATGGTGCCATTTGGACACTTGGTAATGTGAGGCACGTTCTTGATTTGAAGAGAAATATGATCTCTTTGAGTATTCTTGATTCTAAAGGGTACAAGTACATTGGTGAAGGTGGAGCTGTGAAGGCCAGTAAAGGGTCTCTTGTTGTGATGAAGGGACTAAGGAAAACTGCCAATTTATATGTTCTGCAGGGATCCACAGTAATAGGTGATGTTGCCTCACAAGGTAATACTAATAAAAGTAGATCACTTACGGAAAGTTTATAAGAAAGCTATTTAGTTAAAAGGACTCTTCAGTGAGCTTAGCAAAGATTTGCAGATTACTACAGTCTTTTGTGATAGTCAGAGTGTCATTTTCCTCACGAAGGATCAGATGCTTCATGAGAGGACAAACCATATTGATGTGAGACACTTCCTATAGTTAAGTTTAAGCATTACTTGGACTTGGTTGATGCTAGATGCTGAGATTTACCTGTGGGGCTTTCGTGGAAAAGGTGGAGAATATTCTTTTTGAAGATTTGTGGAATTCGCGTCAAGGTGGAGATTGTTAGAATTTGGTGACCCGAATTCTATTTAATCCGTTAATATTTATTAGATATTTTTTTATTAATATATTAATTAACAGATTCTTTATAAATATGTTAATTAACAGTTTTGTTATTAATTTTTTATTTGATTAAGTATTCTAAGGTCCTTATAAATTGTGTATCTCATAGACAAGTTGTATCAATCAATCAAGAAAATTATTTGGTTATCTCTTCTTTCTTTTCTCTATCTCTCTTTTTCTTTACTTCTCTTTACTTTATTATGATATCAGAGTTGCCGACTTTGTATTCCATCGTTCTTAGTGATTTTTCCTCCTCTGCTCGTGGTTTTTTCCTGTCAAGGGTTTTCCACGTAAATCTGGTGTGTTCTCTATTATTCTTGTTGTCATTTTTCCATTCTAATCTCGTAACATTGTGACTTTTAAGTATGTCTGTAAAATTTAAAATAATGATTATCTTTATTTCTCATAAAAATAAGATATATATATATATATATATATATATATATATATATATATATATATATATATATATATATATATAAAAGTATGAAATCAATCATAGTAAATAATTAATAAAATATTCTAAAACTAATTATTTACCTAATCTATGAGATTTATAATTATCTTAGAATATTTACAAAGTCATTATAGAAAATTAAGTAATTATACAATGAATTATTTCCTTCAATATGCTAAATCCACTATAAAAAACTAAATAATAATGCAAGGAATTATTTCCTCCAATATGCCCCCTCAAGATGGAGCTCCCTCGGAGATTCCAATCTTGGTCTTTAAGAATTGAAAACGAGTCCGCGGAATGGGCTTAGTCAAGACATCGGCTAATTGGTCTTCTGAGGAGACATGAGTGACACGTAAAGCTCCACTTTGTACTTGATCCCTAATAAAATGATAATCAATCGCAATGTACTTCATGCGCGAATGGAAGACATGATTAGAACAAAAGTGAATTGCACCAATATTGTCATAATAGATAACCGGAGCAATGAGAATATGAACATCAAGTTCAATCAGAAGAGAACAGAGCCAACGTAACTCAATAGCTGTAGCAGCAACCAAATGATATTCAGCTTCAGTGGAGGAGCATGCAACCAAGATACACAATATAAACACTAGTAGAGGTGTAGTCATCCTTATTGCCAGCCCAATTAGCATTTGAAAAAGCATGAAGAGAAAGTATTGTTTGACAGCACAAGGCTAGACCATGATTAGCTGTACCAGAAAGGTAACGAAGCAAGCGTTTGACAACATTCTAATGATCAGTAGTGGGTCGATGCATGAAATGAGACAATTTATTAACTGCATATGCAATATCAAAACGAGTAAGACACATATTGGAGACTACTGACAATGGTTCGGTATTCAGAAGAATCAGTTAATGAAGTTCCAAAAAGGGTTGTAAGTATTGGCTCAGTGTCAAAAGGAGTGGTGATAGGTTTGCCCCATGGCATATTTGTATGAGAAATCAGATCTGTGATATACTTTCATTGAGAGAACCAATCTAGTGGAGGTAGGGACAACTTCAACACTAAGAAAGTAGCTCAAATCTTCAAGATCTTTAATGGAAAATCTTTTGACAAGAAGGCCAATAAACTGTTGAAACTATAGTAGCATTGCTGCCAGTGAGAATTATGTCATTGACGTATACAAGTAGATAGATTAGAAAACCATCATTATTGAAGATAAAAAAATGAAGCGTCTGCATGAGAGTTTTTAAATCCAGAGGCTATAAGAAATGGTTGTAGTTCATGTTACTAGACTCTTGGTGCTTGTTTGAGATCGTAAATAGCCTTGCGTAATTTGCATACATGTGTAGGATTATCATGATCAATAAACCCCGGTGGTTGTGCCATAAAAACATCTTTAAGGAGATGACCTTGCAAAAAGGCATTGTTGACATCATGTTGACATGGAGACCACCCACGAGTAACAGCAAGACTGAGCACCAAGCGAATAATGGTAGGCTTGACAATGGGAGAACGAGACTGAATGTGTCATGATAATCAATACCAGGACGTTGATGAAACCCTTTAACAACAAGTCTCGCTTTGTATTTGTCAATATTGTCATCAGGTAAATGTTTAATTCTAAAAATCTATTTATAACCAATAATATTTCTGGTTGAATAAGCCGGAACAAGTTCTCATGTTTCATCCTGTACAAGAGCATCATACTCCTTAGATATTGCCTGACTATATTTAGGATCTTTCAGAGCTTGGGTCACCGAGTGTGGCTCAATATGATGATGTACGGGAATGGTAGTGGTAAGATTAAGCTTTTGGATGAGTTTATGGATATTGTTTTTGGCTCGAGTGGTCATTGTGTGGGTATTGGTGTCACGCCCCGAGACCTAGGAGCCGCTGATCCAATAGAAAATCGGACAGCATCTCCCCTGTCCGGCGGACAATTTACACATACACACAACAACTATAACAATACCACGCAGTTTATATTTGGCCTCAGGCCTCCAAAATAGATAAACACAATATAAAAACACAAGACAACTAAGTAAATCATACCTGACTGCGGACCGGTCCGACTTACGACAAATCAACCAATACAAAAACCCCTTAGGGCACATGACACACTCCTATGACATATACAAATCACTAAAAGAAATATAAAACAAATGTACTACAAGTACAAAGCAAACTCATGTCGTCGCGATGGGTAGGGACTGGCTGCTGGGCTCTTCTGGCGACTCCAAGTATTTCATCCTGAAAATAAAAATATATGGCAACGGTGTGAGTCCATAAACTCAGCGAATACCCAGAATAGATATGCATAGAAAGTTATACTAACAATAAGAGTTCCGTTAATACAGTCTCATATCAACAATAGGGAAAGACTAGTACTGAAAATACTGAGGTAGATACATACCAGAATCCATCTAACCCGAAAAGAGGGTAATAAACACCTATGGAACACCAATAGACATATAATCATAGATAACAAGTCTCCAGAATATGCATGTCAAACAAGTGCAGAAATCAAGTGCAGCAAACAATGCACAATGCAAAATATGCACATGGTGCAATGACATGTGTCACCCCTAGTCCCAGTCAGGATCATCGTCCACAACGTCCGCGTGGGTAGAGCTGTGACAACCTGTACGAACCCTGCCATCACTGCTCCTGAGTGACCGGGTGGACAGGATGCTGACGGAGACTACGCTCCTACCCCAAGCAATGGGGGAGTCTAGCTCTCATCTCCTCGTGGCTCAGTACGAGAAGGGATCCCTGGCTGCTACCACGCCCGCAACCACCCTCCACATAGTGGCCGAACGAAGCAATACAGGGCAAATACACACATCCTATGGTATCCACTAACCCATGAGTGGCCGTGTGCGCATATCATGTACCGGAAGACGATAGGCTCAACCACAAGGGAGTCGCTGATCGCCGGCATGCAACAATGCAAAGATGGTGTATGATAGATACATATACCTCCCTCACCAAGTCCTCAGTATACTAAGTCTCAGTCTGAAATCCTATAACAGGAAATACTGGTGACCTACAAGGTATACTGGCCGGAAACTACAGATCCCTCATGTCAAATACAAGAGATACATCCCGATATCTAAGCATACATATAGATATAACAATACCTGAGACTGTATGGAACTAACAGCAGAATAACTCGGGGATAAACAACAAATATCCAGAACAAGCATACTAAACAAGGATAGCGTATAAACTTACTGCTATCTATAACAGTCTATGCATAACAGTATGACAATATCAAAAAGATAAGTCAAGGGGTACTCGCCTCCAAATGCGAAGCTCGTATCAGAAAGAACCATCCGTCCGATAATCAGCAACGATAACTCAATCATTACCCTGTATCAAAGGCATAATATTTAGCTACAATACTACATAATTTATAACTAAACACGTTATCTCAATTTATTAGGATCGTCCTGATTGCCCCGTTTCATTTAATTCATCACCATTAAATAAGTGCCCTTAATTATCCCACCATGTATCAGAATATTCTGATTAAGATACCACGTATCCCATGGCACCAGCAACAACAAGAGCAAGCCTAAACCACAATTCAAACCATAACACTAATTCTGTCATACTAATCAACCTCAATCCAACATGAGAACCCTTCTATTACAAACTGATCTCTACCTCCACAGATCACCACATGGCAACATTCAAATAATACACGGTTAGGGAAATCAAACCTATACCGATTAACTTTCTAAACAGAACCATACTAACATATCCATAATGATTCCAACCCACCAAACAATCAAATAGAAACATAAGCCTCCTTACCTCAATTGAAAGCTAGGAAACAACCATCCTTAATTAGATTCAAAGGTTCATATCCAGAAGCTCATTAAACCTAAATGAAACCTATAGAACAATTAAAACCCTCAGATCCATACATTCATGCTCACAGTAGGAAAAAGGAGAGCAATTAGAGCATAACACAGATCAAAAATCTAGCCAAAAGAAAACACTAACAGCCCATACCTGATCGGCAATGGCACCTTCCCAGAATAATTCTAATTCCAGCAAGAAACCAAATCGAGCAACAACCTAAAACAATTCTGATTCCAAGGTTTCACAGATCCATGAAAACTCAAACTTAAACCTATCCAAGATCAAATCCATAGAAGTCTCAAATCACAGAACCACCAATTCGTATAAGTGAGTCCAAAACAGATTTCCAAAGCTAAATCTCAATGGCAACAGCTAATGAATTTCTAGCCCAAATAGAACAACCATCACGAATAAACTAAACTGAATAGATCCAATTAATCCTTCCGTTCTTCCAAACTCATCACCAATTCGACCAAACCACAAATCTAAGCAACGATGGAAGAACAAAAATCAAATCAAAACTCGAATCTCAGTTCATCAATCAACCAGAAAACCAAACGGCAAAGCCCTGCTCGGAATCCCTTACCTCAGACAATCGCCGGGTTTCCTCCTGGTGGCGACCGACTGAAGCAGAGTCGGCGCTTGGCTGCGACTAGGGAACGCGATGAGAGGAGGAAGGAAAGATCGCGTCGACCGTGGGCTAGGGTACGCGGGAGGAAGAAGAAAGCGAGCGGCGCCGCGTCTAGGGCTCACGCGAAGGGGAGGAGAAGAAATTGGGTCGGCGGCTGCAGCGGCTAGGGCACAGGGATGAAGGAGTCGAGCGGGTTTTGGGTGCGGGTGTGCGAAGAGAATAGGAAAAGAAAGTATATAAGTGACTGGTCATTTTTCAGAAAGGCCCCTCCACTCTTCGAAATCTAAATCCTACCCTTAGGGTAAGGGTTTTAGCCCTTTTACCCCTTCAATTAGTTATAATCCATCTCAATAAATTTTCTAGGATTAAATTATTTACCCTCTCGTAATTTAAGTGGTTACCTGTAAACCCTTGATAAGTTTTAAGTTTTTATAATAAAGCCCCTTGGGCTCCTCCCGTAGGGCCGGAAACCTTAGACTTTATCCGGAAAAATCTCGAAAAATTTTCTGCTCCGGATTTTCGAATTGCCATATTTTATATTCTCCCCCACTAATAAAAATTTGATCCCCAAATTTTCTCATTCCTCATACGGCACACACTAGCATCAAAATACGTCTGTACTCATCATGAGTAATCACTTCGTCTGTTACCTTAAGGTTACGCTACAACAGGAAATTGGAGATTTCGATCCAGAGGTGATCATCCGATGACCAGGAACAACCGAACAACCAATCATTCATCACAACTATTCAGGGGACTCAATCCTAAAATCACTGGCACCAAATCTATACTCCGATCCTCGAACGTAAAACATGAAATCCTTAACTATCACTCATGTATCCCCAAGTCAATAACATCCTCTCAAGCATCACAAGTTATATATATTTGTATATATATATCCTCTAGACCATCAGAAAATCACATATAATTTGAAGATGATGCCAATAAGTCGTACCCTATGCTGCTATCAATAATAGACTTTCTAAATAATCAACCACCAAAAGATCATTTATCCACTTAATGATCCATCAAAAAGCTACAAATCCGGTAGGTCCATGTCCATTAATAGAATCCTCAAAATACCACATAACATAGCAATTCATCACTCTTAATCTATCTCTCAACACCAACGAGAAAGTCCATGGTGATATCAACCTTATCATCCCGTGAACTAACAGATCCACAATGGGGGTATAATAACGAAAAACCAGTGGACATCTTTGACCTCCTGATTAATGTCCAATATCTCAACGAAAGGTAAGGATATAGCTAACTCCACATTCTCCGCACCCTAACGGATCGTACATCCCGATGCACCATCGAGATTATCCAACCATATATACCCAATCTATGAGTCAAAATCCCTCATAGAATAGCGTAGCAACTAGTGAGTCATACCGACCATCGCCTCGTTATCCAATACAGTCCAATTCCTCCACTCCATGATCAAAACCTTCTAAGGTCCTACTCCATAACAAGGAGATAGAGACGTGCAATCTCTCAGGAGTATCTCAATATTCTCATGAAGCAATTCCTTTATTTCCCAACGGGTCATCCCCGATATCATCTAACCAAAGGTAACCTAATCTTATAAGTGATTTGCCTCCCTGTAAATCATAAGTCCGTAGATACCTTCCTGGTTATTTAGACCAAGTAAAAGCAGTCACTCATAAATGTCAAGTAACTAGCTTCACACTTTTCCGTATTAGTTCAAATCACCCATCAGTACGTACTTTCTAGGTCAACTACCAAGTGCAAGTGATCCATGGTCAAAGTCCCCAAGGAACAGATTGTATCAATCCTCTACTAATCATAATGATATGTAGCTACTGCTACCCTATTGCATCAATGCAGATCATGTACTCAAAACATGACACCTAGCTTATCTGTCCAGATATATACAACATAAGAAAAACTTGTAGCTCCATGAGCTACTGTGAATTGATCCAATAACATGAGAGAATTTCTAACTATACCCAAATATACTGGAATAATAACATGATCCAATAACATGAGAGAATTTCTAACTATAGATAAATATACAAGAATAACAACCTGATCCAATGACATGAAAGAATTTCTAACCATACCTAAATACAGGAGTAATAACATGATCCAATAACATGAGGGAATTTCTAACTATACATAAATATACAAGAATAACAACCTGATCCAATGACATGAAAGAATTTCTAACCATACCTAAATATACAGGAATGGTAGCATGATCCAATAACACGAGAGAATTTCTAAATCATACCTAAATATATAGGAATGCTAACATGATCTAGTAACATGAGAGAATTACTAACTGTACCTACATATATAGGAATAATAACATGATCCAATGATATGGGAGAATTCCTAACCATAACTTAATATACAAGAATGGTAACCCGATCAATAACATGAGAGAATTACTAATCATACTTACATATACAGGGATAGTAACACGATCCAAAAACATGAGAGAATTCCTAATCCTACCTAACCAGGATAAGGGATACAAGAGATCAGAGGAAATACCTGTCGCCTAAAGAAGTCCAATCACACCAAGTCTCAGACAACCACATCGATAAAACTACTCCGAACAAATCTGACAAGACTCGTAAAACAAGTAGGCATCACAAACCTACGCTCTTATACCAAAATAAATTGGTACCGGATAGAAACCGTAAATCCACAAGTCCTCAAGGTATCCGACAACCTGAGCTCTGATACCAAAATAAATTGTCACGGCCCGAGACCTAGGAGCCGCTGATCCAATAGAAAATCGGACAGCATCTCCCCTGTCCGGCGGACAATTTACACATACACACAACAACTATAACAATACCACGCAGTTTATATTTGGCCTCAGGCCTCCAAAATAGATAAACACAATATAAAAACACAAGACAACTAAGTAAATCATACCTGACTGCGGACCGGTCCGACTTACGACAAATCAACCAATACAAAAACCCCTTAGGGCACATGACACACTCCTATGACATATACAAATCACTAAAAGAAATATAAAACAAATGTACTACAAGTACAAAGCAAACTCATGTCGTCGCGATGGGTAGGGACTGGCTGCTGGGCTCTTCTGGCGACTCCAAGTATTTCATCCTGAAAATAAAAATATATGGCAACGATGTGAGTCCATAAACTCAGCGAATACCCAGAATAGATATGCATAGAAAGTTATACTAACAATAAGAGTTCCGCTAATACAGTCTCATATCAACAATAGGGAAAGACTAGTACTGAAAATACTGAGGTAGATACATACCAGAATCCATCTAACCCGAAAAGAGGGTAATAAACACCTATGGAACACCAATAGACATATAATCATAGATAACAAGTCTCCAGAATATGCATGTCAAACAAGTGCAGAAATCAAGTGCAGCAAACAATGCACAATGCAAAATATGCATATGGTGCAATGACATGTGTCACCCCTAGTCCCAGTCAGGATCATCGTCCACAACGTCCGCGTGGGTAGAGCTGTGACAACCTGTACGAACCCTGCCATCACTGCTCCTGAGTGACCGGGTGGACAGGATACTGACGGAGACTACGCTCCTACCCCAAGCAATGGGGGAGTCTAGCTCTCATCTCCTCATGGCTCAGTACGAGAAGGGATCCCTGGCTGCTACCACGCCCGCAACCACCCTCCACATAGTGGCCGAACGAAGCAATACAGGGCAAATGCACACATCCTATGGTATCCACTAACCCATGAGTGGTCGTGTGCGCATATCATGTACCGGAAGACGATAGGCTCAACCACAAGGGAGTCGCTGATCGTCGGCATGCAACAATGCAAAGATGGTGTATGATAGATACACATACCTCCCTCACCAAGTCCTCAGTATACTAAGTCTCAGTCTGAAATCCTATAACAGGAAATACTGGTGACCTACAAGGTATACTGGCCGGAAACTACAGATCCCTCATGTCAAATACAAGAGATACATCCCGATATCTAAGCATACATATAGATATGACAATACCTGAGACTGTATGGAACTAACAGCAGAATAACTCGGGGATAAACAACAAGTATCCAGAACAAGCATACTAAACAAGGATAGCGTATAAAATTACTGCTATCTATAACAGTCTATGCATAACAGTATGACAATATCAAAAAGATAAGTCAAGGGGTACTCGCCTCCAAATGCGAAACTCGTATCAGAAAGAACCATCCATCCGATAATCAGCAACGATAACTCAATCATTACCCTGTATCAAAGGCATAATATTTAGCTACAATACTAGATAATTTATAACTAAACGCGTTATCTCAATTTATTAGGATCGTCCTGATTGCCCCGTTTCATTTAATTCATCACCATTAAATAAGTGCCCTTAATTATCCCACCATGTATCAGAATATTCTGATCAAGATACCACGTATCCCATGGCACCAGCAACTAGATCAACAAGAGCAAGCCTAAACCACAATTCAAACCATAACACTAATTCTGTCATACTAATCAACCTCAATCCAACATGAGAACCCTTCTATTACAAAATGATCTCTACCTCCACAGATCACCACATGGCAACATTCAAATAATACACGGTTAGGGAAATCAAACCTATACCGATTAACTTTCTAAACAGAACCATACTAACATATCCATAATGATTCCAACCCACCAAACAATCAAATAGAAACATAAGCCTCCTTACCTTAATTGAAAGCTAGGAAACAACCATCCTTAATTAGATTTAAAGGTTCATATCCAGAAGCTCATTAAACCTAAATGAAACTATAGAACAATTAAAACCCTCAGATCCATACATTCATGCTCACAGTAGGAAAAAGGAGAGCAATTAGAGCATAACACAGATCAAAAATCTAGCCAAAAGAAAACACTAACTGCCCATACCTGATCGGCAATGGCACCTTCCCAGAATAATTCTAATTCCAGCAAGAAACCAAATCGAGCAACAACCTAAAACAATTCTGATTCCAAGGTTTCACAGATCCATGAAAACTCAAACTTAAACCTATCCAAGATCAAATCCATAGAAGTCTCAAATCACAGAACCACCAATTCGTATAAGTGAGTCCAAAATAGATTTCCAAAGCTAAATCTCAATGGCAACAGCTAATGAATTTCTAGCCCAAATAGAACAACCATCACGAATAAACTAAACTGAATAGATCCAATTAATCCTTCCGTTCTTCCAAACTCATCACCAATTCGACCAAACCACAAATCTAAGCAACGATGGAAGAACAAAAATCAAATCAAAACTCGAATCTCAGTTCATCAATCAACCAGAAAACCAAACGGCAAAGCCCTGCTCGGAATCCCTTACCTCAGACAATCGCCGGGTTTCCTCCTGGTGGCAACCGACTGAAGCAGAGTCGGCGCTTGGCTGCGACTAGGGCACGCGATGAGAGGAGGAAGGAAAGATCGCATCGACCGTGGGCTAGGGCACGCGGGAGGAAGAAGAAAGCGAGCGGCGTCGCGTCTAGGGCTCACGCGAAGGGGAGGAGAAGAAATTGGGTCGGCGGCTGCAGCGGCTAGGGCACAGGGATGAAGGAGTCGAGCGGGTTTTGGGTGCGGGTGTGCGAAGAGAATAGGAAAAGAAAGTATATAAGTGGCTGGTCATTTTTCAGAAAGGTCCCTCCACTCTTCGAAATCTAAATCCTACCCTTAGGGTAAGGGTTTTAGCCCTTTTACCCCTCCAATTAGTTATAATCCATCTCAATAAATTTTCTAGGATTAAATTATTTACCCTCTCGTAATTTAAGTGGTTACCTGTAAACCCTTGATAAGTTTTAAGTTTTTATAATAAAGCCCCTTGGGCTCCTCCCGTAGGGCCGGAAACCTTAGACTTTATCCGGAAAAATCCCGAAAAATTTTCTGGTCCGGATTTTCGAATTGCCATATTTTACAATTGGTGGGTGGGTTTAGGAGGGGAGGGCTTGAGGAGAGCGACAAGGGAGGGGAGGGTTGTTCTTGTGTGCTAATGGTGGTGTCACTAGCCTGTTCAATGAAATCAGATGAAGGAGTTTCGATAATTGGACATGGAGATAGACATGAACCAAGGGGCAAGGTGGTTGAGGGCATGGTGAGTGACACAACCATAGCAGAAAGATATGATGCTGATGGAAAGAATTTTAATGACACAACCAAGTTGAAAGTGTTTCTGGACTGGGACGATGAAGGTGAGTTTGAATGAATTTGAATGGAAAGATAGATTCCACAAACTTAACATGACGAGATATGTAAGTTTTGAAAGTAGAAGGGTAAAGACAGAGATATGTACTTTGGGTGAGGGAGTATCTAACAAACACACAAGGGATAGATCGAGACTCAAGCTTGTGGCTAGAATATGGGTGAAACCATAGATAGCATAAACAACCAAAGATCGGAGCTTTGTGTAGTTTGGTGGGGGAGTGAAAGAGAAACTCATAAGGAGAGGAAAGAGAGAGTGTAGGTGTGGGCATGCGATTAATGAGATACATTATAGTGGTAAAGACATAATTCTAGTATATGATCAGAAGTGAGGCATGAGTGAGGAGAGAAAGGTCAATTTCAACAATATGTAGATGTCATCTTCGGAAAGATCATTATGTTCAGGTGTATGTGGGGGAGTAGTAAGGTGAGAAATTCCATGAAGAGATAAAAATTGATCTAATGCTTGATATTTTCCCTTGTTATCGAAGTAAAGAGTGATAATGGAAAATTTAAAATAATTTTCTACTAGTTTCCTTAAAGCGTCGAAAAATATCATAGACTTGAGATTTCTTCTTTAATGGATACTACCATATGTAGCGTGTGAATAATCAACAAAAATAACATAATACTTGAAATCATCAATAGAGTAAACAGGGGAGGTCCAAACATTAAAAAATATAACTTGTAAAGGATGAGATGAAACAATATTTATAGATGTAGATAAAGGAAGTTTGTGACTTTTATTACTAAGGCATGCCTTGCAATGAGAGTTTTGTGACATAGAATAAGGTAAAGATATGGTTGGCATAATATGCTAAAAAATAGATGATGATAGGTGTCCTAATCTAGAGTGTCACTTAGACGATGTGACATTTATTTCAAAAAAGGCAACAAGTGGAGAAGATAGTTTTGGAGAGAAGGTTGGCCACTCATAGATGTCATCTTTAGTATTATCCGTTAAAAGGGTTACCCCGATGCTAAGGTCGTTTATATGAAAAATAGTAGGTAAGAATTCAATAGAAACATGATTAGTATTGCAAAATTGGTATATTGAAATGAGGTTCTTTTTCATGTTAGGCATGTTGGTGCAATTGACCTAAGTTTAATCGGTACGATCATGAGTTTTGATGTGTGTGTCAATATGATTAAGTTAGGATTTCATATTGGTTTGATATGTGTTTAAGTCATGCAGGACTTGGTGGAACACACATGGGAGATCTCATTTTGAGTGCTCGGGTCCTTGAGTTGGTGAAGGATGATGCATCCAAGGGATCACTGGACAAGGAGCAACGGAGTGGAGCCAAGGGCAGCAGACTTCAAGACATACGCGAAGGATGGCATGGAGACGAGCCGTGAGCTCGTATGTATCCGAGGGACGAGAGCCAAAGAAAGAGGGCTTCAGAGGGTAACTCCAGAGAGGATGAGAGTGAGTGTGTAAAAGGAGCAGTCAACTGGTAGGGATACCAGTCGGCTGATCTTTCTGTGAGGTGAGAACAACGATATCAGTCGACTGCCATCCTTTCTGTTGGGTCGAACAGAATGTAGCAGTTGATTGGTCTGGACACCAGTCGACTGGTATGTTCAAAAAATAGTCATTTGGTTAGCTGTTGGCTAAATACTAGTCAACTAGTGTCGGGACTGAGCTATTTTGTTAACAGCTCTCTCCTCTATTTAAAGATGAGCTTGAGACTTGAGAAGGGTTAGTTGTTCTATTGTGAAAGATCCTTGCTTAAGTGTTCAAACTTCCAAGTTCACTCTCTTCCTCCTAACCTTAGCTTTCATCTTGTAAAGAGGAAGAGAAATTTGTGAGAGGTTGTTCTCTACCGAGAAGAAGAAAGCATTAGCCAGAGATTGTCAGGGATTAATCCACCGAAGAATCAAGGGTTCCTCCACCTCAAGGATACGCCGTGGAGTAGGAGCAAGCAATCTCCGAACCACATAAAGGTTTTGTGTTAACATTGATTTCATTGGTTATTTCATTTCTGCTACGCATACTAATATTGTAAGTAGAAATACAAATTGGGGAAATCGAGCTATTCACCCCCCCCTCTAGTTGGCATCCGATCCTCTACAAGGCACACAAAGAATATTTTTTAAATTGAAAGTGCGAGTAGGAGTAGGAAGAATAGTAGAACCAATGTGGGTAATTTGAAGACTCAAGCCATCACCGATCATAACGTCATCAGACCCTGCATAAGGAGTATGAAGTGAGAGATTATTCAAGTCCACGATGACATGGTGTGATGCTCCACTGTCAAGCATCCATGTGGGGGTGTCGATTGTCTCAAGAGATGCAAAGTTTGCACGCGGACTGACGCGGTTGCCATGCTATAGTAGGACGTGAAACTTGTAATTGCGTTGTTGGAGCTAATGAGGGTTGAATGGAGACAAGTCGAAATAGAGAGCGCCTTTTGATAGTGTGTCCTTGAGTACCACATCATTGACAATATTCCAGATATGGACGTGGTGGAGGTCGATTATTGCACCAAACATTGGATTGTTGTCTTTGATTATGAACAACGGTTGTGGAAGGGCGCCAAGAAGGAGGAGATGGTCGCCACGATTAATTATTGTGTTGATTGACAGGATTGGCGGTGGCAGAAAAGGGTGATATTGATGCTTGCGATTGTTGGATAGATGCCTCATTGTTGATGAGTTTTTCATGAATTTTATCAAATGAGGTATATGTTTTGTTAGGACCAAAAAGAATTTAGATATCTCTACAATGGTATGATATTATCCACTTTGAACCTAAGCTCTCATGGTTTTACTTTTCGGCTCTCCCCAAAAGGCCTCATACAAATGGAGATATCTTTCCCTTATAAGCTCATGATCTTTAATTCCTATGTGTTTTCAATGTGGGATTATGTTTGCAATCTTACAACCCCAACAATCCTCCCTCAAACAGGACCACATGCCCCTTCCAGCGGAAAGTCTTTCCATTTGATGTCCGATCCTCGACCCACCAGGACTTTCTGTCCCTCGATCCACCCGACCTACTAGGACTTCTCTGCCTGGTTTCTGGTCCTCTTGATCAAGACACAGGAACCCATACTGTTGGAGTAATCTAGCTGCTCTAGGTTTTGATGTTTAGGCAAAGGTTTAAGTTAGGTTTATGGTTATATTTGATATGCATTGTGAGTGTGTAGGATACAGACACAACAAGGAAAGTCCAAGTGGGATCATGGCAAAGGAAAACCCGACAATAAAGACTAAGGCCGAAGGAAGCTCCAGAAGACAAGTCGTGAAGGATGGAGAGACATCCGAGGGACGTAAGACTGATGGAGGAGGCTAGAAGGCTAAGTCTAGGTTGGTCACGAGGACGAGTGCAAAGTGATTGCATTCGAGGCTAAAACATAGGTTTAGGATTTGGGTAGTCGACTGCTACTGGGATCAATCGACTGGTAGAGGTTACAGAAAGATTAGTTGACTAATCTTTCTGTGCAGTTGACTGGTGCTGACGTAATTCGATCGTTATGCTGTAACGTTCGAATTCGACAGCTGGCAGTCGACTGGTGTTGGCACAAGTCGACTGGTATGACTGGATCAGGAACGAGCTCTATTTAAGAGAGCTCGGTTTGGCTGGGCAAAGGTTGACGAAATAAGATTGGGTAAAACTTATTAATAGTCTACAAGTGCTCATGTGTATTTGCGAGTTTGTAACGAGATTTCTCCACCCACAAGGAGCTACACAAGCTAGTCGGAGGCTTTTTGGGGAGTCATCTACCGACAAATCAGGATCGTCTACCTTACGGATAGCTGTAGAGTAGGAGTGTTATCTCCGAACCACGTTAAATTAGTTTGTGTTCTTCCTTGTTAGTTTAGTTTATTGTTATTCCTCTTGCGCACTAACAATTGTAGGAAGAACTACGAAACAAGTAGGGTGATAGACTATTCACTCCCCTTTAGCTGTACGATCAAGTCCCAATAAGTAGTATCAGAGTAAGGTCGCTCATCTACGGAATAATCGTCGGGACAGCAAAGTGCTAGAGGAAAATGGATTCATAAGGTTCTCTATGATGGGATACTCAGATCCCACCTCGATACTATTGAAACGATTTCGATTATTGGAGGAAGCGGTTAGAGACTTGGTTCCAAATGGATTGGGACAATTGGACCGCATTGGAGGTTCCGTTCGAAGCTCCGACGGACAAAAAAGGAAAATATCTCCGACCTCGATATTAGACCCAAGATCAAAAGGAGAAAAAGGAGTCAGATAAGGGGGTAACGAGAATTATTTTAAATTTCTTACCTTCTTATATTGTGTCACGTGTAGGTGAATACAAGAATGCTTATGAGTTATGGACAAAGGTGATAGTTCTTCATGAGAATTCTACACGAGGACAAGAAGTGGATGAGCCAAAGGACAAGGGCTCATTGGTTCAAAAAAAGGAGAAGGATTAACTGGAAGTTGAGTCGAGTTCAACATCCGAAAAGGAAGAGGAAGTGAAATCGTCCACATCCTCAAGTGAGGAAAAAGAAGTACAATCTAAGGTAATTAAAGAAGATCTTGGAAGCTCAACCTTCAATCTCAAATATCGAGAAGAGTGAGAAATCACATATCAAGTGCTTTGAGTGTGGGGAGAGGGGACACTACAAGAATAGGTATCCTTCACTTAAGAAGGTAAAGGAGGTAAACTCTAAACCCGATAAAGTTCATTTGAAAACCAATGTGGGTTGTAGGGATGGAGCTAAGAATAAGAAGCATATAATTTGCTTCATGTGTAGTGAGCATGACCATTACCACACAAAATTCTTAAGAAAAGGAGAGTTTAAGGAGCTAAGACATTTGAAAAAATTGGAGAAGAAGAGGAGCTTAAGTAGGGGAGCTTTAATGGTAAAAGGGAAGGTAATCTCTAATTTAAAGTTTAATCCAATTTCTAATTCATATATACTTATTGGAAATAATGTAGTTTTTTTACCCAAGCATAATCATGAATTTAGGTATAATGATAGAAATAGGGTTAAGAAGGTAGATAATCCTAGGAAATCATTACCCAAGGCTAGACTCAATAAGGCCCAAACTAACATGTCTAAGAGGAGGAAGGTAGTAAATCAAGACATTAATCCCAAGAAAAGGAGATATATGCCTAGGAAGATGGGTAGGTCTAGGAATGTCGAAGATTTACATGTTGACTCTAGGGTTAGAAACCTAGAATTGAAAAATCAAGTCTTAAAAATAAGGCTTGAGGAAATGGAGAGAGTCCTAGATAGGTTCATTATTGGACATAGGGGACTTGACATATGTTTATGTGGTGAAAAACCTAAAAATGTCAAATTAAGTACCTCTAAGACCAAGAGAATGTCAAATGCTAGAAAGGCACAAGATATTGGTAAGAGAGGAGTAATCAAGAATAAGGTGTCCAAGATTAAGAAATTGGTCAAGTGTCACCGGAGGTACACCAGTGTGCCCTTGTATTTATTGAGTCACCTAGAGAGATAGCTATGGTTAAGAGCTCAAGGGGGAACTCTAAGAGTCTATTTGGGATCCATGGTTAATGAATCTTGAGAGGATATCTCCCGGAAGTCTAGATGGACAATGGAGTGTGCCAAAGGATTTGGATATGGACTTGAGTCTCAATCCTTGGATTTTGGCACATTGGGTTTGAGTTTCATACAAGAAATTTGACATTAGGGTCATATTGCATGAAAAATTGATTTTGATGTATAGATATCATATAAACCAATGTTAGGGATGTATTGTGGGTTGGTATGTGCAGATACATCAAAAGGAAACCAAAACTAAGACTTTGGGTTAAGGTTCAATTGAACCATTTAGCTAATTTTTGGGGTTTGTGTCAATCATGTGATTCGATATATGTATTTTTTTTAAATATATTTTTTCCAAGTAGACACGGGTACCACAAACCTCTCCATAAAATTTAAGAATTTTTAGAGATTTGTGAAATTTCTGATGCATTTCTGAAATTGAATTCAAAATATAGAAATGGGCTGATATCAGAGTATCAGTCGACTGATAATTCTGTGAGTTACCTTTCGATAGGGGTGAATCGACTAATAACTATCTCAGTCAATTGATATAGGCTAAAATTATTTTCAGCATAGTCGAAATGTGTTCAAATGAATGTAAACTTGTGTATAATCTTATGGAGGGTTAATACACAATGTTTATAGTTATTAGAGGTTAAAGAATATAATAATTGAGATATTATTGAAGCTCTTTTTTATGTATGACAAAGGGGGAGTAGTGTTAGTTTTAAGTGGGAAACCAACACACCTTTGTAAGAAATCTCAAGGGGGAGTTTAGGTGAAGGGGGAGCAATGATTACTCATTTGTTGGCAAACGGGGAGAAGTACCTTTGCAAGGAAATCCGAGTTTAAGAGGGAGCTTAAGTGAAGGGGGAGACTAAAGTTAGGTTACATGATTTAAACATGTTCATTTGCATTGTATTGTTTCCTTAACTTAAACAAGTTGTCAAACATCAAAAAGGGAGAGATTGTTGGAGTAATCTAGGTGTCCTAGGTTTTGATATTTGGGAAAAGGTTTAAATTAGGTTTATGGTTATATTTGATATGCATTGTGAGTGTGCAGGATATAGGCACAACAAGGAAAGCCCAAGTGGGATCTTGGCAAAGGAAGACCCGACAACAAGGACCGAGGCCGAAGGAAGCTCGAGAAGGCAAGTTGTGAAGGATGGGGAGACATCCGAGGGACGCAAGGCTGATGGTAGAAGGCTAAGTCTAGGTTGATTAGGCGAGAACGAGTGCAGAGCGATTGTACTTGGCACTAAAATCCTAGATTTAGGGTTTGAGCAGTCGACTGTTGTTGGGTGCAATCGACTGGTAGAGGTCACAGAAAGATCAGTTGACTGATCTTTCTGTGCAGTAGACTGATGTCGGCTGAATTCGAATGCTTGGTTGTAACTTTCAAATTCAACAGTTGGCAGTCGACTGGTGTTGGCATCAGTTAACTGGTAATGGTTGGATCAGGAACGAGTTCTATTTAAGAGAGCTCGGTTTGACTGAGCAAAGGCTGATGAAATAAGCTTAGGTAAAGCTTATTAGTAGTCTACAAGTGCTCAGGTGTGCTTGCAAGTTTGTGGAGAGGCTTTCCAGGGAGTCATCCGCCAATAGATCGGGATCGTCCACCTTACGGACAACTGTGGAGTAGGCGCGTCATCTCCGAACCACGTTAAATTGATTTGTGTTCTTGCTTGTTAGTTTAATTTATTGTTATTCCGCTTGCGCACTAACAATTATAGGAAGAACCGCGAAACAAATAGGGTGATCGGCTATTCACCTCTTTCTAGCCGTACGATCAAGTCCCAACACATACTTTCTTTATTCAAAGCTTAACCCACATGGTTCAATTAGACCATAGCTCTTGTGCACAGTCGGTGGTTAGACCTTTTGGTAGTCTGGGCTTTAATATCACTTGTTAGAACCAAAAGGAATTTAGATATCTCTACAATTGTATGATATTGTCCACTTTGGGCCTAAGCTCTCATGGTTTTGCTCTTAGGCTCTCTCTAAAAGGCATCATACCAATGGAAATATCTTTCTCTTATAAGCTTATGATCTTTCTCATGTGTTTTCAATGTGAGACTGTTTGTAACCTTGTAACACCAACATGTTTCACGAGCATTAACTACATCAATAATTCCTTTGTATTCCTCCCCAAGGCCATCAAGAATCTTATCAATGATATCTTCATTGTCAATAGGTTTTTCCAGAAGTGCAAGTTCGTCGCCCGATTTTTGATGAATTGCATATACTCAGAGATCATCTTAGAGCCCTTGACACAATTTTTCAATTGACCCTTGATTTGTTTGATGTGACCACGAGACGGTTTTGCATAGGCATTAGCCAAAGTAGTCCAAGCCTCTCGAAAAGTGATAGTGCGGGCAAAAAGAGGTTGGATGGACAGAAAGACTGCACCAAGGAGTGCGCTGAAGAGAAGATAATCCTACTGCTTCCATGTTGAGTAGGCAAGATTTGTAATCAAGTTACCATTAACAGTACTGATTGTTGAGGACTCGGATAAGAGCCATCAAGAAAATCATAGAGATCATATCCTTCTAGTAGACTTCGAATTTGGAGGCTCCACGTGATGTAGTTGGAGGTGATCAATTTTGTGATGCTTGTAGTGTTGATAGCAACAAAAGGATTATTTGATTCTGGTAGATTTTGAATGGTGGTATGAAGCAGTGGAAGATGCAGAGAAGTATACACATAAAGATTTTTTGTAAACTTTATTTTATGTAAAAAAGATTTTAAAAAAAATAAATTAGATATAAATTAATCATAATCAAATCTGAAACTACCAATTTAGTTCCATGAAAATTTTTCATCAACCGTAGGATAAATCAGAAATGTACACATGAAGGTTCATCCTAATAATCAATATTCTCAGGTCCTCTATCATCAAGAAGAAAATTTTTTAATAATAGACCGTTACAGTCCGCTATCCATTAAGAAAAAAAATTCTCAATATTATGCATCTCATACTAGATCTCAAATTTATTATTAGAGTGTCTAACCATGACACTCTGTCTCGGAAAAAAAATAAAAACCAAATTACGTAGAAGCTGATAAAAAGATATTAAAAAGATTTTCTAATTTTAAATTATTACAAAAAAGATATGGAAACTCAAAATATGTAGAAAATCCCATGTAGCCTGCAGAGATTAATAGCCACCGGCCGAGTTGTTAATATAATCGGTCACTCAAACATTGGAGCTGTGCTCGATCATGCCTGCCGCCGATAAGCCTGCCGTCCGCTGTCGCTTAGTTCCGCCGGATGAGTGATCGTGCTCCAGCACCGCCTTCAACGCATCGTGGACGGCGGCGATTAGTTGCTGCTTGTGCTCTCCGTCGTGACCAATGGCATCGATATCGTCCGAGCCGTTATCTTGCACGTCGGCGTGAGAGATGAGGAGGGCGTTCTTGACGCGGCCGCCGACGGTGGTGATCTCGGCCTTGAGGACGCGTAGCCGCAGCGCCTTGAGCGCGCCGATGAGGTCCGGGAGCAGGTCGGGTCGGTCGTCGCAGCAAAGCGAAGCTCTTACGACAGGACTCCCCTCGTCGTCGCAGGCAGAATATTCCACGGCGATCTCGTCGGTTCCGTCGGCAGCGGGCTCTCCTCCGCCATCTCCGACGTCTGCCGCTTCAGCTCCTTCACGTGCTGGATGACCTCCGCCAGCAACGATGCCTTGTCCGTCTAATCAATCATTTGAGCTAGCAACAACATTAGGAAGCAATCGATCGATAGGCATGCACTTCGGGAATTTCCCCCTAGTTAAATGGTAACAATTAAGCCTAGCTAGGCATGCGCGTGCATGTTTGATGTTCCCTTTAGTGGCAAAAGAGGATTTGCTCAACTAGACTAATGACTAAAATATAAAGAAGAACAGATACTTAACTTTGTCAAGATTTAATCCAAGCAGACCTAACGATTATAAAACGCCACCAATTCATCCGTAGAGACTTATGTTTACCCTTACGATTCGGTAGATCAAATGTCAAACTAGGTAAAGGGGATAAAGTTGCAGTAGTGCTGCTTTTCTTTAATAACTTTCTGTTGGCTTCTTTTTCTGACAAGAGTGCGCATGTTTGTCTCTCTCAGAATTACGCATACATTCTCTGACAATGCACTATTTTTTCCACTTTTTGTTATTCGCACTACCTATACATGATCAATTAAATTTGATTGATGCCTAGTGCGTGCGAGATAAATTTCAATTTACTGACTAATTAAATAGGATGCGGATGATATTAGTGGTTGGTTAATATATTAATTATACCTTGGAGTTGTTGGGGAGCATGCTGCGGAGCTTGGCGAGATGGCCGTTGATGCGCTCGCGGCGGCGGCGCTCGGCCTCGCTGTGATTCTTCGTGGCGGCGAGAGCCTTGGCGTCCATGGTTTCCTGCGCCGCTAACTTGCCTAGTTCGGCGTGAATGGTGCCGAAGAGAGACGAGGAGGAAGCTGGGGCAGGTGAAGGATTCGAGTACGCGGCACCAGCTCCGTAGAGGGAAGGGGCAAAAGGAGGGAGAGAAGCTGCAGGAAGCAGAGACGACCATGGTAGATTATTGCTAGGGTTAATAACGGCAGTTGCATGATCTTCTCCAGGGAGGAAGCAGTCCCCGTCTCCTCCTCCTCCTCCTCCTCCATTACCATGAGCCATGTGATATGGAACTTCCAGCACTTGATTCTCCATGGACGATCAGCCGATCTCTTCTCCACAAAGTCAAGTCAGCTGTTCTCCGGCAGGTCACACTCGCAAGCTCTTTAAATACAATCTTAATTTTTCTCCAAACTATACTACCCGGCCTTCACTTTCACCGCAGAGGACAGACAGTACGGCACCATTTTATCATAATAATTAAGCTGTTAATTCTTATGGGTTGGGAGACGAGGCGTTGCCTGTTGGATATATAATCACACTCATCTTGCAAGCTAGTTACGTACTGATTCTCATTGAGAGGCTAGCTGAGGGGACAAGGCAGAAAAAGAAGGGTAGCGGCGACGGAATTAGAACCGACCGAGCCTGACGAGATCAAAAAGACGTTGGCTGGCCAGGGAATGTGTGCGCGCAGTGCAGGGGAATGATAAATAATTATGGTTCCAAACTTCATTAATTACTGGCTTAGCCGTGCCCCACGTCGTGTCTCCTCTGAGACTACTCTGCTCTCTCGTTACTAGCTTTAATTCCCCGTTCCACGCCAACCTTCTCTGGAACCACGAAATCATTGTGCCGGTGCGTCCATCGTTGAATTGAATCGACGATGAAATCAATGAATTGGCAGTCGCAGTGTTTGCGTGAGAGAGAAGCAGACAGAGCATGGGAAGAGGAAATTGTAAGGGCGGAGGATGGAGAACAGTTTTCGAGTTGAGCGGGCGCGCGCACGCGCGCACGCACATGCCTTCCTCGAGCCGTTTAATTTAAAGGATGTGGAAATGGGGAATGATGCGTCCATCGCGGCGGCGGCACGGGTAAGGCCCCGCCACCGCCCACCGGAGTGATAGGGTCAAGGCAGGCGCCAATGATAATGTCAGACCCACGCGGGAGCGACGTGGCTCGTGGTCAGACCAGTGGCCACCGATTCGGCTCCGGAATGCATGGGCTCGCTCTACTAATTTTTCATGGAAATTAACTAATAATTAATGAATATAATTTCATTAATCAATTACTTTAATCTACAGTTTGGTGACTGCACTAACATCATGAATCGTGATGTTATAATTATGAAAAATGATATGTTCAGTGAAAAATCTCAATAAAAAATTAAATGAATGATACTATATTTTACATACAGTAATTTCTGACGGATTCATCGTGCCTCCCAGGATATAGTTTGATTCGGGATGGCGGCCGAAAGCTGCCGATGGTGTCCAAGCGATAATCAAACGTGTACATATAAATTGTTACATCATTTACTAAGTATTTCATTGAATTTTTTCACTGAGTATATCATAGCTCTATAATTATTCGATTGTCACATTAATTAATTTTAGAATAAGATAAAACACACCCACAGCTAGCTGATCCTCTAGTAATATCATGCATGTTGCTTACTCCCAATACATTTCTGAGACTCTTCGACTTCAGCAATTTGTTTTCTTTTGGAGACGTAGAATTGCTTGTTGAATATTGTACGTGTCTTAAAACCTGAAGTTTACCGGGTCCTAAAAACAAAGAAGATTTCCAACTTTAAAAAATTTGCCAATTCATCGAAGAATCAGCCGGAAGATCTTCTACAGACTTCAGCCTCTTGAAACCATAACTCCCTTTCTGCTGCCATGGCTTAGATCTAGCTAGGGAATGCTCGGATGAAGGTCACCGACAAGCCTTTGATCGATCTAACAAGAAGCGATGTTTATTCAACTAACAGTTACAAATACAAAGAAAAAACATGAATATGGAACATTAGAAAATAGTATACTCGATCGTTATTCTGCCATATTAAAGTTTGTGATTTTGGATCCCCTTCCTAGAGGCTCACTTAGTGAAGCGGAGAAGACAAGCGGATTCGATATTATTATCTCTATTATAAGAGTTTATCTATAAACTACATATGTAATTACAATATATACTTTTTGTTAGTTGTCTAACTTATATTTATTAGATTTCGAATTATTAGATACGAATTTAATATATAAAACTCTTTAACCTAATCCGTTATTGTTTATAAACTGATAACGGATTGAATTCTTATATAAAGAGGAGGTACCCAAGAGTTTAGGAGATCATTTTGACAGAGCTCTTGGTTTTCCATTGACCTAGCTAGAGTTTTTCAGCATCATCAACTCTAAGCCTCGTGGAAGACTTTTTTTCTTCTTTTTGTTGCATCTTTTTCGAAGGGATCAAGCCAACGACGTTAGGACAAGGACAATGACTTTTCAAACAGATTTCTTGTCTTTATGTTTATGTATTACTTTCTTACGCCATGTTTAATTGATAAAACTAGATTTTCTTATTCTTATATTTCCTATATGTAAGTTCTTCGTATTTTAAAATACCATATGTTTATAAGAACTAACATGTGGTATCAGAGTTTTGCATTTCATCGTTATCATGGCTATTAGGTTAAGTTTTTCATCGGTTTAATTGTTTGTATGTTATATCAAATTTTTTTAGTATAATATAATTTTTTATCGTCGAAATTTATATAAAAAAATCATATGATAGTCTTGTTTTTTTAAGTTTTTTGTATTTCTGTAAAAACCATGAAGAACGGAGGAAGAACCACCGCGTTTAACCTAATTTTTAGGTCAAATTGCGATAACTCAATCAATTGGCACCGTCAAGTAATGATTATTAAGCCTTCAATCGATTAAAAATCTTGAGTCATGATAAAATTTTACTATTAATCAATTAAAATTTTTTCCTAATCGATTAACCTGTTAAAATCACGATAAATTTAATTGAAATCGATCAATTAATCGAATCAATTAGAATTAATATTTAATCGATTAATAATCGTAAACTCCTAACAAAATCAATTATTAATCAATTAGAATTTTTCTTAAACGATTAAGGTTAAATAATCGATTATTAATGGATTCTATTTATTTCTAATCGATTAAATATTTCTTCTAATCAATTAAGCCTTCACGCGAGGAAATGAAAAAGGCAAAAACAAAAAAAAAAAACATCTTCAATGGTGGTCCCACTCATTTCATTTTTATTTTAAAACCTCTTAGATGGTGGTCCCACTTAAAATGAAAGAACGTTCGGTATATGATCATATAGTGACGTATGATAAGCTTTCAAACCGAGCATAGTAAATGATTGAGTAAAATCAATTATCATCGTATGATTCAATTAATTAATAAATTTAATTTAGAATTATTAAAGTTGATTAATAAATTATTTATTCGAATAATGTTTTTAGTATTTTTTTTAGATTTATTTATACAACTTGATGCATGGACTTAGATTATACATTAAGGAGCGATCATCTTGCACCTTTGACTAGTGCTAACATTATAAAGTAAAGGGCTGAATTTCAATAGTGGGAGAAATTAAATCCATAGTCTAAGTATCATGAAATTATACTGGCATAAATAAAGAGCTCAATAATAAAGGGAGAAGATGGTGGGAGTTTCCTGGACCAACAGGCAGACCGATTTATCTCAAATGAAAAGGTCGAGACTACCACACTTCTTACGAAGTTAATAATCATGCGGTACAGTTGTAAAGAAAACATAAGACATTATGGAGATGTCCAATATAACAATAAGTTTGAAAGCACTAAAACTTGATATGTCTGAGAGTATGTTAGTATATTTCATCTTTATATTTCTATCTGTATGATTCACTCCTTTTAAAACATCGCATCATACTCAAAAGGAAAAATGAACATTGAATTAGCTTCTTGCTCAATGCGTGCAAGAGGAAGGAAGAATGAAGATTGAGACATAAGAAAAAGAAAAGGAAAACAAACTATATATTCTGAAGGCAATGGTCATAAGGAGCATAAGAAATAGACTAAGAAATACACTTGTTTCTTTTGAAAAAGAAATGTCATATGAATAAAGATTGCCTCAAATATGCCAACTGGCATATAAAGAGGGTAAACTTCTCAACTTTGTTAGTTCGCAAGTCAATTTAGCTATTGTATCCACTGACACTTGATGAATAGATATAAGTACTACTACTCACATAAGTGTTACTATATAAGGTTGTCTCAGGAGTCAACTTTCACTTGATGGTGAAAGATGCATCTATATAGGAAATGTAAAGAAGGCTACAGTTGAATCTATTGATGTTTTTAGGTTTTATTTGTGAATAGATATCTGTTTGTATTTTAAAAAATACTTTTATTGTACCTTTTTATAGACGGAACTTAATTTCAATTTCTTATTTGGAGAAATCAAATTATTCTTGTTCATTTGGAAATGGAATATTTAATATTTTCTTTAATTCAATTTTGATTAACAATGGTTCATTTGTTGATAAGTTTTATATATCGAACACCTTTACTCCTACAGTTGATAACGTAATAATGCATAATATAGGTACGAAATATAAATTAATCGACATGAATTCTTCCAATGCATGTTGTGGCATAAGCGTTTAAGATATATATCCAAACAAGGCTTAAAAATGTTAATGTCATATAAAAATCTCGATTCCCTTGAGATGTTAGAATTTAGTGTCTATATAGAGTATGTTAAGGGAAAGACCACTGACAGAAGGAACAAGGGGCTAACCATTATAATGATATTTTGGAGCTAATACATATGAACATTTGTGAAACATTCACTAAGGCTTCTTAGAATGTATACACATATTTTATTAGCTTCATAGATCACTATTCCAGATTTGACTATCTGTATCTTATTTATGAGAAGCAAAATCTTTGGACATGTTCAAAATTATCAAAGCCAAAGTTGAACTTCAACTATATAATTAAGTAAATTAAGACCGTTCGATTTAACTATGAAGGAGAATATTACGGTCAATATGATGGATCAAGTGAACAATGTCCAAGACCTTTTGCGAACTACTTTGCTGAGTGCGGGATTGTGCCTCAGTATACGATGCCTGGTACACCCAGTCAGAATGGTGTAGTCGAGCGTCACAATTAAACCCTAAAAGACATGGCGAGAAGTATAATAACCTTTACTTCTCTACCGGAGTCATTGTGATGTGAGACACTTAAAACTACAGTTTACTTATTCAATAGAGTGCCTAGTAAGATAGTCACTAAAGCCTTATTTGAGATATGGACTGATAGGAAGCTTAGCATTAGATATTTATACGTCTGGGGTTGTCCAGCTAAGGCTAGGCCTTAGAAGCCTAACGAAATGAAACTGAACTCAAGAACAATTAGTTACAATTTTGTAGGTTACTTTGAGAAATAAATGGGTATATATATTTTTGATCCTTCTAATAGATCCTTCTTTGAAACGGGAAAAGTCAAATTTATTGAGGATAGTTGGAGTGATAAAATCATGTATGTATCTTATGAGAAAAACATTGGTGATCCTCCTATGGTCACTACTAGTGTTGGCATAGTTATCATACTACACATTATGGATATTACAAATTTAGTGAGCGTAGTGAACCAAGATATTTCCATGGCATCTCTAATAAAATTAGAGGAGCCTACCACTGAAATTGAGGTATTACCTCATATTGATAAGCAAGTATCTCAACCACCTCAAATACAAGTACTTTTAAGGTAGTCCAAAAGGGAACGAAGAATCACAAATTCTCGTGATTATGTTTATCTTCAAAAGAATGATTTTGATATAGGATTGGAAATGATCCTACATTTTATCAAGAAGTCAAACAATTCTCTAACCCTGAAAAGTGGTTTGACGTCGTGGTAGAAGAGTTAAAGTCTATGACAGATAATGATGTTTAGGAACTTGTCAAATTGCTTGAAGGTATAAAGCTCGTTAGTTGTAAATGAATATTTAAAATCAAACGAGATTCGAGGGGTAATATTGAAAAGTATAAGACTCGATTTGTTGTCAAGGGATTCACTCAAAAAGAAGATATTGATTGCAAGGAGACTTTCTCACCTGTGTCGACAAAAGACTCTCTCGAGATAATCATGACACTTGTAGCTCATTTTGATTTGGAGCTACATTAAATAGACATAAATATTGCTGTTCTCAATGGAAACATTGAGAAGTCTATATATATGGTGCAATCAGAGAACTTTGAGTCAATTCAAAAAACCCAAAAACCCAATATGTAGATTAAGAAGTCTATTTATGATTTAAAACATGCATTTTGTCATTGGTATCGAAAATTTGATCAGGTGGTTACTTCATTTTGATTTAAGGAGAACTCAGTTGATTAGTGCATATATTTCAAGTTTAGTGGAAGCAAGTTTGTTATACTTGTTCTGTACGTGGACGATATATTACTTGCGAGTAATAATAATGGTCTGCTACATAAAACCAAGTCATTTCTATCTGGTAAATTTGAAATGAAATATCTTGGTGAAATATCATTTATTTTAGGCATAGATATTTGTTGTGATCGGTCAAGAGGTATTCTTGGACTTTCATAACATGTTTATATTGAAAAGGTGCTTATAAGGTATGACATGCAAAACTGTACATCTGGTGGCACATCTGTGTCAAGAGACAACAAGTTCAGCTTGCAACAGTGTCTACGACTTGAACTTGAAATAAAGGAGATAAAATAATTCTCATATACATCAGCAGTGGGAAGTCTCATGTATGCACAAAGTTGTACTCGACTATATATAGCGTTTATAGTGGGGATGTTAGGTGGATATATTAGTAATTCAGGACCGTCACACTGAAAGCAGTTAAGAGAGTGATACGATATTTAAATAAAAATTAAAGGATACATGCTGACGTATCGGATGTCGGATCATTTGAAGGTAATTGGTTATTTATACTCCGATTTTGTTGGATGCTTAGATTGCAGGAGGTCTATTTCAGGCTATATTTTCAGTGTGCTAGAGGGGTTATATCTTGGAAGAGTGTCAAGCAGACGCTAGTAGTCACTTTTACTATGGAGGCAAAGTTACTAGCATGCTACGAAGCATCCCATCACGAAATTTGGCTGCAGAACTTCATCACAGTATTGCAGATCCTTGATAGAATTGACAAACCACTAAGGATCTACCATGATAATAAAGTCTCAAAACTTTATGCCAAGAACAACCATAATTCGCCGAAGTCTAAGCATATCGACATCAAATTTCTAGCTGTAAAAGAAAGAGTTTAGAGTTGTCAGGTCATGGTAGAGCACACCAGCACAGATTCCATGTTGACAGATCCACTCATCAAGGGCTTGATGCCTAAGGTGTTTCATACGCATGTTGTGGATATTAGAGTTCTTCTTATGAAAGAAGAATTCATCTAGTTGAAATCTGTATTTATTTTATTGATCTATATTAATAAAAATAAATATTTTGTTTTGATTATTGAACATACTTAAAGTTCAAAACATTAGTGAGAATTTATATGTTTGTTTGACACTCTGAATATTATATCATGATTTACTACTGTTGTTTAGCATTTGATGTTTGTAAATATGGTATCATGACTATTTATAGGGGTATCTTGTACCCATAAAATTTGATATTAACTAAAATTTTGCATGTATTTTATAGATAACTCACATGTAACTCAAGTGGGAGATTGTTAGATATTATTATCTCTATTAGGTAGATTTATTTGTAAGATGAACATGTAAATATAATCTGCATCCTTTAAAGCGATCTAACTTATGTTTATTAAGTTTCGAATTATTAGATGCGGGTTCAATATGTAAAACCCTTTATCCAACTCGTTATCATCTATGGGATGATAAGGATTATATCCCTATATAAAAGGGAGGTCCCCAAAGACTTGGGAGATCATCTTGACAGAGCTCTTACTTCTTCATTGACCTAGAGTTTTTTGACGCCTTGGAAGACCTTCCTTCTTCTTTCCACTTCTAAAGAAATCAAATCGATGATGCTAGGACAAGGACAATGACTTTTCAATCATGTTCCTTGTCTTATATTTATGTTTTACTTTCTCATGTCATGTTTAATTGATGTGAGTTTTTCATATTTTAGAATTCATGCGGGTTAGATTTTTACAATAACTAATAAAGATTTCTCCCTTGAAACTAGTGATTATCTTGAATTCCTGCACTTATCCCTTCTTCGAGTTATAAAATAAACAAAATTTCTATAGCAAAAGAAAAACAATGATGGAGAATTGAATATGCATATATGAAAAATAATCCAAATAATCACACGAATGGTATCTGGAGTTATTCATGAGTACCCCAAATTGCTAGTGTCTTTTTTCCCGAGCAACCCGACTCGCCAATCACCTTTCTCGAGCTAACCTCGTTTCGCGAATGGTCGGAGTCCTATCCCGAGCACCCTAACTCGTCAATCATCTCGAGCACCCCGGCTTACTAGTCTTCCCGATCACTCCTGACTCGGCCTTCAGCCTGGACCAATCGATTTGCACTCCCGAGCAGTCAACCTTTATCATATTCATTTGGATTTGGGAAGCATATCAGCGGCAGTCGACTACTTGTATCTACCTTTGACAACTCGCGCACACTTGACCAACGACCCAATAGACTATGGAAACTTATAGAAGGTGTGACACATGACCAAAGGTCTGACAGTGTCAGCATATGGTTCAATGGATGTTGCCTCTAGTGCCTTAGCTGCCTCGTAGGCAGACAACTAGTAGACACATGACATCCCACATGGAGATTCCTTTCGTCAACTATATAAGGACTATATATCGAAGGTAAGTGAAGAGAAGATGATTTTTCTTTTTCACCCGTGGAGACAACTCTTCTCCGTCACTCACTCTTTCTTTCTCATTCATCTCACCCCTATTTTCTCAGTTCCATATTGACTTTTATGTTGGAGAGGGTACGCCTGCACCGTCCGTCCTCGCTGATGTGCTTTGCTTTGCAGGCCTCGAATCTGGCCGATTGGGAATAGGGACGGATCTTCTTAAGGGTTGTCATGGACTGTAGCTCAGTTCAAAGATTTTTTTATATTATTTATTGTAAAAAGTTTTACTATTAGGTTTATTACACATTGTTTTTTTTTTTTTGTAATTTTTTTACTTTGCCCATCCCTTCCACACCTAAAGCCCATCGTACCTTCTTTTCATATATCCATCGCTGGTTGGGAAGTTGTCACAACTTCAAGGAAGAAGGCGTCGAGAGAGGATGAGCCTGAGCTAGTGAGAAAAGATACAATCAACTACAATCAAAACTTCCTATAGCATAGAAAAATTGTTTGAAAACACATTCTTGTGAAAACCATCTAATGAGGATAAAGATCATAATCCATATGAATCATAAATTGATTTCACATTATTGATGACTTACTATATTTGGATCACAATCTCAATCATATATATCTTTATTTTCATATTTGTTATTACCATATTTATCATTGTATTTTTCATATATTATACTTACAATCTATATAAATAGATTTGTTATTTTATGACAATTATCAATAATAATAAAGTAATTATCTTCTCTTTAGTTTTCTCTCTATTCTTTCTTTAATATGTTTACGTGTTTCTATATTTTAATATTTTAATATGATATCAAAGTCACAGACTTTATAATATGTTTTTTTTCTTCTTTGATTATAATTATATTGTATTCATCGTTCATTTTTTTCTCTTTATTTTCTTTTTTTAATTCTTTCTCTATTATTATTCATTTCAATGATTTAATCAAGGTTTTTAAAACCTCAATTCCACCATTTCTTTTTTTTCTTTTTTTTTCTTTACCTCTTGTTTTTCTCTTCCACATAGGCAAAAATCCACCGCAAGATCTCTTGCTTAACCTTTCATTCTCCATCTCATTCTTCTTCTTGCTAACAACAATAACCCTTTCTTTTTCCTGTTTTACCAGTAACTGTTAGGACCCGTAGAGAGATGGGGGGTGTTGACTAACTCGCTTTGCTCTTTGATGATTTGTTACAGCGGATAACTCTAAATAATACTAACTTCCTTAATTTACATGGTATCCACGACCTTAATGCGACTAATCCAAAGATTCACATGGTGCGCACAACTCCACTATGAACACATTCTTTCTCGGAAACAATCCGGAAGCGGAGAAATCTCGTACAATCTCAAAATAAGAAATACAACAAGAAATACACAAGTAAATACAAATAAATCGAATACGATTTACAATAATGAATATTTGCTTAGCTTGCTCTCTTATTTCTTTGATCATCTCTTGATGCTTAGAAACACAACAATACTTTGCTCCAAGAACTCCTAAGAACTAGCGTCAAGAATGGAATCGAGCTCTACCTTTAATTGCAATGAAAACTCCTTTTCTAGGGTTTGCTCGACGCCCTTAATCGATTCAGCTTTTCCCCAATCGATTACCATGTCAGCTGACCATTAGAATACCTGCAATATAATTTTTTTTCAAAACCTTAATCAACCGATGAGTTATACCAATCTATTTAGAAAGTTTCTATTCGCTAATTAAAGTGCCTTAATCGATTACCCAATTGGTTTACAAGGTTTTAATTGATTGCCCTAATCGATTCTCTATACAGATCGAATGGACCGGCTAGAGGGGGTGAATAGTCGATCACCCCATAATTCGTTTGTTCTTCCTACACGGTTACTGCGTAGTGGAAATACAAACTAAACAAGAAAAATTAAACGCTAACAAAAATCTTTAACGTCGTTCGGAGATGACGCTCCTACTCCACGGTTGTCCGTAAGGTGGACGATCTCGATCCATAGGTGGATGACTTCCAAGACAACCTCCGACTAGCTCCTGAACTTGATAGACTACTAATAAGCTTTAACCAAACTTATTTTGTCAACCTTGCTCAAGCAAACCAAGCTCTCTTAAATAGAGCTCGTTGCTGATCCAACCATTACCAGTCGACTAGTGCCAACACCAGTCGACTACCAGCTGTCGAATTTGAACATTACAACCTAACGTTTAAATTCAGTCGACACCAATCGACTGCATAAAGATCAGCTAACTGATCCTTCTGTGACCTCAACCAGTCGACTGATCTCATACTAGTCGACTGGAAAAATCCTAAACCCAAGATTTCCCTTCCCGAGTATAGTTCACTCGCACTTGGACCTTCACGACTCACTTGACTCTTCCTTTGCAGCTTTGACTCTTGCCTTCAAGTCTTCTTCACTTTGGCTTTAGTCCCTTCGATGCATATAAGCCCGCGGCTCATCTCCACATGTCATCCTTCGCGTATGCCTCGAAGTGTACTTCCCTCAGCTCATCGTTGTTGTCTTGTCCACGGTCGCTTGGATGCCTCATCCTTCACCGGACTCGAAGTCATAAACTTGAGTCTATGTGTATCTTGTAGAGTCTGCACACTCAAATACACATATCAAATACAAGGGTAAATCCTAACTTAACTCTTTGCCTATACATCAAAACACATTATCCCATGGACCATAGATTGCCTCAACAATCTCTCCCCTTTTAATGTTTGACAATACATTTAAGTTAGGAAAAACAAATAGCAAATAACAATGCTAAATAAACTGGGCTTACATTGCCAAGGCTACACCTTGGACTTATACAGTCAATGCATATGCAATGCAATACCAACAATGTATGAATCCTATCACAAGGTGTCCCCACACCTAGACTCTCCAATGAGTTAGGATTTTCATTAACGGGCTTTTTAAGAACCTCTCCAAGGTTCCCCCTATATTTGGACTTACCAAGGACTTTTTAATAACCTATTACAAGGCTCCCCTTTTGCCAATACACCAATACATGAGCAACAATGCTCCTCCTTTACCTAAACTTTCCCTTGAGCTAGGATTTCTTGCAAAGGTGTGTTTGATTTCCTACTTAAACCTAACACTTCTCTCCCTTTGCACACATCAAAAGAGCTCCAACAATATCCCAATTATTAGATTCTTTAACCTCTAATGATCATAAACATTATATAATAATTCTCATAAGATTATACACATGTTTGACATCATTAGGATACTTTTCGACTGTTGAAAAACAGTTTCAGCATGTATCAGTCGACTGAGACAGTTACCAGTCGACTGATCCCTATCGAAAAATAACTCACATAGTTATCAGTCAACTGCACCCTGCACCAGTCGACTGATACCTTGATATCAGCTCATTTCTACATTCTGAATCCAATTTCAGAAATACACCAATAAATCTATAAATCTCTAAAAATTCTCAAATTTTATGGAGAGATTTATGGTACTCGTGCCTACTTGAAAAAATATATTCAAA
The DNA here is from genome assembly GCA_024364735.1 of Boesenbergia rotunda. Lineage (NCBI taxonomy): Eukaryota > Viridiplantae > Streptophyta > Magnoliopsida > Zingiberales > Zingiberaceae > Boesenbergia > Boesenbergia rotunda. Next base: position 282,139 of record JAGFNQ010000834.1, read on the forward strand.
AATATATCTATCACCACTTTCAAGATTGATATAAAATCTAAAACTAGCTAAATGACTCAATTAAATCTTGACATAAAGTCCTAGTTTTAGCTTCCTATTGATGTATATGCCCATACTAAACCACAATGCATTCCTAGCATTGGTTTATATGATATTTATACATCAACAACCAAATTTTCATATAATATGACCCCAATGTCATATTTCTTGCATGAAACTCAACCCAAATGTGCCAAAACCCAAGGATTGAGACTCAAATCCGTCTCCAAATCTTTTGACACATTCCGTGATCTATCTAGACCTCCAAGAGATATCCTCCTGAGATTCATTAACCATGGACCCCAACTTGGCTCTTAGAGCTCCCTCTTGGGTTCTTAGCCTTAGTCACCTCCCTAGGTGACTCATCTATAATTACTGAGTCATATGGGTGCACCTCCGGTGATTCTTGGTCTATAAACCTAACTTCCTTAACCTTGAAGACCTTATCCTTGGTTAAGTTCTTCATCTTGCCCTTAAATGACACTCCCTTGTCATTTTTAGACTTCCCTTTGCTATAATCATATGGTAATCTTGCATGACTTTTCCTTAGCATTTGAGAACCTAGATCAGTATTCCAAACTCGATCTATTATTAGGTTTTAGGCTACCCAATATCATACCTAACCCCTTAGATCCAATAGTAAATCTATTTAGGATTTTTTTTTCAATTTCTCAAGCTTTGCCCTCAAAGCTTGATTCCCTTTCTAGGTTTTTAAACCTAAAATCGACATGTCCATCTTGTACATTCTTAGATCTTCTCATCTTTCTAGGGATGTGTCTCCCCTTCTTGGGATTAATGTTAGGATCGTTCCGTACGCTAGAGGGGGGTGAATAACGATTTTCAGAACCCCCTTGTTCCTGTGTTGTTAGTAGCACAGCGGAATATACAAAAATAAACAAAAACAACGCTAACAACCTGATTTAGTTGGTATCCACCCCGGTCGGGTGACTAATCCAACAATCCTTCGGCGGATCAAACCCCGGATAACCTCCGGCTATCACGTGTCGCTCCTTGTGGATGGAGAAACCTCACCACAACACCAAACAAAGCTCTGGACACGAAGACTACTAACTTGCCCTTGACCAAGACAAGTTTCGTCAAGAAACTCAGCCACCACGAGGTCCTCTTTAAATAGGACTCGGGGCTGATTTCTCGCTACCAGTCGACTGCCCTCAGGGCAGTCGACTGGTGCCAGCTAAATTCGACCGTTGCAACTCCCAACGTTCTAATTTTAGCCAACTCACCAGCCGCTACCAGTCGACTGCCCACAGTCGACTGGTCCCAGGCTGAGACCTTTCTGTGAGTTCCCTCAGTCGACTGCCCCTAGTAGAGCTGTCAAACGGGCCAACCCGTGGCGGGGCGGGTCGGCCCATGGCGGGCCGGCCATTTGGCGGGGCGGGTCGACCCGTCATCTAGGCGGGTTGGAAAATACTCAACCCAACCCAATCCAAGGCGGGCCGCGGGTTAGGCGGGCCAACCCGCGGGCCCATCAAAATATTTTTAAAAAATTCAAAAAATTAAAAAACAATTCTTATATTTAGATTTCATCAATCAAATATATTAAGAAATATATTTTTTAAATACAAATGGATACACACGAGTACTTATGTGATAAAAAATATTATTTTTTATTATAAAATAATAATAAAGAAAGATAATAAATTGTCATAAAACTTAACTAATATGTTATTCTCAACCCGCGGGCCAACCCAAGCCCGTCGCGGGCCGACCCGTGCGGGCCGCGGGCCTAGGCGGGTTGGCCCACGGCGGGCTTGGGTTGCTTAAATTCTAACCCAACCCGCTTAAATTGATTGGCGGGGCGGGCCAACCCGACGGGCCCAACCCAAATTGACAGCTCTAGCCCCTAGGCCAGTCGACTGGTCTACTCACCCACCTAAGGTTACCCTTCCTGAGTACATTCCACTCCGCACTCAACCCCTAGGATTTCCCGAGTACAATCACTCTGCACTCGTACCCTCACGACTCGACTGACTCCTCCTCCGCAGCCTCGACTGTTGCCTTCGCGCCCTCTTCATCTTCGGCCCTCGTCCCTTGGATGCGCACGCAAGCCTCCAGCTTGCCTCCATGCCACCCTTCACGTACGCCTCGAAGTCCGCGCCTATCAGCTCATCGTCCCTGCACTCCATGGTCCCTCAGATGCGCACGCCAGCCTCCAGCTGGCCTCCATGCCATCCTTTACCGTACTGAGGCCGTCTAGTCAGGTCCATATGCGTAACCTGTACAACCTGCATACTCAACATACGCATATCAAATACAAGGGTAAACCTAACTTAAACCATTTGCCCAAACATTAAAACCTATGGTCACTCCGGACCATCTTAGGGCTGATTGCTCCAACAATCTCCCCCTTTTTGATGTTTGGCAATTCGTTTAAGTTAGGGAAAACAAGATAGTAGTGATAGCAAAAACCATGCTAAAATAAATGCATATGCAATGCAAGTATGTATCCTATCCCAAGGCATCCTACACCTACCCTCCGAGTTAGGAATTTTACACCTAGCCTTCCAAGCTAGGAATTTCCCACCTAACCCTCCAAGTTAGGATTTTTCCACACCTAACTCTCCAAGTTAGGAATTTTTCCCGCCAAACCGGGTTTTTTAAAACTTCTCCCAAGCTTCCTCTACATTGGACTTACAAAAGCTTTTTAAGAACTTCTCCAAGGTTCACCTTACGCCAAGAAGGGAGCAACCATGCTCCCCCTCAAAATCAGCTCCCCCTAAAACTAGGGTTTCTAGCAAAGGTATGTTTGGTTTCCCACTTAAACCCAACATCTCTCCCCCTTTGCCATACATCAAAAAGATCCCAATAATATCCCAATTATCGGCTCTTTTAATCCCAAATGATCATAAACAATATGTACTAGCCCCCCATACACTTGTTTTGCATCATTTGAACACCAAACCAGCTGCTGATACAAAAATTGGCCTTGACCAGTCGACTGCCAAAATGGCAGTCGACTGATACTCTGAAAGTCTGAAATTTCAGCATTTCTGACGAACTTCAGAAATGCGCCAAAAAATCCACAAATCTCCAAAAATTTCCAAATTTTGTGGAGAGGTTTGTGGTACCCATATCTACTTGGGAAAAATACATTCCAAAATGTATCTATCACCATTCTCAAGTTTGACACAAAACCCAAAACTAGCCAAAAACTTCAATCAAACCTTGATCTAAAGTCCTAGTTTTGGTTTCCTCTTGATGTCTTTGCCCATGCCACCCCACAATGCATCCCTAGCATTGATTTACATGGCAATTACACACCAAAAATACTAAAAACCAATTTTCATGCAATATGACCCCAATGTCATATCTCCATGAATGAAACTCAAAAACACCGTGCCAAAACCCAAGAATTGAGACTCAAGTCCGTCTCCAATTCTTTTGGCACACTCCATGGTCCATCTAGACCACTAGAAGCACCCCTCCTAAGGTCAATTCACCATATATCCCAAAGGCTTCTAGAGCTCTCCCTTGAGCTCTTAGCCCTAGCCACCTCGCTAGGTGACTCAACAAATGCTAAACCACACCAGTGAACCTCCGGTGACTCTTGGCCTACCAACTCAACCCTCTTAACCTTGGACCCCTTGTCCTTAGTTAAGACCTTTTTCTTTCCTTTTGATGACATTCCCTTGCCACTCTTGAACTCTCCCTTCTTGCCATAATCATATGCTACCCTAGCATATCTCTTTTCCTTGGCATGGGAGACCCTAGATCGGTATCCTAGATCCGATCTATCATTGTTGGGTTTTAGACCATCCAACACCATATCCAAACCCTTAGATCCAATAGTGAATCTCTCTAGGGCTTTCTCTAACCTCTCAAGCTTTTCCCTTAAAGCTTGATTTTCCCTTTCTAGGTTCCTAAACCTAGAATCCACATGTCCACTTTGGACATTCCTAGACCTACCCTCCTTTCTAGGCACATCCCTCCCCTTCTTGGAATTTTTGCCTTGATCCTTAGGTCTAGAGGTCTTTGATTTTTCATGATGTATGACCTTTCTAGGGTTTTGATCTACCTTGTTAACCCTATTCCTATCATGATATTTAAAACCATTGCTATGCACAATCAAGCATTTATCATGATTTCTAGCATGCATGGATGAATAATTTGCGCTAGTTTTAACATGCATAGAGGAGCTAGAATTGAAATTGCATTTTAACTTAAGGTTAGGAATTACCTCCCTTACCTTAGGAGCTCCTCCTTGTTGGAAGCTTCTTTTCTTTCTCTCCTTCTTCTCCCATCTTCTCAAGTGGTCCATTTTCTTGAGCTCTCCACTCTTTGGGCACTTTGTGTGGTAGTGTCCTAGTTCACCACACGTAAAGCATCCGATCTTCTTTTTCTTTTCTTGGGCTTCTCCATTTCTACAATTCATGTTAGAATTTAATCGAATTGAGATGAGTTTGGATGGTACCTCCTTTTTCTTACCCTTTGGACACTTGTCCTTGTAGTGTCCCTTTTCATTGCATCCAAAGCATATAATGTGATCTTTGTTCCTTGCTTTGGTGGAGGTTGAGACTTCTTCAACTTTTGATGATGTGGATGCCTCCTCTTGATCCGGCATGGAATTGGATCTCTCCTCCCCCTCAATCCTTGAGGTGGATACCTCTTCCTCTTCTTCTCTTGAGGAGGTTGACGATTCTTCACTTTCTTCTTCCTCTTCTTGAATCATGGGGCTTTTCTCCTTAGGCTCATGAATTTTTGTAGGAGTCTCATGATACTCTTTCACCTTGCTCCATAATTCACATGCACTTTGATATGACCCTACACAACTCAAGATGTCGTTAGGTAATATATCAACCAAAATATTTGTTACCCTCTCATTGGCCCGGAATTGTTCTTGTTGCTCTTTGTCCCAATATCTAGGACGAAGCTTCTTCCCGTGCTTGTCCTTTGGAACTTCGAAGGGCTCTTCAAGCGCAGTTCGGCATGCCCAGTCCATTCCGAACCACATCTCGATCCTCGCCTTCCAATATGCAAAATCTTCATTGTCGTAGGCCGGTGGTGTGTAGATCTCGTCCCCAAGTGGACCTTCACCTTCCATTTCCTCTAGCGTATGCTCCCTCGGCGGTTAGTCCGATCAAGAGCGGTCCTTTGCTCTGATACCAATTGTTAGGATCGTTCCGTACGCTAGAGGGGGGGTGAATAGCGATTTTCAGAACCCCCTTGTTCCTGTGTTGTTAGTAGCACAACGGAATATACAAAAACAACGCTAACAACCTGATTTAGTTGGTATCCACCCCGGTCGGGTGACTAATCCAACAATCCTTCGGCGGATCAAACCCCGGATAACCTCCGGCTATCACGTGTCGCTCCTTGTGGGTGGAGAAATCTCACCACAACACCAAACAAAGCTCTGGACACGAAGACTACTAACTTGCCCTTGACCAAGACAAGTTTCGTCAAGAAACTCAGCCACCACGAGGTCCTCTTTAAATAGGACTCGGGGCTGATTTCTCGCTACCAGTCGACTGCCCTCAGGGCAGTCGACTGGTGCCAGCTAAATTCGACCGTTGCAACTCCCAACGTTCGAATTTTAGCCAACTCACCAGCCGCTACCAGTCGACTGCCCACAGGGCAGTCGACTGGTCCCAGGCTGAGACCTTTCTGTGAGTTCCCTCAATCGACTGCCCCTAGGCCAGTCGACTGGTCTACTTACCCACCTAAGGTTACCCTTCCTGAGTACATTCCACTCCGCACTCAACCCCTAGGATTTCCCGAGTACAATCACTCTGCACTCGTACCCTCACGACTCGACTGACTCCTCCTCCGCAGCCTCTACTGTTGCCTTCGCGCCCTCTTCATCTTCGGCCCTCGTCCCTCGGATGCGCACGCAAGCCTCCAGCTTGCCTCCATGCCACCCTTCACGTACGCCTCGAAGTCCGCGCCCATCAGCTCATTGTCCCTGCACTCCATGGTCCCTCAGATGCGCACGCCAGCCTCTAGCTGGCCTCCATGCCATCCTTCACCGTACTGAGGCCGTCCAGTCAGGTCCATATGCGTAACCTGTACAACCTGTACACTCAACATACGCATATCAAATACAAGGGTAAACCTAACTTAAACCCTTTGCCGAAACATCAAAACCTATGGTCACTCCGGACCATCTTAGGGCCGATTGCTCCAACAATTAATGCCTTGATCCTTAGGTCTAATGGTTTTAGGTTTGTTATGAAATGATTTTCTAGGGTTTTGATATGCATTATTAACCCTATTTCTATCATGATATTTGAAACTATAATTATGCATGGGTAAATAATGACAATTATTTCTTGCATGCATGAGAAAATTTAAATTTGATTTATACTTAAAGTTAGGGATTACCTTCCTTACCCTTGAAGCTCCCCCTTGATGTGAGCTCTTCTTTTTCTCATTCTTTTTTCATTTCCTCAAATGCTTAATGCTTCAACTTCTTGAATTCTCCCTTCCTTGAGCATTTGGTGTGGTAGCGGCCCCACTCACCACATGTGAAGCATCGAATGTGTTTCTTTTCCTTCTTCTCCCTACAACTCAAATTAGATTTCAAAGAAATTGAATTGAGTTTAGGGTTTACATCTTTCTTACCCAATGTACATTTGTCCTTGTAGCATCCCTTCTCATTATATCCAAAGCAAGTGATGTGGTCTTTTGATTTTGCTTTGGTGGAAGTGCTCGGTAGGTTGACTTCTTCTTCAACCTTTGATGAAGTGAATTGTCCCTCATCTTCTTGTGCCACTTCACTTGAGGAGGTGAATGATGCTTCTTCTTTTTTCTCCTCCTCAGATGTTGAGCTCATCTCCTCATCCGATTGATCCTTATCCTCCTCTTGAACTATTAAGCTCGTCTCCTTGGACTCTTCTTCTTGTGTAGGCTTTGGTTCTTCCCATAGAACGATCTTCACTTTGCTCCATAAATTATGGGTGTTCTTGTATTCTCTTATACTACTCATCACGTTAGGAGGCAAAATATCGATCAAAATTGATATTACCTTATCGTTAGCCTTTGATCGTGACCGTTGCTTTTCGTCCAATAACGTGGTCGTAGCTTCTTTCATGCTTGTCTCTCGGACTTCAAATGGTTCCTCGATGACCATCATTGTGTCTCAATCCGTCTCGAAGAAAGTCTTCATCCTTACCATCCAAAAGGTGATGTCGTATAATCCTCCTTCGAATTTTGGCGGACTTGCAAAATCGGCCATCTTGTGCTTCCTCAGCGATTAATCCGATGGAGAGCGACCTGCTCTGATACCACTTGTACGGATCGAATGGCCCGGCTAGAGGGGTGAATAGCCGATCACCCCCCCTAATTCGCTTATTCTTCCTACGCAGTTAGTAGCATAGCAGAAATATAAACTAAACAAGAAAGAATAAACGCTAACAAAAACCTTTAACGTGGTTCGGAGATGGCGCTCCTACTCGATAGTTGTCCATAAGGTAGACGATCTCAATTCGTCAGTGGATGACTCCCTGGACAACCTCCGGCTAGCTCATGTAGCTCCTTGTGGATGAAAAAACCTCGCCACAACACGCACACGCACACCTGAGCTTGGTAGACTACTAATAAGTTTTAACCAAGCTTATTTCGTCAACTTTGCTCAAGCAAACTGAGCTCTCTTAAATAGAGCTCGTTGCTAATCTAGCCGTTACCAGTCGACTGGTGCCAACACCAGTCGACTGCCAGCTGTTGAATTCGAACGTTATAGCCCAACATTCGAATTCAACCTATACCAATCGACTGCACAGAAGATCAATCGACTGGTCTTTCTATGATCTCAACCAGTCGACTGATCTCATACTAGATTGACTGGTAAAATCCTAAACCTAGGGTTTTCCTTCCCGAGTATAGTTCACTCGCACTTGGACCCTCACGACTCACTTGACTTTTTCTTTGCAGCTTTGACTCTTGCCTTCAAGCCTTCTTCGTTTGGCTCTCATCTCACGGATGCACATAAGCTCGCAACTCATCTCTATATGTCATCCTTCGCGTATGATTCGAAGTGTGCTTCCCTCAACTCATCATTGCTGCCTTATCCACGGTCCCTCGGATGCCTCATCCTTCACCGGACTCGAAGCTATCAAGCTGAGTCTATGTGTATCCTGTAGAGCCTGCACACTCAAATACACATATCAAATATAAGGGTAAATCCTAACTTAAACCTTTGTCCAAACATCAAAACACATGGTCCCACGGACCATAAATTACCTCAACATTCTCAACCTTTTTGTTTTCGCGAGGAACCTCCCAATTGATCAGCCAATCGATTCCCTAACTCACTGTCTCTTCATGACAAACAACTTTAAATCGATTGAGAATCTTCCCAATCAATTCATACCTCCCTAATCGATTCTCCCAATCAATTAGGGATGCTAGAATTGATTACCCAATCAATTTTGGCACCTTTTGTGCTCTCACGATTTTAGCCCCCAATCGATTTGTGAAGGCTCAATCGATTACCCAATCGATTCCTATCCTTGTTCTAACCCGAACTTGATTGATCCAAGTCTAGGGTTCCCTTGCCCACTATCTGATCAATCATGACTCGTTGGGACTTTCCATTACCTAGTTCCCAACTAGGACTTCTCTCGTGCCAAGCGTTTAGCTCTCAACTAACCCACCTTGGTCTTAACCTAGTTACCATTTGTCTAGTCTCACTAGGACTTCTCTCATGCCAAGTGTTTAGCTCCCAGCTAACTCACCTTGAACTTAACCTAGTTCCCAACTAGGTTTGCCAAGTTCCACTAGAACTTCCCATGTGTCAAGGGTTTAACTCCCAGCTAACCCACCTTGGACTTAACTTAATTCCCAACTAGCTTTGCCTAGTCTCATTAGAACTTCTCTTGTACCAAGTATTTAGCTCCCAACTAACCCTTCTTGGACTTAAACTAGTTCTCAATAAGTTTGCCTAGTCCCACTAGGACTTCCCTTGTGCCAAGTGTTTAGTTCCCAAGTAACCCATCTTAGACTTAACTTAGTTCCCAACTAGATTTGTCTAAGCTTCATTAAGACTTTCCTTCGTGCCAAACCTCCGGTTAGGACTTCTCATTTGCCTAACTTCCAGTTAGGACTTTCCCAATCAAGTCTCCGGTCAACCTTAACCTATTTGACTCATTTCTCATATATTGTCAAATATTCGGTCAACCTTGACTATTTTATCTCTGTTCATATATTGCCCAAATATCGAAACTCAAGCTCGAATCATACTGAGCATAGTCAAACTAGTCAACCTTGGCCCAAAGAAGATTGCACCAACAGTAACTTCCCTTCTTCACATCAAATACAAGAACAACTTTCCTTCCACAAAGTGCCACCCTTTTCTAGCAATTACCATCAACCCACAGGTTGTCGCAATTTGAGCAAGTTGGGCTCCGTTGCGCTTGCCAAGAACTAGTAGGCCTATGCTTTCAGCCTCAAGGGGTGCAACCTCTCCATACACGACCACACTTTCCTCCTTGACGTCCCTGCTAGCGTCACCCTCACATCGGTTTCTGGTGATAGCGGCTGCTTCATCGGCTTCTCCAACAACATTGCCAAGAAAGGCCACGTGGTGGCACTGGACCGCTTCCTCGACATTGACTTCATGAACATCTTCTGGTTCAAGGTGTAGTGGACAACCCAGTGGACCTTTTGTCGTGACTGCGACGTGGAGAATGAGATCCCATTTTCCTAGCAACTTTGGATGATAATGGTCCTCTGCTTCATCACCTCTGGGCTCTCGTTCAAGGCCTTAGGGGTCATAACCACCCTCTGGTTCTTCCACTTTTGGCACGACTTCGATATCGATGATGACTACCCTCTTTCTGCCACCATCATGTCGGAGTACGCGAACAAGAAGACCAGTGGCGCCTTCATAGTCGTCGTCTTCACCATGCAGGGCCCGAGCATCCTCGCTGGAGGCATGGTCGCCATCATCGTCTCCGCCACTTTCAAAATCGATTCAAGGCTCCTCCGTACTCCTACTCGATATGCTCGACGATGCCCGAGGCCAACTATGTCTGGCATATCATCCTTATATTCAGCATGCTGCCGGTCGCACTCACCTACTATCGACGGTCTGGCAGATGAAGATGCGGAAATGACACGGTACACGATGATGGTGGCGAAGAATGCGAAGCAGGCGATAGTGGACATATCGAAGGTTTTGCAGACGGAGATCGAAGAGCAAGGGAAGGTGGAGCAGATTGTGTCATTGAACACCTTTAGACTCTTCTCGTTGGAATAATTTGTGTGCCGCCATGGAATGCACCTAGTGACCACCACCTTCATCATGCCAGCAAAGGTCTTCCTAGCGCGCCTTCACTCGACATACCATAAGATCTCGGCAACAATTGACAAGCTTGTAGTGATCATTGGATCCTTCGAGTCCCTCTACCTGGTGCAAAACTTAAAGCTGACCAAGGCTGACCATGACTACCTGACTGACATCAAGAACTTGCATTAATAGTTTACCAGATTTTTTTCTCTTTCTCAATTACTCTTGCTTGTCATGGAGAACATTTTCTAGATCCTCTAACAGTTCACCGACATCAATGTCATCATGTTCTATGCGTCAATACTCTTTTATACCATGGGGTTATACAATGATGCCTCCTTGCTGTCCGTCGTCATCACCAGGATCGTCATCCTCTAGCTTGGCTTCCAGCCCGCAATTGGACACCAATTGGTGTTGCACATTTGACTTCTCCAACACCTTCATCTTGGCTTTCATGGCTTTGACCTTTGCTTGGTGTCCGCGTCTATCCGCGCGCGCCTTCATGCCCTTCTTGTGTCTGTGTATCCACGTGCACACCTTCTTCATGTCCTTTTAGCATTCGCGTCTATTTACGCGGGTATCTCCTTCATGACCTTCGCATTGTGTGTCATCTTGTTCTACTCATTGGCCTCTCTCTCAACCTTTGATAGAGGGAAATCAAGATTATTGAAGAAAGACCTTGGGATCTAGATCGCGGCTTTGGGTCATTTCCGATTTGTTTCCTTTTATTTGCGCTTTCTCAAACCTCGTCTTCCGCATCCATGACAGTCACCACTAGAGAAAGCACACAACAAATTTTTTTCCAAATTTTGCCGAGCATGCGGCTCTAAACCCCAAACCAAACTCAACGGCCAATATCAGCATGTTGAGTTTGTTGAGGATAATGAGAAAAATGATAATGAGGATAAAGATGATAATCTAAATAAGAATTAAAAATTAATTTCAAATTATTAATAACTTATCATATCTAAATTACAATCTCAACTATATTTATCTTTATTTTCATATTTATTATTACCATATTTATCATAGTGTTTTTCATATATTAGTCTACCATCTATATTAATTAAATAAATATTCTTTTTTATTTTTCTCCATATTCATTGTTTTCCATATCTATTCGTTTCTCTATTTCAATGTTTCTACACCATCTTTATCTAACAAAATAGGGTTTCACTTATATTAGTCAATAATATCTTATGGAATTTTATTTGAATTAGATCATTAACAGACCAGATCATCGCATGCAATAGAAGAGATGAAGAAGCTCCATCGACAATTAAGACAAAAGTAAAGCTGTGATCTTTCCAGATGGGCTTTTAAAGTGATAAGCCTGCTATGTATCCAGTAAACTGTATTATATTGTTATATTTAATCACTAAATAAACATTAGTACTACTTGAACAGAGACCTTGGTCGTTTCCTGAAGCAAAAATTGTGATTTCAATTTACAATATCTATTTCAAAAATCATAGCGTGTGGTGGATGAAGCAAAGAAAGTTTGTTTGATTTGGTCGGGTAGATAATCCGGTCGGATAGAGACGCTCGGTCGTGTAGGGTGCTGAATCAACTGGATAAGTTCGATCGGAGTTACAGCAGGCTTGATGAAGCAATCAGGCTCTGTGCTGGTGAGTGAGGGCCGATCGGCCATACTCATGGGTCGACCGGGCAGGCAGACGCTTAGGCCCGACTCACCCCCTAAACAGGCCAACTTTCATTCAGGAATCTAAGTGTCGGTCGAAGGTGCCCGGTCGGGTACCCGGTCGGACAACCTGGGGTCGCGCAATTAAGACCCCATCCCAAGATGCTGACTTTTAGTCAGGTATCCGGACACCGGGCGGGAATTCCCGGTCGAGAATGCCCGGTCGGACGACCTGGAAGACACGCCCATGGAACTCCTCCTACCTCGGGGTGCCGACCCTTGATCGAGTATTCGGGCACCGGGCGGACATGCCTAGCCGGCCATACCCGCCGGATACCTGATAGGTAGGTACTTGGAATAACTCACCCCGTTCTAAGAAGCGACTCGCGACCTAGTGACCGGTTGTCCGGTCGGCGCACCCAGTCATCCGATCGGACTGTCAAGCGCCAAGAACGACTGGACCCACTCACAGGTGGCCTGACCCATTCAAGAGGATTGATTGCTGGGTAATCGAGCCCCTTAGGATGACCCCTTGCGGCCGGTCGGCTAAGGCCGGACAGATTTACGAAGCTGCATTATATAGCGAGCAAAGGTAATTCCGCAATCAGAACCGTTTAATGCCGATTAGACTCCACCAGATACGCAAAGATACACAAAACCCTCTCATTATGAGGAAAAGACATTCGCCGTAATCACGCCTTCCCAGGACATCAAACATTAATCTGACAATAAGATGACAGCATAGATCAGCGAATGACCTTTTGGCAGCCCTGCCAGACCCTCGAGAGAACTAAAGCTGCCACGAGATTGTCTGTCGGAAGATTGAGCTTTTATGAGAAAAGATAGCCAAGACAAGACAGGGGGTCACCCCCCACACCCCCCTATATAAGGTTCGCCCAAGGCTCTGAGAGGGGGATGGCTTCTCACTGTTTCACAACCTCTTTGCCACATCAATGACCTTATTTCATCTATGAGCCGGTTACCCCTCCTGCGAGCCTTCAGTCTGATCATAAGTCCCCCCGCAACTCGCCCGTCTTGCTGCGTTGCCTGAGCGAGACCCTTCTCCGCTTGTCGACAGGATCAAATTTAGCGCCGTCTGTGAAAAATCTCTGCCTGATCGAAAGACAAAGATGACTTCTCGCTATTTCACAACCTCTTTGCCACATCAGTGACCTTGTTCCATCTCTGAGCCGGTTACCCCTCCTGTGAGCCTTCAGTCTGATCATAAGTCCCCCCGCAACTCGTTCGTCTTGCTACATTATTGAAGCGAGACCATTCTTCGCTTGTCAACGGGATCATTATTAAAACTCAATTTGTTTACCCCCATTGAATTTTTTTTTATTCAATGATCAATCATTCAATTCTCGACCTACAAAACACTCATCTGATAGATATACAAGTCTTCAAAGAATCACATCGTGACGCCACGCCTAATAAAGTCGTGCATTATTTCCATAAAATATGGCTTGCTTGCAATCAAAATAATCTAAATTAAGCATGAGTCTCCCAAAACCGTCGGCCAAATCTGCTCCAGCAACTTCTTTGTTACAATCCCATATTGTAGCCGCTGGATCGAAATCCGATGGCGAGAGAAAGGTCAGATATCCGCTCGACCACGGGTTCCTCGCACCGGATCAGTGTCCGTCAGCTCATGCATCATCCCGTGCAATTTATAACTTCGCGTGCAAATCATGGCCCTTGTCGTGTGTGCGGAATGGACGGATGGGATAGCAGAATGTGGCGACTCGCGATTGGGCAGATGTCGCCATCAGCCGTCGCTGACGCATCCGTATCGCGCCACGTTGCGCGAGACCATAATTTGGGCAGATGCGTCTCCCTATTCTCTCGCTCTTTTATATGGACACCTGGACGTTCTCCACGCCGCGGATCACAATTCACAAGCTACGGAACGGCGAGCGACGGGCGGAGTTACACCTCTTTCGCTGCTATATACAAAAACAAAACAGGTCTCTCTCGTCTCCTCGCTTTCTATCTTTCTTTCTGACGCAGTTCTTGGGAGTTTATAAAAACTTTTGAATTTGTATTGCTATATTTGGCAAGTGCGATTTGCTAAGGTTCTTTAAAGATGCTAAATCTGGTAAAAATTAAGGGCAGCGAGTGTTGTCGCCGCTGCCTGGTTTTGTGTCTGTGGGATGATTTTGGGGGTTGGTTGATTTGTCGAGGTTTTTGTCCATGAAATCTAATTTTTTGTGATGTTGTTGTTGGTGTGGTTAGAATTGTGGGAGATTGTAGGAGCTGAGGAGGGCTGGATTGTAAGGGCATGGGAGGAACCGGTGGGGAGGCGCTGCCGTCGTCGTCGGCGACTCCTCTGACGAGGCAGGGCTCGATCTACTCGTTGACGTTCGGCGAGTTTCAGAGCACGCTCGGGGGGATCGGGAAGGACTTCGGTTCGATGAACATGGACGAGCTGCTTAAGAACATTTGGACGGCGGAGGAGAGCTACGCCGTGGCTTCGGCACTTGGTGATTCATGTGGTGGAGCTGGGGCCGGACTCCAGCGGCAGGGATCGCTGACCTTGCCCCGAACGCTTAGTCAGAAGACTGTAGACGAGGTCTGGCGGGATCTGGTCGGACCTTCCTCGTCGTCCGGCCAGGGGGCATGCTTAGGCGGAGTGGACGTCTCGCGGGAACCCACCCTTGGGGAGATGACGCTTGAGGAGTTCTTGGTGCGTGCTGGGGTGGTGCGGGAGGAATTGGCTTCGTCGCAGGCGCCGCAGGGGCCGGCAGACAACAATACTAACAGTACGAACTTATTTTTTGGTGATTTGTCGGGTGCCAGAGTGTCCTCTTCTCTTGCTCTGGAATTCAATCAAGGTCCAAGCCGAAGTGATGGGAAGATAATGGCTCCGATTCCTCAAGGTTCTGCTGCCAATTTGGGGATGAAGATCACTGCGGCTGGACCTTATGCGCCTACCATGCCATTGGGAAATGGCGTGGACTTGGGGAATCCGCAGGGAATAGCAAGCGGAGGACTTGTTGGTTTTGGCCAGGCTGGGTTGAACAATGGAATGATGGCGGGAATCGTTGGTCTTGGCACCGCAGGAGTCATGAAGACGTCAGGATCACCGGTGCATCCTCTTTCATCTGACGGACTTGGCAAAGGCAATGGAGATCTTTCATCTGTATCACCTGTTCCATATATGCTCAGTGGTGGAGTTAGGGGGAGGAAGTCTAGTGGAGCCATCGAGAAGGTTATGGAAAGGAGGCAGAGGAGGATGATCAAGAACAGGGAATCAGCTGCGAGATCACGTGCCCGAAAGCAGGTGACCCTACTCTTCTGTTTTGCAGGACAGTTGATTTTTTAGATCCAATGGCATTCATATTCAGTTAGAAGGGTATTGGAACTGCTAGTTAAGATGCTGAACCACAATTTCAAGTATTAGGATTTGGAACTGACTGTCCATCATGAATAACAACATTCAGCAAAACATTCAACGATTTGCATTGTAGTTATGACTTAAAAAACATTTAAGAGATATTATCTCGCTTGATCAGTTATTTCATTTGGTATACTTTAATTTCATTAGTTATGTAATATCATCGGTTATGTATTTTAGTCAAACCATCAACTCCATTACTGCTAGTTGTCAAGCCTTTTCAGACTGCATAAAATGTAAATTAAAGAGAAACAAAAAATATTTTGACCCTAAAACAAAATGGAAAATTTATGAGCAACTGAATTGTTGGAAAACAAAGTCTATAAGATATTGATAATTTCATCTTTAAGCTATGAACCATGTACACAAATACTAGAGATCCTATGCTATAGTTTTCTCTGTTGTTACTGAATCACAATGTGTAGGAACATCAATATTTTTGAAAAAAATGGGTGACATATATGACATCAGATACTTTTCAAAATAATATAGAGTAACAGGGATACAAAGTACAGTTAATGACTTTATGTTAAGTAAATAGAATTAATTAACTAGCACTTTTGAAATGCACTTAGCTAAAGGTTTTGTGTTGTCATCATAATTTAGAAGTGTAAGGTCAATATGATAATCAACATTACAGAATAAATAATATTATATTTGACTACTGGATGTGTTAATAGTATGTACATGTTGAGTAGTTTTATGTTGGATTTTCTTTTATATGTTGTAATTTTTTATTGTCAATTTTATATGTTTATAGGCTTATACTTTGGAATTGGAAGCTGAAGTAGCAAAACTCAAAGAACAAAACCAAGAATTGCTTAAAAAACAGGTGCACTTAATTGAACCGCATAAATTACAATAAATGTGCTTGGATTTCTCCTGTGTGTTGCAAGAATTATCTCTTATATTTCCCCTGCTTATATGTTCCATCCTTGTTTGTTATGCTTGGGTCTTTATAAACCCATTTGACTATCTCAATTATTGAGTTTACAATTTGGTGATCAAATTAAATATCTATTTGATATATCTTCCTCGAAGAATCCAGATATGAAATTTTAGTAAGGTGATGCCATTATTGCTTTTTCATTCTATTAAATGATGGAGAATTTTGTGGTGATAGTTGTGGAAATTGTCATGTTGATCCTGATGCTTCCAATTGTAACATCAACATTTTTTTTACTCTATCAGACGTGCTATTTAGCATTTACATTGCATCACATCCTGTGAAGTTCTACTAGGGCCAACATGTAGGCACAATCTGTGTCATTTATCAGCCATATTTTTGTCATTTGCATGTTTATGAATTAGTATGAAAATTCGAAACTTTGTTGTTAAATATGACCCTTATAACCTTTGTGACATCGTTGTTTTTTCAGACTGAGATGATGGAGATGCAGAAGAATCAGGTAACTCTTTCTCCTTCGATTTTTTTTTTTTTGTCTCTCTTTAAAGCTCTTGTCGTGTCTATTCTATGTTATCCCTTTCATCTTTGATGCTTAATTTATGGGTTTTTGATTTTGTCATTTTGGCACATTGTAGTAGTGAGACAATATTCTTTTGCTAGTTTACTAATTTTTGTCAGAGTTCTCATTTGGTATTTTTTGTCTTTTCTGTTGGAATTATTTTTATTTTTTATTTTTGCTTTTCTATTCTGTTGATTATGAACTGCCTATTTGTGATTCCATGCACTGTAATCATTTGAGCCTTGCCCTTAAAATTAAAAGAAGAGCAGGAAAACAAAAATAATCATTGGGTATGCCACAAATGTAACCCTTCTATTTTATCCATCTATGCCTGCAACAAAAAGATTTAACATTAAACCTCACACAGCAGCCGTCAAATGTTTGCTAAATTTCTTGGTGAAGATTTTTGGGAAGAAAATTCACAGTTTGCTTAAGTACATACTAAAGTTTCACTATTTGGGGATATGGAAATTGAGTCCACTACTGAAGCTTGATGAGTCTTCTCACTAGAGTTGTTAACGATCTATGATAAACAGTGGTCCATTTTTTCCTTTCACCTCATTCTCCAATTTTTCTATCTAGAATGCTGCAATTGTTTCATGGATATGGTCTGCATAGGATGTCCTCAATCTGCAACATTATAGGTGAAACTTTGATTTTCTTCTGAAGTGGACATCCTTTGTAAGTTTGAACCTCACAATTTTCCACTATTCTGAAAAAAAATGTGAACCTTGCCTCTGGTCCATTACTCAGTGTTTCATGCCACTAGTTCGGAGTCCTTGTTCGCAGTTGATTTTATGACCAACTCCAACTTGCACCTAGGAAAGTGTTAGTTTATCTAAGATTCAAATTTATTAATACCTTTTGGAAGATTTTTTTAAATACTTCTTTCTTCTACTACAACATGCATTTGGCACATTGCTTTCCTGATCAGATGAACTGGACACTTTTAGAAATTTTAATACGGTAATCCATTATCCATAATAACTATGTTCATAGCCCCAGGGCATATCCGAGTTGATCACCACATGATAAATTTGCAGATATGGGCAAGAGTCGATTCCCGGTGAAGCCGGGAAAAATACCTTCCCATGTGGTGGCCTGCTCAATTTCTTGATTTACTTCTCTACAAATAGCTGTGGGGCCGACCTTGTGGGGTGCCTAGGGTCAACATATGACCTTTTGCAGGAATGTTCAAAGCATAGTTCTTATGTTATCTGCATTAGAATGCTTGCAAAAAACAGTCATAGAAACCATCAATTTCTTAGCTTTGAAAATCGCATTCCATCTTCCATTCCATCAACAAAGCATAAATCTAGCCCCCGAGGCAATGGTGAGCGGCATGATGCCTTCTTGGTTTCCAAGACATCTAAGGATCGAGTCTTAGATTCGACGAATTAACGGATGAATTTCCTTAATGGACAATTGAACTAAGAACGTTGAGTTGATGGGTTGTCGTCCGCTGCAAGTGTTTCTTAATTTACCTTGGTAGCTGGTGAAAAACTTCCGTGGGGATGGACTAGTCACTTTCAGGATTAGTTGTATAAGTTGGATACAAAGCATAAATCTAGGTTAGGTCATCTCTATTTACTGTATGTATGCTTGGAGTTTGCTTATGTTGTATTATGATTTCTTTGTTGGAGTTATGCTGATTCTATGTTCCCACTTTAAATTATTTGCAAAGACAAATAAACTTAATAAAGCTTATTTGCTCGTAGCAGATCCTGCAGATTATGAATCAGCAAAATGGACCAAAAAGGCTTTGCTTAAGGAGGACACAAACAGGTCCATGGTAGAGAAAGGCATAAAAAATGCTAGTGTTTACCGTCATGTTTTCACTAGCCGGGTAATTTTGTATATTTGTACGAGTTGGATCACTTGATGTAGGTTAAAAATAATTATCTTGTAGAAGTAGCTGCTCACCTGTTTCTGTTCTCCCGGTGATCTTGTATTCTCCATTTAGAGGCTTTTTTCCTACTTACCTAGGAATGGTTATTTCCATGCTCATTATGGCCTTCCCCACATGCAAAGATCACGTTTTAAGGATCATATGCTAAACTGTCAGCTAAAGATGAGCATGTTGGTTTGCCACTGCTCGTTGGATGCAAGTGTTAAAGTTACTTGTTTACGTGGCTGAAGCATCTAGGAAAGCTGCATATGAGTGGATAAGATTAGTAACGTTTGTCTTCTAGACTGCCACCAGATCGAGTTTGCAGTTTGTCCACTCTCAAGAACTCATAACTTTTTTTTTTCTTCTAGTGGTTTTTGGATACGTGACCATTTGGCTTTATGTGTTAGCATTTGACAAACAGCCATACTGTGCCAGTCATTGTTCTTAAAACCTTTAAGCTTTGGCTTGTTACGAGCTTTGTATTTGTACTACACTGTTATGAATAAACTTCTACGGATCCTTGTGATTTCTTGTTATCTTCCTGTTCTTTTCCTGTTTCTCATTTCCAGTGAGTAAAATGTTTCCTAATTTCCGATGGCTAATTTTTGTGATCGTGAAAATATGCACGAGCTATTCATATTCACGTGCCGTTTTGTTTCCCCACCTGTTTCTTTAAGAAAATTTTGCTTAAATGTCGGTGGATGAAAATCCATTCATATTCATGCAATTATGCAGGCAGGGTGTACGGAGATCAAATCTTGTCTTTCTTGTTTTCTCTTTCTGTTTTTTCTTGTCTCAAAATCGTCGTTTATCCTCGATGTCACGTTCGATTGCTATCCGAATACTGCCGGTGGTCACGGTAGTCCGTCGTGATCAAATTATATCATGGGAGAGAGTGAAATTGTCAAGGATCGCCGTCAATTACGATCTACCCGGATAAAAGTCGAAATCTAACGAGTTTGTAATTGACGGTGATCTCCTTGGGTTCACATTTTCCCAAAGTATAATTTAATCAGTATAATTTGATTGGGGCGGATGACCGAAGGCCGCTGATGACGTTCGAACAGCAATCGAGTGTGCCACCGGTGCATGAATAGTGATTTTGAGACACGGGGAATTGGAAAAAAACATGGAGATAGACCTACATTCGAGGTTTATAGGGATCTATTTACATAATATGAAAGGATGGAGGTAACTGTTCTTTTTATTTTAAAATTCAGATTCAAATCTAATCGATTAATTTTGGACATAATCAATTTAGTTTTATAGAATTTTTTTATTGGTTATTAGTATAAATTGAGAAAGTGTAAGTGGAGGTTTATCTTGGTAGCATTTTCGGTTGTCCTTGGGAGGTAGCACAGATGATAGACTCATAATATTTTTGACATAATGGTCAGGAAGTCGATCCTCAAAAGATGATGATCTGTATTTTTAATTCTATTATGTGTTTGCTGTCTATGTCACCTATGAGGGTGGTTTAGGAGAAGTCAAGATAACGAATTTATTTATTTATTTTATAATTTTTTTAATAATACAGGTCAGTTCTGAATTTCATATGTCTCATATATTAGTGAAGGATTTAACCTTTTTTTCGCAATTTGAGAAAAAAAATGTTCTGGTATTAGAAATCAGTAGATGAAGTAGGTATCCTTGATCATTTTTCTCGATGTTAACCAACTTGAGACCAGCTTGATATTCCAATCACACACGCAAGTATTCAATTTTTTTTATTGATATTATTTTCAAACTCAACGAGTACAACTTTCTTTCAATAGCGTTCTTGATTTTCTTAAAGTAAATAATATAATAAATCCAATCCCATCGTTCCTCTTTTGAACATCCAACTTGATTTTCATAAAATTTCATTTCGATTTGTCTTGTTCATAATCGCACCGCCTCTTCCGCGATTTCCTCACCCCCTTTTCCCATTAAACAATCCCCCACGCACACTCAAGCAGCAAATCACCCCCTTATAGATCTTATCAAAAAGCGGAAGGAGGTAGCATCAGTTGCTAAGGAGGCCATGGAGAGCTCGCTCAAATCCGCCGACCTTCTCGCCCAGATGAAGCTCCACCTCTCCACCGATGCCGGCAAGGAAATCACCATGAAGATCGGTCTCGTCTATCAGCTCAACATCGCACCAAAGGTCCCTCCTTTATCGTGCCCATGCTCTCCTCCCGCCTTTATGTAAATCGTAACCCTAGGTTTTGTTCTCTTCTGTTTTTTTTTTTTGTGGATCTGCAGAAGATTGGGGTGGATGAGGAGATCTTCGTCGTCGATCTCAAAGAAGGAAAAGTTACCAAAGGTCTCCCCTTTGCCCTTTTTCCTTCTATTCACGCATTGATCGCTTTGATCTGTGGCTCGATGCAAGGGAATTGATGAATATGAAAATTATCTGTTTTAGGGCCCTATGAGGGGAAACCAGATGCTACCTTTTCGTTCACGGATAAGGATTTCCTCTCTATTGCAGCAGGGAAGATGAACCCTCAAATGGCATTTATAAGGTGGAATGAGGATGCTTTTTTTCCCCGTTAGAGCTTTTCTCCATTAACAAAGCGATTTTGAAATTGTGTCTGATCAATGATTTTGTATTCGTATTATTTTGATGTGCAGGGGAGCTATGAAGATCAAGGGCAGTATAAGTGCAGCCCAGAAGTTCACGCCAGAAATCTTCCCCAAGCCTTCGAAACTTTGAAGTTTGAACTAAATGTTTGTTAGTATACAAGTTCAGGAGCTCCCTTCAACTTACGTGGAGCAAAAAGGAAAACAATGCAATTGGTATTCATATTTCAAAATCTCAACAAATTCCCTTCTCAAAAAAGTCGAATATAGCCATTCAGATTAGTATGGTTTCTTCTCAAACATATTATTATTTGACATTAGGTTCTTCGGAATTCATATTTCTTTCTTCAACCAAAGATTATTTCCTTTGGAAATTGGTTCTAGTTGCTCAATGTGGATACGGTTGCAGTTGCTTGTGTTAGTTGTTGATTCTAATTCTTATTGCCAATGGTAGATGTGACTTTGAATTGTAGGTGATGGATTGGAAGTATTGTTTTAAAAATCGGTCTAGGCGATCGCCTAGGCATTAGGTGTTATCCAGCCGCATCGAAAACATCTTAGTTGGCTAACCTAGGCGGCCTTGGCGTCTAGGTTAGATTAGAGGGCCCTAAGCACTGACTAATTAATCGAATCGTCTAAAAGTCGCGGAAATAGTACACAACTTTTATGAGTTTTTGTTAGTTTGAACTTTTAAATTTAAAGCTCAATTAAAAAAAATTGAAATGTAACCTTTTTTTTGGTGGGTTTTATGTTTTATAAGTCCTAAATTTTGGTTCAATAAGAAAATCGATTTGTTGGTTTATCCTATCGGTTATTATCAAATTTTATCTTCACGTGCTTAATAACTAGTGCGGGAGAAATCATAGTGAATGAAGAAGTTCATATTTTAGAAAAATCAGAGAGTTAAAAAGAAACAGAATAAATTTATGATATTTTATTAGTCGTGTAATTTTAAATTCATTTTAAATTTAATATTATTGTGTTGAAGTTATAGAATGTGATTTATTATGAAATTTATGTTGATATCGTAGAATCTGTCTAGCAACGCCTAATTCTCGCCTAGACGGTCTAGGCATTAGGCGTTGGTTTGGTGCTCAACTAACGTTTAATGAATTTTAAAATCTTGATTGGAAGCGATAGGCACATTCTTGCCTAGATTAAGGACAGTGAAAGTTATTAATTACTGATGGTTAAATCTTGTTATCTCATAAATGCTCGAGGTTTACACTGATATAACACGCACATGTTAGAGATTGCCCTTAAGGATATTTAGCTTCTACATTTCTACATGTTTATCTTCGATGGAAATTAGAGATCATAGCTACTGCATATGGCTAATGACCTCAGATCGATCCCATTCATCATTCAGAATAATATCAATTATTTGTGTGCTTCGATCAAGGTGCCAAATGTTCTTAATTGTAGTTTTTATATCACATAAGTCAAAATCATCGCAAAGCCTCATGTAAGTTTTCATTCCCATTCAAGTCATTTGAGCATTATATTTCGACTTTACAACAGTTTGACTTTTATTGGTGGGGGAATCATACATTCGACTATTTATGAATGTGAAACAGTCCTGCTGTCATCTGGAATGCTGAGACTCAGTTGAGATGGACTTATGAGAGAGTTTTTTTTTTAATGGATAGTTGATTGAGAAAGCTAGTTGTTAGGATGTGTTTTCATGAATACTTTTTAATTTATCTTAATATTTGATGAAAATTTTTGATAGAATTGAATGGTCATTTAAGATTAGTAATTCGAATACTTGTATTGATTTAAAAAAATGAATGTTATCAGTCATTTGAAAGTTTAATTAAAGTCTAGAAAATTATGGCACATCACAGCATTAATCGTTGACCACAATCGAATTTATGATTTTTCGAGAATAATCATGGTGATAAAGATGATAATACTCATTTAAGATAAATGATTATTAATCTGAGCAATGATTAAATAATTATTAATTCGAATACTGGTAAGAATTGATTTCTTACAAAAATGAAAAAAAATACTCTCTCATGATAATTTATTTGATTTTTTAATTTATTTTTTATAAATGACTGTGGAAACCATCCTTGTGATTTTTTACAGAATAAAATTGAATAAATCTGAATTGATAACTCTGTTTAGTGTTTAAAATTAAAAAAAAACACTTTGATAATACCGTCACTTTTGCATCTTCTCGTCGCTGTCCCGTTGCCGCCGCCGCCGCCGCCGCCGCCGCCGCCGCGTGATCGGTCGACAATAACTCCTACAGCAATGCAAGCACCGGGCAACACAGTGTCCTGCCGTCTCTCATATCGGCTCCTATACCGTCTCTATCGTCGTTTACTGCCTCCTCCCGAGACCCTCGTCATCCGTTGCCCCTAATAATGGGTTCCTCGCGGTGGCCGCACCAAGGACGCCGCACATTCTGGCACCCGAGATATTTACTGCCGTCGGCTACACCATCTCCTGAAAGCTTGATGTGGTCCTAGATCAGCGATGGCATTCTACAGCTTCAAGACCCGAATCAGTCGAGAAGAAAAGGGTAGCTGATCGTGCCGTATCGGCTCGCCGGCGGATGGGACAGGCAACTAACTGGTTGAACACACGGATCTAAAGGTGCCTCCTTTACCAATTTTATCTGTTGTTTATAGATGTAACAAAGTCTATGATCATTTCATTCAACAATTTGATTATATTTACCCTGATTTTCCAATCCCCGTCTCGGAAGAAATGAGGAATAAAACCAGGAAATAAGTGTTGTGACGATGCTCTGAGCATCGTCCTTATGCATTTTCATCACACAATATAATAAAACAGGACACAAACCGAAGGTAACGCCAAGCATTTAATTTTCCACGCGTACTGCAAGCATAATTATCTGATTTTTCGTGTGTTAACCATAACCTTACATTGTTTATTTATTTATTTTTTGAGGTGTTTCCGCTATAAAGAACAAAGAAATCATCAAATTTTTCAGCAGATTTTTTTTGTTTGTTTGTAGGCCTAAGAAAACGATAAACTATTCATGGCCAAGAGAGTAGAGAGAGGATTTGGAACGGATTGGGCAGGGGGCCGACTCGTGGCCTTATATGCCATATGTCTAGTATGACAACCACTTAGCTTATTTGTGATCTCAAAATTCCTGATTAGAAATTGTGGTGCAGAAAGAAAACTCATGCAAGCTTTTTATTTTCAAATTTATATGTCGTCTTTCTGTTGATATGTATTCTCCTGCAAGCTATCTGTAGTTAAGCAATTGTCGGGGCTGCAACTATATTCGTAGAAGAATTTTCCGTAAAGCTATTTAGTCTTCTGGTAGTGAATAATTGCATGAGGTTCTTCTTCATGTGGTTGCCTTTATCTTCTCATTTTTTTCTTTGAATTACCTGTCTGAACTTGGAGTTATGCGTTGTTTTGCTTGTTTTGTACATATGAAATTGCTGATGATTATGAATAATGAACCAGAAATACTCCCACCATTTTTTTTGGAGCTTCGAAAACGGCTCATGGTTTTTCCTCTCTTAAGGACTCTATACTCAGCTTTTCTGAGTTAGTTTCGGCTGTCATATCTCAAACCCTATCAATTAGTAAATGCTCATATAATCAGGTTTGTCCCTCAATCTCCTTTTCTTCTTTAATTCTGTGTTTAGTTGATGTTCATAATGTAGATATTTGCTACCTTACCGTTGGCTATAATAATTTTTCAGAAATCATAAGGTTCAGAAAGTTTAATCCTGTTTGAAGTTCATAATCCAATGAGATTAAATCAGATTGATGGATGAACATATGCCAAAATGTTGGAAATGTGATAAAACTCTTGATTTCCTATGAAACGATGACATCAGATTATGTGTGATTAGATTACTACTCCTAGGTCATGGTTCCAGGGATAAATTGTGCATTGTCAGGCTTTATGTTATTATGACATTGTGGATTAACTTATAGTAGGTATTGCATATTTTTGCAAGCATCCAATATCTCTTCTGAACATTATAAATGATCATGATTACATTCAAATGAAACAAGGTGCAACCTCAATTAATTGCATTTCAATTTATATGTTACAGGGTTGGATTACATGCTTTCTCTTATCTTTTCTTACAAAGAAATTAATAAGTAGATACTCAAATTTTCCTCAGATGGAGGAATCGAAGTTCATTGAAGAAAGGATGGATCCAGCTAATTCATTTTTCTCAATGGAAGGTTGTAGTCCAGAAGCCATTTCACTCTTCGTCATGGGCCAGCGAGATAATGGTAATCAACATGTAGTATTAGGAAAGAATGAGAAAACTTCATCTATTACCAATAATCTACACCTAAAAGGAATAAAATTTGATGAGAAAGAGGACATTTCATCGGAATCTCGTAATATTTCAGCAATTCTTCCTCTTGATGAACTAAAAGGAGTTGAGGTGCCAAAACCTAGTGATGGAATATTAAAGAATTTAAAGGAAGATGATATGAAAAGAAGCTTCATTGACACTGCAACACCTTTTGAGTCTGTTAAACAGGCTGTATCCAAATTTGGAGGGACTGTCGATTGGAAAGCTCAAAAGGAACTGATTACAGAGGTCAGTTCATTTATCATTTTGATTATCCTAATCACACTGTTTCTTTTATCTCGACTCCAGGTAAACTTTTCCAGTTGTGATTATAAAGATGATACTGGAATGCTTGCAATTTGGCCACAAGTAACAGGTCATACTGACAAGAGTAGCTTATTGGCTAGAGTTAGATTAATAGAATCATTTGCTGTATGATATTTGTTGGAATTTAGGGCAAACACGCAGTCGAAGTAAACAAAATTTTTCTTTGCATATTCCATACTACCAAGACCATGCAAGTGTGTGACATAACCATAAATAGAGAGAGTTTAGATGATTTATACCTTCAGTGGATGACGAAATCAACGGAAAGTCAACTAGCAAGCCTTGTGAGCCTTGCCTCTACAAGTATCCACGCCGGGATCTCTCCAAGCCAATATAACAGGCCACAAGTTTCCTTTCCTATTGGTGCTAGCCAAGGAAGGATGAGAGAGAGAGCTATATATTATTTTTTCTCACAAGAGGTCTATTTTTACTTCTTAATTAGGGCATGAGGGTCTTTCTCTTTGAGAATCTCATTCTCATATTTATTTTTCTTCTCTCGAAATATTCATAGTCCATGTGACTCAATAGGTTCCTGATTATATTGGTCATTCATAATTAATCATTAATCGTGAATAGATCAAGAATGACACCAGCAGTATATCGTGACCCCTAATTGATCGAAAAGTCGAGGTTGACTTTAGAATTTTTTTTGGACCCTTTAACAACTACAATTATTAGTGCTTCTGTTCCTTTCATTCTTCTTATATCTACTTGGTTCAGGCCATGATCTTTGTGTTAGCCCCCACTAGGTTGACTACATCACACATAGGTCAAGTATAGTTCATGTCCCGTGGATTCAAATTACTCAAAACACATCCAAGAAGATCATCCTCTTGACATGTTGCTTTGGCCAAAGATTTCTGAGTAATAATCTTGACAAGAGATCATAGGGTTTACCTTTTCTATGAAAGGAGTGGTGAATCCTATTTGGGTCATTCAAACATCTTCATGCACATTAATTTATATTCAATCATCTCAGATCTACTTAGCCTAATGCTGAGGTGTATTTTGACTTTTGTAGCTAGAAACACAATATGTTTTAGATCTCTAGTCAAACATGGATCAGAAATCTTGATCGTCTATTTCCTCTTACTATTTTCTTCTGATACTCAAACTGAAATCATTGAGCATCGCTAGTAATACTAAGCGTTTTATTCTAAACTAATACGATAACACAAAAATCTAGCATTGAGCCTCAACCTTTGGATTCTGCAGTTGGTTCTATGCTAGTTTATTATTGTACAAATTACAAAAATTCTGTATCTTTGAGATACAATATTTGGTTTTATCTTACCACATTTTCCCTCTATTATTTTGTTGGCAGATTCTATTAATACATAGGTAACGAATATATATATTGCTTGTGTGCAGAAGCGCAAGCATGCCCAACTTGAACTTAAGAAAGTACATGAAAAAATCCCAGTGTACAAAGCACAATGTGAGGTTGCAGAAGCATTTAAAGAACAGGTGCTAAAGGAGCTAGACGCTGCAAAAAGACTCGTCGAAGAGCTTGATGAAGGTTTGGAGAAAGCAGAAACTCAGGAGGCAGAAGCCAAACAAGACTCTGAACTTGCTGATCTACGGCTGAAAGAAATAGAGCAAGGAATTGCTAACAGTGCAAGTGTGGTTGCCAAGACACAACTAGAGGTCGCCAAGGAAAGATGTGCCAGCGCAGTCGCAGAGTTGAAATTGGTAAAAGAAGAGCTCGACTCCACAAAAAGAGAATATGATTCATTAGCTCAGGAGACGGACATCATAGTAACGAAAGCTGTCGATTCGGTTTCTTCATCGAGGGAAATCGAGAAGACTGTTGAGGACCTGACCCTCGAACTTATCATGATTAAGGAATATCTTGAGTCTGCTCATTCTGCACATCTTGAAGCAGAAGAACAAAGAATTGCTGCAGCCTTGGCCTTAGATCAAGATAGATTAAACTGGGAAAAGCAGCTGAAGCAAGCTGTAGGAGAATTACAACACCTTAACGAGAAACTCCTGTTGACACATGATCTTGAATCAAAATTGGATAGAGCTTCTACATTATTTGTCAGTCTAAAAGATGAATTATCTTCGTACCAAGAAGCACAACAGAACCTGGGAACCAAAACCGCTCAAGAACAGATGCCAGCTTATTGGGAAGGAGATTTACAAGAGACAGTGACAAACACTCAAGAAACATTAGCCTCAACTACTAAAGAGCTCGAGGAAGTTAGGTCCCATATTGAAAATGCTAAGAATGAAGTCAATTGTTTAAAACTCGCAGTTTCTTCACTGAAGAATGATCTGGAAATGGAGAAAGCAACCTTGACCACCATGAAACAGAGGGAAAATCTTTCATCCATTTCAGTCTCATCACTTGAAGCTGAACTTAACAGGGTTCATACTGAACTGGAGCTAATCATGAACAAAGATGAGGATTCCAGAGAAAAGATGGCGGCACTACCCATGGCACTGCAACAAGCGGCCGAGGAAGCAGATCACGCTAAATTGGTGGCGAATTTGATGCGCGAGGAACTAAAGAAGGCTAAGTATGAAGCGGAGCAAGCCAATGCTGCAGCTAAGACGATGGAGAAAAGACTAAATGCAATTATGAAGGAAATTGAAGCATCCAAAGCTTCCGAGAAGTTGGCTAAATCAGCACTCGAAGCATTGGAAGAAAGTGAACGTGCAAACTTGGAATCTGACAACTCGGCAAATGGAGTAACCCTACCAGTTGAAGAGTACTATAAACTTAGCAAGAACACCTATGAAGCTGAGGAGATTGCTTATAACAGAGTAATTTCTGCTTTTGAACAAATTAAAGCTGCCAAGGAATCTGAGGTAAAGAGTTTAGTAAAACTGGAGGAAGCAAATAAGATGATTAAGAAGAAGAAAATATTCCAAATAGCTGCAATGGGAAAAACCGAGAAGGCCAATGAAGAAAAACTAGATGCGGAGCAGGAGTTGCAAACAATGAGAGCTGGGCTTGAACGACAAAGACAAGTTAGCAGTGATGCTAGGGGCCTCTCTGATCTAGAAGGCGCAATCAGTGAAGTAGATGCTGCTTATGAAAGTTCATCAGGAAGTCCAAGACCCTATATACCGCAATCAAAAACAACAATTGCCCTACGAAACTCAAAAAGGAGGAGATCCTTTTTCCCACGATTGGTCACGTTTTTAACCAGAAAGGAGGTTCAAACGCCGAAGTCTTGAAATAGCATCTTCAAAAGTACTAAATACTCTCAATTTTATATTTATCTCATTATGGCAAAGTTAATTATGCCATGAACAGAGAGCTACTATAGTGAAATAGATGACTGTTTTCTTATCATATTTGGCTTGGAAATAGTTTTCTGTGCAGATTTGTACAAATCACCTAACATACCAGGCATGACCTAACGTAGACTTTGATTCACCGGGCATACCGAGATCTTTTCCATTTATCTTAGATCAATTTTTTTCCTATTTATTCTAATAAGAAGTCGTTTTTTATATGGTCTTAGTTGTCTTGGGATCCAAGTGGGTTTTCTTAATCTCTTTGTTTGCCAAGATCCATTCGATGGCAACTGCGTGGTTTCTTGCAATCAGACATGAATTTGTAGCATTTTGTACTCAAAACTTGTGGTATGAGAAAAAGAACTCCAATACAAAATCAAACAGGAGCTGAGTATTGAAAACTGCAAGAATATACCAGATGGTTCGCTGAATCGATAAATCATGCAGTAGTAATTGGTCTTTGGGATGCCTCTGGTCTAATAAAACAATTTTATTCCGTGAGGAAAGTCTTCACAGTGCCTCAAATATGGAACCACTGATCCGAGGTTCATTTTCCTTTTGGATTTGCACTCAAAAGATGGAGGGAAGTGAAAGCAGGGTTCCATCGTCAAAGATTGCAGGCAAAGATTGTCCTTATCATGCCTCACAAGCATCCACGGTCTTGTACCACCGAGACCTTGTGCCACATACCCAAAGGTAGAAAATGGACTGGTGACCAACGAATCGCTGAAACTCAAAAGATAAATTTCTGCAAGAGCCTTCATGTTGTGATCGAGCTTCTCTGTGTGCTGTCGCTCTTCGTGGCTGGGTTGATAAACGCCAATCACCTCTCCGGTCACCGTTGCATGCTCATAGTACATGTCTCTTAGCCTCTCGAAGTATCCATTGCTCAAACTCGTCACAAGAACAGCTTTTGGCTTCGTTCCAGTGATGTTTGGAAGAGCACTACCTTTTGTATCGAGGCCGGGTAAAAGCTTTTTGCTCTGTACACAGTCAATTATATAACTCGAGTGGCTGTTGAAGTCGACATCTCCAAAAATTCTTATCTGCATCCCTAACCTTTCCTTTGCATTTGCTAGATATGCTTTGTAGTACCTTGTTATGTAACCCCAAACCGAGTTGGATGGGTGGAACAGGTATCTTCCCAAGAGATGGAAGACGGCCGTCTTCTCATGGAAGAGTAAGCTTAATTCCTCCTCAAATTTAGGTACGAGGAACAAAGCGGGCACAAAATATTGATTCGACCTCAGCAATATCCAGGGGAAATGTTGAAGCAGTAGCTGAGCTTCTTCACAGTAGAACATCTTATCGTAGTCGTCGTTATCGTGTATGAGGTGAAGATACAGATAAGGCGGCCGAGAAAATGAACCATCGGCAATGCTCATGTGATTGCTTAGTAACTTTTTCTTCATCATGCTTCCAAATCGGTTTGGATCTTTGTCAAAGCTCCAGATCCATCGGATGTTCTTGATAGGGAAATCGGAAGGCAGAGCCCAAGTTGTGTCGGGAAATGGCTCACAGAAGAGACCCTTCATGTCTTCTGACAGGAATAACAAAAGGACCTTGTTGTTGAGTAGAGCGTAGAGGAAAGCCGAGGCGACGCTAATGATCCTGTTGCCTAAGCCATCAGATGGCACCCATACCACATAGTTGCACTCCATCGGCCCCATGCTGCGATTCGACATCAACTGCTCTATGCTCTTGTTGTAGAGCTCGGTGTTTGGGCCACATTTTTTGTGGAGAGCTTCATAACGTCGTAGCTTCTGTAAGAGATACGGAGAAGGGGTGTGGTTTGATGGCTTCCACAGTCGCGCAGCCTCGAAGCGGCTCCGGCAAGAGGCTTCGTCGAATGCGCTGGAGAGCAGACCACCAAGCGACTTGTCTACGGGAGGTTCCTCAGTGGAAGAATTGGCAGTGCAACTCGTATTGGACACTGAACATTTAGCACAGAGAAGAACTAGATCATCAGAAACAAATGTTTCAGAAATTAAAGGGATTTAAAAATAAATCATCTCCAACATCTGGCGCAAATCATGAATTGCGTCGGCGATGACCGACGCGAATTCAGTCGGTCGGTGACGAACCGACACCGTGTCCCACTCGAAACAGCCGATCCGTGATCACGGCGAGGAAGCCGAGGCGTGCCCACAGTATGGACGGCGTCCAATAATGGCGATGTTATCGCGCGTGTCTCACACGGCACAGGATCCACGAGATCCGCTGGGAGTGGAAGGAACAAGAACAAGACGCTGAAGCTTTTCTAGGCAAATTAGCGCGCGGTTCTGAAATCCCATCTAAATCGCATGCAGGTAAAAAGGATTGGAAAGAGGAACCGAGGATCTACCTCCTTGCGAGACCTCTGCTGGTCTCGAAAACACCTGATCGAGAGATAGTCTTCTATGGGCTCCCGAAAGCACAGTGAGAAGCAGGACGAAGGTGAACAAACCGAGCACCACCAGCGTTTTCGTCTCTCCAAACCAAGCATGCACCTTTGCTCCATTGTTCCCTTGCTCCTCGAGTTCAGGTGGCTCAGCCAGTGCCGGCGGAGGCATTCCCACCTGCTTCGTCATCTCCATTACAGAGCCTCCTACTTCAGCAAGATTTAGCTATCTTCCGCTCGGATTGCAAAAAACTCATTCCCACAAAGTTCTTGTGACGGTGGCGCATGTTCATTCGAAGAGATGCAATTGGTGCCGTCGGTGGTGGTCAAATCAGCGACAATGTTCATAATTGTCTGCATCTGGATCTCCTCGACTTCGCTCGCTAGATTGAATGCACGTCGTGTCAAGGCAGCACAGTCTGGACTTTGGCTGCTCTCGTACCGCTTATGGTAGGGCTGACTCACCATGTAAGACGCCAGTCAACAACACAATCAGATCCAATTTAATCGGAAAACTAAATCGACACGTGCTGTGCAAGTGACGGATTTGGAGGGTAGATTTAGGATTTCATCATTCTCGGAAGGTTCTACCGCAAAATTTCACGAGGGTTTTGTGCTAAAAGAATGGATGCCTGCGGATTTGCTGAACACGGGCCCGGCTACGACGTCTCCTTCTCCACCTTCAGCAAGCCCAACGTGCCTCTTCACGAAACCGCCGCCGGCGATTTCCTTCTCCACGCGAAACCCTAGCAGACGACTCCCTCTCCACTCGAAGCCTTCCCCTCTTCTCTTGTCGGCGCTTGGAAACACCTCCAACTTTACCCTCCATTTCACAGCGGATCGCGGCGGGAAGGGTAAGATCCTTGTCGAGTTTGGGGGCTGTTTTGTTGGATCCAAGCCAAGGAAGCTCCATCGGCGCAAGCACAGGTAGGTGGGATCTGTTTATTGGAATTGTTTGGGTTTGCTTTGTTTGGTTTGGGAGGGTAACGCAATAGGTTTCGTGGAGTTGCCATGAGCCATTGAGATTGATTGATTTTTTTGAGTGAAGCTCGTTGAATGGTGATTTTACAGTGCTTGTGCTTGCTGTGACAGATTGTAGGAATTGGAGGTTGGGCGTTGTGTTGATCGACAGCGTGAGCAACGTGTATAAAGGTTTGATTTTTTTGTTGAGTTGCCGTGGGCAACATAATAATCATATTATTATAAAAGAAGGGGCTTTGTGTTGTGATGTTGCCGTGGGCAACGAAGAAAAAAAAAGGGAAATAAAAAAAAAGTTATTGGATCAGAGGGCAGTTTATTTTAAAAAAAAAACTATATATATATATATATATATATATATATATATATATATATATATATATATATATTGTAAAGGATAAGCGTGTATTATTGTTGGGTATTGAGTCGATTACTCGGATTAGGTTGTATTTTAATTGTCTCAATTCTTGAACTATATTTGTTATGATGAAGTAAATATATCATGTTGATTTATTTATTTATTTATTTTGATATAATTATGTAGTGCTGCATCTAGGTGAAAATCCTAGTTCCAACACTACATCAATGAACTCCTCATCAATGAACTCCTTGCTGCCCCCAATGACTGTCACCTACTGTCTAGCAAACACTGGCCGCCCGCTTTTAGCTCGACGAAACCGCTGGCAGCTCCCTCCACTAGTTTGTACTGTCATAAGCCATTCGCAACCAACATCAAATGTTGTGGTGAATCCTGGCCGGTCTTTCCCTATTCTGGTATGTGCACAACTCATTTGCAATGATTTATGGTTTTAGAGAGTTAAACTGATCTCTCAGAACTACAACTCAAATGTTCGAGGCTGAAACGTTTAGTAAATTAATATGTGGTTCATAAAAAATGTTTTTTCAGAGTGAAGGGCGGAGGACCCTTCTCTAAACTGATAACTGTACTTAATGAGTTGTTTAATTAATAAACTTAGACAGGGAACAGAAAGACATCTATGCTCATGCGTCATCCGCACAGGTAAACGGATGCACTGGAAAAATGGGGAAAGCAGTTGCAGAGTCTGCACTTTCTGCTGGGCTTCAACTACTTCCTGTGTCATTTAGTAGCGTAGAGAAACCTGGTAGAAATATAAAAGTTGGCTCCACCGAGATTCAGATACATGGTCCATCTGAAAGAGAAAGTCTTCTGTCTTCTATCATTCAGGAGAATCCTGACCTTATTGTGGTGGATTATACAGTGCCTGATGCTGTAAATGGTATTGTTTTCCATTTAGCTTTTGTTGTTTAATATGATTTCTTTCTTTGCTAAAATCTCCAAGCCATATTTATGCAGGGAATTGTAAAGACATATGTCTCATCAATATTTAAGATTAACCTAGATTTAGCACAATACTATGATCTTTGCATTTTGATTAACATGCATAAATCATGCTTCAGTGAAAGCAACATAACTTTACTTTTAATAAACATTGCCTTTGGTAACAAGTTTTCAGTAACTTACAGAGCTAGGAAATTTTTGTGGTATTTGTCCTTGGTTTACAGTTTGTTTGATAGTTTCTTTTTTATTTCGTTATGTATCAATTTTTATTTGCATTAGTGAATTAATTTTATCTCAGTATACATACCTGTTTTTGGTTAATGCAGCAAATGCTGATCTTTATTGCAAACTTGGTGTGCCATTTGTAATGGGGACAACTGGCGGAGACAGACATATCTTGTACAAAACAGTTCAAGATGCAAATGTGTATGCAGTTATCTCTCCACAAATGGGGAAGCAGGTGTTTCACAAAATCCAATTTTAAAATGTCATTACGATTTTATTTTACTATAGTCATGAGGGCATCTTGCTTAACTATATGTTTATATGTACTTCTCTTTTTCATTAGGTTGTAGCATTTCTTGCAGCAATGGAAATCATGGCAGATCAGTTTCCTGGAGCATTTTCAGGTTATTCTCTAGAGGTATATGAATACCATTTTTTAAGTCCTGAAGAGTGCTGAATGAATTGAAAGTAGATTACACTAGTGGAAATTAGATTAGAGATCATTTAGATTGTGTTGCTAGCGAAAATCATAAGTTAATAAACAGGGTTTGCTGAATTGAGGATTTCTAATTTATCATTGTAGCTAGAAATAAAAAAGATAACTATAAGCATGTTTTTTCAGGGTAGGAATTCTGATCAATGCTTATAAACTTGTTTGAAGTCTTGGGAGATTGTTGTCAACCTGTTTTATTTAATTCAATCCAACTAGCTGATCATACTTTAACCATTTGGATAGATATGAAGATCATATGTTGAGAGACGTGGAAGTTTGATGTGTTGATATTTTGTAGGGTCAAGTATAGATTCTTCATTTTGTTGAAATCAACTTACTTGTCTCTTGAAATGGAATCATTGTTGTTTTTTTCATGCACATCTAACCGATAAGAACTATAAACTTCTGAATTTGGCGACCACAAATCAATTGATTTTAGAATGATTGTGGATTGTAAATGCTTAAATTTGGTCAACTGTCAAACATTTTAAAAACACCCTTCATAATACTTAAATTGATCTCCTTTTTATATCTGTGCTTTTAATTTTCTTTTTGGAAATGAAATAAATTAAATATGGTTAATATTCATGAGACCGTTTGTTTATAGCCAGCAGGATTATGATAGTGACCATGACAAGCTTTAAGCATATTTACAGGTGATGGAGTCGCATCAAGTTAGCAAATTGGATACTTCAGGCACAGCTAAAGCTGTCATATCATGTTTTCAGAAGCTTGGTATCAATTTCGATTTGAATCAGGTACTATTATGGTTAAAAAATTTATTTGGCTTAAGCATCAGTTTCATTTTTCTTTGTTACCTTTCATTTACATTGTGGAGGGAGAATTTGGCGGTCGCATTGAAAAAGCATAGTTTTGCACCTGAATTCAGTTTATTTTTCAAATAATTGATATTAATTAAACATTTTTAGTTACATTGATTAAGAGGACCTTAGATTTGCCTATGTTTGCTAAAATTTCAAATGCTCTGATACTATATGACGTTGACGACCACTGTTGCACTATGCTAGTTCTCATTTTCGAAAACTAAACACAAAATCTTCTTAAACCTTCCAACTTGTAGAACTCTTTTTTTGTCATGACCATGAAGAAATGTCCTGCGCCAAATAGGATGGTATACTTGCAAAACTCATTTTTTGCTGGCATATTACGTTACTAAGGAACACAACGTGTAACAGATTAAACAGATCAGAGACCCTAAGAAGCAAGTTGAGATGGTGGGTGTCCCTGAAGAGTACCTTGCAGGTCATGCATTCCATTTGTATCATCTCACATCACCTGACCAAACGTAATCAATCTTTCAATTTCCCAGTGAGCTGCTCTCTATTGTACTTCTCCAGTACAATTTTGCATAATATGTATTTGATTTTTCCGAGCAGTGTTTCTTTTGAGTTCCAGCATAATGTCTGTGGTCGCTCGATCTATGCTGAGGGTTCCATTGATGCTGCTATTTTTCTGCACGAGAAGGTATATCATCTTTTTTTGCATCAATTTTTGCAAATTGAAATAATTGCAGCAAACCTAAAGGAGTGTTGGTTCGATGCAGGTCAAGTCGAAGGCTGAAAAAAGAATATATGACATGATTGACGTCTTGAGAGAGGGAAACATGCGATAATCATCTTCCATGTATTCGTTTTGCTTGGAAACTAGTAGAGCTTATCGGAACAAGGTGAGTTGACCGTCGAGAATTGTCTAGATCAACCAGGCCAATTGACTCACGCAACTCGATTGTTCCAACTGTCACATTTTACTCGTTCTAAATCTAATCTGATTGGTCTGAGGCCTTGACTTGCTCATCCAGCCAACAATACTTAATGGATAGACTTTCGAATTGACAGACCTGCTCAAACATGATAAAAAGACATTTCTTTTACAAAAAAAAGTCAATTCCTTAAAGTCGTTAAAAAAAATAATATTTTTCTGTTTTTTTTGCATTTAATGGTTCATTTTTAATATATATATATATATATATATAGACGGTACTTTTATTGTATAGGATTAATTAGCAAAAAGTGCTCTAAACATTGTGATCCTCAAACTAATTTTACAACTGAAATTTTTAGTCTCATCAAATTCTACGGAAATGACAGATCTTGAGTTCTTGTTCGCTGTGTTCTTTTTTTATCGAATCTACATAGATTTAAAGGTTTTTCTTTTATAAAGTAATAACTTCTTATATATGTACATTGCATATCGATAATGGTCTTCTAGTCGATGAAGCAATTCAAGGAAAAATTGAAGAAATGTGGTAGAGTCAACGCCAAAGACTAAAATAGTGCTGCCTCCACTACTTGTCAAACTTGCGACGGCGGGAAAGAAGTGGAGGAAGACCCGGCATCGGTCGCGGCAGCCGACCTACCTCCCCTGGAGTTCACCCCCTCCTCGTCTCCCTTCCTTCTCCCTGCCCACTCCGGTAGCCTCGCCGAGAGAGACCGCAAGAAGACCGATGGCCACTGGTTCCTATCGGCGACGACGACCGTTTCTACGTCAACACCCTCTTGCACCGCCGTTGGACGGACGGTGGCCGAGTGCCCGGTCGAGTGCGACCGCGGGAACCACGTCGCCGGACGCCTCCCGGACCTGGACCTCGCCTCCCGCCTCTGTCTTCCGAGTCGCGCGAGCTCCACTGCCTCCTCTGCTTCGTCCACAACGATCGCCGTGTGAGCCTGCGGCTCGCCGGCGGTCGTCGCCTCAGCTGTCAGCTCAACAAGGTTCGCCCGGCAGACGGGGCAGCTGACGTGGGAGCTGAGCCAGGCGGTTATACAATCAGCGTGGAACACGTGTCCGCACCCCGGGAGGAGGCGCACCAGCTCCTCGTCGTCCTCGAACTCGCTGAGGCACACCGCGCACTCCAGCGGGACTCCCTTCAGCCCCTTCGCCTCCGCGAACCTCATCCTCGGCAACTTGTCCAGTGCCTCCTGACTCATCCCCTGCCCCCGCCGGCGTGAAAGGGACCCGCCGCCATCCCTTCGCACGGAGCCGCGGAAGAAGGCGCCGGCGAAGTCATCTTCGCCGCTGCACCGGCGGAGGAAGATGGCGAAGAAGGCGAGGAAGAAGAAGGTGCTGGCGATGACGACGATGACGATGGCCAACGTCGGGTTGAACCGCCCGTAGTAGTTATAGTTTCCGTTGCGGTTGTCGGAAGCCACTTGAGCCACGGAGCACTGGAGATGGAGGAGAAGCAATAGAACAAAGGCCGCCATTTTGGTGGCCATGGATAGAGAAATTGTATCACTGAAGCTTGTGGCCGTTATTAACTTATAACACCGCCATCGAAGGCTGCGGATGAAGCTAGCCATGAAGGAAGAATAAAGAAGTCGTACGAACGTAGTAATTGATCACCCCGGTGGACGAACAT
Organism: Boesenbergia rotunda; assembly: GCA_024364735.1. Lineage (NCBI taxonomy): Eukaryota > Viridiplantae > Streptophyta > Magnoliopsida > Zingiberales > Zingiberaceae > Boesenbergia > Boesenbergia rotunda. Next base: position 320,047 of record JAGFNQ010000834.1, read on the forward strand.
TTCTAATCCACTCACCCAATCTTTTACCTTCCAATTGATTCGAAATAAAGGGGAACAGGATGGTTGGTGAAGGTTTTGGTTTTGTCCTGAATGGGACGTCGTGGAATTTATACGGTTCCAACAACGCCGGGTTTGACCGGGATGTTCTTGTGTACGGTCGGAACTTAATAATATATTTGTTCGTGTAATGTTTTCCAATTTGAGTTTGAATTAGATTTTAGATATTATTAATTCCGAGATCCGAATCAAAAGAAACATCCATGTATTAGACATGTTGTGGTCCCTCCACAAGGGCCATATTTGGGCTTTTACCCAAAGCCTACACTGGTTTTATTTGCTTTATTAAGAAGGCAGCAGCAATGATCGTGGGGTGTAGAGAAAAAACGGAAAAGAAAGAAAGGAACAGTTTTTGTAGATTTTCTTCAGCGCAGTTTTGGAAAAGTTCAGTTTGCCGGAGTTTAAACCGTTGGATCATCGTCAAAGTTGACAGCGTGTTCGTAACATCTTGGGCTTCATTCTGAACGGTGGAGATCGGAATTTGACGTCTGTAAGTCTAGGTTCTCACAGCTTTGTGAAATTCTTCTTGTTCCTAGTTATTCTCTTATATTCATCATCATGATGATGATGATGATGATTATGTTGCTGTACTGAACATTGGCGTTCCCATTATTATTGTTGATAGTGAAAGATTTAAGTGGCCAACACGGTCCCGTGGTTTTTCCCAATTTGGGGTTTTCCACGCTAAAATTGGTGGTTTTAAATTTCTGTCTAGTTTAACTATTTGTTATTGCTAGATTTGATTGATTGGTTTGCATTATCTACCTGATTACACAAAGTGGGAAAGAGAATTGTTATTGTTCCGCTGGAAGTTATCTGATAACGGATTTATTGAGGTCATTCTTTCCCAACAAGTGGTATCAGAGCCAGGTTCATTGGCTTGATTTATTTTGTGTTAATCAAATGGAGGAATCAAGTAGTAGCAACAATACTATGATTAAGCTCACGGCTACCAATTATTCAATTTGGAAGTCGCGAATGGAGGATTTATTGTGCTGTCTTGATTATGAAGACACACTTTTGGGTGATAAAGGCAAACCTCATGATACGCCAGATGCTCAATGGGCTAAATTGAATAGAAAGGCTGTTGGTAAAATTCGACAATGGGTTGATAATAGTGTGTATCAACATGTTGCCAATGAGACTAATGCAAGTGTATTATGGAGAACTTTGCAGGAGTTATATGAGAAGAAGAATGCACAGAACAAGGCTTTTCTTTTCAGGAAATTGATGTATCTCAGGTATAGGGATGGCACCTCAGTTTCAGAGCACTTGAATGTTTTTCAAGGTATAGTAAATCAGTTGACTGGGATGGCGATACAGTTAGACGATGAGATACTTGCTCTATGCTTAATTGGTTCTCTACCTGATAGTTGGGAGACACTTGTTGTTTCACTTAGTAATTCTGCTCCAGATGGTAAGCTCACTGTGAAAATGGTGAAAGAAAGTATGTTGAATGAAGAAAATAGAAGAAAAGAGCGAGGGTTAACTATGCATAATCAAGCATTGGTTATAGAAAAGCGTGGAAGAAGTAAGAGTAGGACACCAAGAAATTATGACAATCAGGACAAGCCACGAGGTAAGTCTCGTAGTAGAGGCACTTTTAAGTGTTATTATTGTGATAAGCCAGGGCATAAGAAGTTTCAGTGCAGATTATGGAAAAGGGAACAAAGTGAAAAAGGTGAAGCGAAGAAAGAAGATGTTAGTACAGCAGTTGCTTCAGATGGTGATGTGACTATTATTTGCGATATCAATAACATTAATCTCACATATCAGGATTCTCATTGGGTAGTTGATTCTGGAGCATCATATCATGTCACTTCTCATCGTGATGTGTTTTACAACTACACAAATGGTGAATTCGGTAATGTGAAGATGTGGAACAATGTAGAGTGCAAGATTGTGGGCATTGGTGATGTCTACATGAATACAAATACTGGGTGCAAGTTACATCTAAAGAATGTGAGACATGCTCCTGAAATTCGCTTGAATTTGATCTCCACTGGTATACTAGATGATATGGGGTACCATAGTCTCGTTGGTGAAGGTAAATGGAAGCTCACTAAAGGATCTTTAATAGTTGTCAGGGGAACAAAAATTAGTTCCTTATATGTGACAGAGGCTAAATCTTATGGGGGAGAAGTGAATGTAGTTGGTGATTCGTCTGCCCAGCTATGGCATTTGAGGCTTGGACACATGAGTGAAAAAGGTATGCATATGCTCTCCAAGAAACAGAATATTCCTGGCTTGAAGAACACAGATTTAGAGGTATGTACACATTGCATTGCTGGTAAACAACATAGAGTTTCTTTTAAGAAATTTTCTCCGTCTAGAAAGGCAGATTTGTTGGATCTAGTGCATACTGATATCTGTTCTATGGATGCTTTGAGTCTTGGTGGTGCTCGTTATTATATTACCTTCATTGATGATCATTCTAGGAAGGTTTGGGCTTATGCTTTAAAGACTAAAGATGAGGCTCTTGAGAAGTTTAAGTTTTTTCATGCATCAGTTGAGAGGGAAACTGGTAAGAAGCTGAAATGCATTCTTTCAGACAATGGTGGTGAATACCGTGGGCCATTTGAAGAATATTGCAGAATTCAAGGAATCAAGTTAAAGAAGACAGAGCCAAAAACACCTCAGCATAATGGAGTTGCAGAGAGAATGAACCGCACAATTAATGATAGGGTTCGTTGTATGCTTTCTCATGCAAAATTACCAAAGTCCTTTTGGGGAGAGGCAATGAGATTAGCAGTTGATGTGATTAATCTTTCTCCATCAATTCCACTAAACCATGATGTACCATTGAAAGTTTGGTCAAGAAAGGACGTCTCATATAGTTATCTGAGAGTTTTTGGTTGTAGGGCATTTGTGCACATTCCTAGAGATGAGAGATCTAAGCTTGATAGTAAGACGAGACAATGCATTTTCATCGGATATGGCCATGATGATTTTGGGTATAGATTTTGGGATCCAGTCAACAAAAAGGTTATTAGAAGAAGAGATGCTATTTTCTTTGAAGATCAGACCATAGCAGATTTTGAGAAGTCAGAAGAATCAAAGTCTAGCTGTGAAGGAGTTGATACAGGTATGGTGCGTCCACCTATGGTTCCTGTTGGTAATAACAACAATGTACCTGTTGATGATCCGACTTTAGCTGATGGTGAGACAGTTCAAGAGAACCCAATTGAAATGCCAGTTGCTCATCAGATTATAAGAGGAAGCACAAGAGAGAGACAACCTTCTACAAGATACTCCATCAATGATTATGTGATGCTGACTGATGGGGGAGAACCAGAGACTTATGAGGAGGTTTTGTCTCATGAAAAAAAATGTGAGTGGTTAGCTGCTATGCAAGATGAGATAGATTCCTTGCATGAGAATCACACTTATGACCTAATGGAGCTGCCGAATGGCAAGAGAGCATTGAAGAACAAATGGGTGTTCAGATTGAAGACTGAAGAGAATATTTTGCAACCAAGGTACAAAGCAAGGTTGGTTGTGAAGGGATTTGGTCAAACAAAGGGAATTGACTTTGATGAGATTTTCTCACCTGTTGTGAAGATGAGCTCTATCCGAGTTGTTTTGGGATTAGCAGCAAGTCTGGATTTGGAGATTGAGCAGCTTGATGTGAAGACTGCATTTCTCCATGGTGACTTAGAGGAGGAGATTTATATGGAGCAACCTCAAGGCTTTAAAGCTAAAGATAAGGAAAATCTTGTTTGTAGGTTGAGAAAGAGTTTATACGGGCTTAAACAAGCACCAAGACAGTGGTACAAGAAATTTGATGCTTTCATGGAAGCAAATGGGTACAGTAAGACTACTTGTGATCATTGTGTCTTTGTGAAGAAATTTTCTGAGGGTGACTTTATAATTCTCTTGTTATACGTTGATGACATGTTGATTATTGGTCATCATACTGCCAAAATTAAAAAGCTCAAAGAAGAACTCAACAAATCCTTTGCCATGAAGGATTTAGGTGCAGCTAAGAAGATCCTCGGCATGAAAGTCATTCGTGACAGGAAGAAGAAAGAACTTTGGTTATCTCAAGAGGGATATATTGAGAAAGTTCTTGAGAGATTTAATATGAGAAATGCAAAATCTGTTGTTTCTCCACTTGCAGGTCATTTTAAGCTTTCTTCAAAGGAATGTCCTACAAGTGAGCAAGAAAAGCAAGAAATGAAGAATGTTCCTTATGCATCAGCAGTCGGGAGCTTGATGTATGTCATGGTGTGTACAAGGCCAGATATTGCTCATGCCGTTGGTGTTGTTAGTCGGTTTCTTTCAAATCCAGGAAAAGAACACTGGGCAGCATTAAAATGGATTCTCAGGTATCTCAGAGGTACTTCTAAAGTATGTCTACACTTTGGGAATGATAAACCTATGTTGGAGGGCTATACAAATGCAGATATGGCAGGTGACATTGATTCAAGAAAATCCTTGTCTGGTTATCTAATTACTTTTGCAGGGGGAGCAGTTTCATGGCAATCAAAACTGCAGAAGTGTGTTGCTTTGTCAACTACAGAGTCTGAGTATATAGCAGTTACAGAAGCTTGCAAGGAAGTGTTGTGGATGCAGAAATTTCTACAAGAGTTAGGTCACGAGCAAGGAAAGTATGTTTGGTACTGTGATAGCCAAAGTGCAATTCATCTCAGTAAGAATTCCACGTTCCACTCACGTTCGAAGCATATTGATGTGAGGTATCATTGGATTCGTGATGTGTTAGAATCAAAGATGCTACAGCTTGAGAAGATTCATACCGATGAAAATGGTTCTGATATGATGACTAAGGTATTGCCAAAAGAAAAGCTTGCAGTGTGCCGAGATATTGCAGGTATGGGGGAACCTTCCTCCTTGTGATCGGGAGGGGGAGATTTGTTGTGGTCCCTCCACAAGGGCCACATTTGGGCTTTTACCCAAAGCCCACACTGGTTTTATTTGCTTTATTAAGAAGGCAACAGCAATGATCGTGGGGTGTAGAGAAAAAACGGAAAAGAAAGAAAGGAGCAGTTTTTGCAGATTTTCTTCAGCGCAGTTTTGGAAAAGTTCAGTTTGCCGGAGTTTAAACCGTTGGATCATCGTCAAAGTTGACAGCGTGTTCGTAACATCTTGGGCTTCATTCTGAACGGTGGAGATCGGAATTTGACGTCTGTAAGTCTGTCAGATTTCAGAAAAACTAACTGGTGAAATCTAGGTTCTCACAACTTTGTGAAATTCTTCTTGTTCCTAGTTATTTTCTTATATTGATGATGATGATGATGATTATGCTGCTGTATTGGACATTGGCGTTCCCATTATTATTGTTGATAGTGGAAGATTTAAGTGGCCAACACGGTCCCGTGGTTTTTCCCAATTTGGGGTTTTCCACGGTAAAATTGGTGGTTCTAAATTTCTGTCTAGTTTAACTATTTGTTATTGCTAGATTTGATTGATTGGTTTGTATTATCTATCTGATTACACAAAGTGGGAAAGAGAATTGTTATTGTTCCGCTGGAAGTTATCTGATAACGGATTTATTGAGGTCATACTTTCCCAACAAGATATTCAATACAGTCGGTATAAAAGATAGTTCGAGAGATTTTATTCGAGAAATTTTATTCGAGAATTTTAGTTCGAGAATTTTACTCGAGAGATTACAGTCTACATAAAAGACAGCTCGAACTATTCAACAGCTAAATTGAAATTATTTTTTATAATTTTAAATTATTGTAAACTGATCTCCGATAAAAAGTATATCCTCCAACAAGTTGTTTTGATGAAATAAAAAGGCAATTTATGTATCTCAGTTTTCTAGTGAATTTAATCAGATTTGGTCTTTTATGATAAATAAATAAACAAATAAAAAATAAATGGTAAAAGAAAAGTGAGGTTTGATTTGGTGAAACCAAATCAGACGGCTTGCACAGTGGATGTCAAATGCCAACTCAGTGATTAGTTAGTTCATGGGCAACTCAGGATTTATTTTTCAATCGAAAGAAAGAAAAATCAGCAAAATGACCATAAATAGTTTGTCAATTTAACCAAGCACTTTGGCAATTACTGAAGGTCAATTGCCAATCGGAGCAGCAACTCCCTTGATTGGAGTTCATCACCAACCCACATTTGGATTTGCGTGTCGCCTGTGATCTTCCGTTGAACTGAAGCAATCAAAATGGAGTCGCCTTCCTCGATTTCTAAGCTTCTGATGAGGATTTCTTCTCATTCTCGGAGGACTTTGTGACTGGTTGGATCGGTGCTAGACTTTGTTGTTCCCCTGTACAGGAGAATTTTAGAATAGAAGGATCTGATACAATCTACTTCAACAGAATAATTAAATCGTTGTTCGGCAGACAGTACTGTAGAAGTCGCGGAGAAAATAGCTAGGATAACGGAAAAAACGAACACCAATGAACTTCCTGATGGATGCAGTGTAAGGCTCAAGAAATTGCTGAGAAGGATGCAGTGAAGAAGTCCTATAACCTCTTCTTTCCCATATGAAAATAGTATCTTTCTGAGGTTGATGCGGAGGTAAGGTCCCGTGACGATCTTTAGATCCGGTCAACATAGAAATTACATGGCAAGGTCAAAATTATATTACTACAAGGCCATAGGGTGCATCGCAAGACTCAGTCAATATAGCCCCAACGTGACGTGTCGAGCCGATCCGATCCGACCAAGTTTCTGTATTACTGAGTTGCTGACTCATCGATTTCTAGATTTGCCTACTCACTAAGCTGCCCGCCTCTTGACGCTGGACAAGATAGTAATTATCTAGATAGTAATTATCTAACGGCGTGACAAGAAGGAAGACGGGAGAAGAATATTAGATAATAATTATTATCTAATATTATTTGACCTTAAAATTAAAAATAAAATAAAATAAAACTAAGTAACTTAATGCAATTGAAGTTACTAATGAAATGTAACTCACCTTAAATAATAATTATTATTATTTATAACGTATGCAAATAATAATAAACATTATAACTGATGCATGATGGATGCACTGAAATAAAGATGTTAAACATATATTGGTCCTCTCTCTGCCTATAAATTAAAAACATAATAATGTCTATCATATTAAGAATTGATTGCTTTCGAAAAGAAGGAAAGAAGAGAGAAACCATATATGCAAAATAATTATATTGCAATGGCTTCTTCATCAAGCTCAGGTATGTAAAATATATAGATTTCAAGATCCGTTTCATAAGTAAATATAATGATCATGTAAACTAACATGTGGTATCAGAGCAAAGTTGTGAAATCTATATGTTTTCATATATGAATTAATTTTGATGAATTATAAATTAATATATGCATTAATGATATGAAACATATAATAAACTTTTCTATTAATTACGTTGAATATTCAAATTCATTTATCAAATATATACTAATTTTTCATTATATAACAATGATTAGTATCTTTAATAAAGCATGACATAATAAATTTATGCACTAATTTATTATTGTTTATGAATTTGATTAATGATTATAATATACATGCATATTTTAAAAATAATTAATATTGATTATGATTGTAATATAAATATATGATAATGATTTGATATTAATTAAGATAATTTGTAATCACCAAAGTGATCAAACTAGAATAATTAAATATCATGTATAAAAATAATCATTTGTTTATCATACTTATGATATGCCTATTAAAAAATGATAAATAAATGAGATTCATTAATCAATAATTTATGGATTTTCCCAAAGGAAAATTAATTTTCATGATTAGTGACATAATTGAAGAAAATTAGAATTCTTGAACCAAATATATTTTGTTTATCCAAAGATGGCATTTATATTTGATTGAAGATTTTAGTTTCTTAATAATATGAGGCATTTAATTTTGGATAGTATATTGTAATATTAGCTCAAAGGTATATTACAATATATTCTAATATTTTATCTGAATCTGTATGTCTAATTTACAGTAATTTCTCTTCATTCGCAAGCTTCTTCTGTTACCATGTTTAATGGTTTAAACTTCTTTGAATGGAGTGAGCAAGTCAATTTTCATTTAGGTGTATTAGATCTTGACTTGGCACTACTAAAGGAAAAATCCACTGTAATTACTGATTCAAGTAGTGAGGAAGAGAAGTTAAAATATAAAACATGTGAACAGTCTAACAGATTAAGCCTTATGTTTATGTGTGACTATCGCAAACAACATTAAGACTACCATTCCACAAATAGAAAATGTAAAGGAATATTTAAAGTTTGTGGAAGAACGTTTTCGTTCTGCTGATAAGTCACTCGCTGGTACATTAATGGCACAACTCATGACTATAAAGTGTGATGGATCGTGTAGTATGTAAGAGCATACCATTGAGATGACTAATATTGCAGCAAGATTAAAAACTTTAGGAATGACTGTGGATGACTCCTTCTTGGTTCAGTTTATTCTGAACTCATTGTCTCCTGAATATGGTGATTTTCAAATTAACTATAACACTATTAAGGAAAAGTGAAATGTTAATGAATTGATAAGCAAACTCATTCAAGAGGAAAATAGACTTAAGAATTTGGGAAGTCATTCCATCAACTTCACTATTTAAGGAGCTGGTAAAACACTAAAAGCAAAAGCCAAAAGTTTCAAGAAAAAGAAAAGATCTATTAAAGCTCCTCAAGTTGATAAGAAGGAACACAATAATGATAAGTGTCATTTCTGTAAGAAAGAAGGACATTATCAAAAGGATTGTCCTAAACGCAAGGCTTGGTTCAAAAAGAAATGTATATTAAAAACTTATATTTGTTTCGAATCAAACTTGATTGATGTTCCTCATAATACTTGGTGGCTTGATTCTGGTGCTACTACTCATGTATCCAATATAATGCAGGGATTCCTTACAATCCAAACCATAAACCGAATTGAGAATTACCTATATATGGGAAATCATATGAAGGCTCCGATTGAAGGCATAGGGACTTATCGTTTGGTCTTAGATACTGGTTATCATTTAGACCTATTACAGACTCTTTATGTACCTTCAATTTCAAGGAATCTTATTTCTCTTTCAAAACTTGATGTTTGTGGTTTTGATTTTAATTTTGGAAAAGCTTGTTTTAATTTGTATAAGAATTCAAGATTTATTGGTTCTGGAATTCTTAATGATGGTTTATATAAATTAAAACTTGATAATAAATTTGTTGAATCCTTACTTATTATGCATTAAAATATTGGAATTAAGCGAAATTTACTTAGTGAAAGTTCCGCTTTCTTGTGGCATAAGCGTTTGGGTCATATATCTAAAGAAAGATTAGAAAGAGTAGTAAAGAATGAAATTCTACCAAAATTAGATTTTACTGATCTTGGCTTATGTGTGGATTGTATTAAGGGAAAACAAACCAGACATAACAAGAAAGGAGCCACAAGAAACACTCAGCTTCTTGAAATAATACACACTGATGTATGCGGACCCTTTGATATTTCATCTTTTGGTGGAGAAAAGTATTTTATCACTTTTATCGATGATTTTTCACATTATGGATATGTTTATTTGCTTAAAGAAAAATCTCAAGCAGTAGATGCTTTTCAAATCTACATCAATGAGGTTGAAAGGCAATTAGACAAGAAAGTGAAAATTGTAAGGTCGGATAGAGGAGGTAAATACTATGGGAGGTATGATGAAACATGACAACATCTAGGTCCATTTGCAAAACTTCTTGAAAAACATGGCATATATGCATAATATACTATGTCATACACACCTCAACAAAATGGTGTGGCAAAAAAGCGTAATCGTACATTAATGGATATGGTTAGAAATATGATGAGTAATTCATCATTACCCAAATCATTGTGGATGTATACTTTAAAAACATCTATGTACTTACTTAATAGGGTTCCTACTAAAGCAGTTCCAAAGACTCCTTTTGAGTTATGGACAAATAGGAAACCTAGCTTAAGACACTTGCATGTTTGGGGTTGTCCAGCGGAAGCAAGAGTTTATAATCCACATGAAAGAAAGTTAGATTCTCGAACAGTTAGTGAGTACTTTATTGGTTACCCAGAGAAATCTAAAGGGTACATATTTTATTGTCCTAACCATAATTCAAGGATAATAGAAAGTGGTAATGCAAAATTCCTTAAGAATGGTGAAGTTTGTGGGAGTGACGAACAACAAAATGTGGATATAAAGGAAGTTAAGATAAATATTCCTTTATCTAAAAGTATTCCTTCATCCAGTATTGTTCCAAAAGTTGTCCCAGTTATCAATACTGAACAACATGATGAAATATCCCCTGAAAAAACTAACTCACATAGATTCAATGCAAATAAGTCGCAAGAAATAGCGTTGAGAAGATCTCAAAGAATAAGAAAAAGTGCTATTTCAAAAGATTATGAAACTTATTTGCAAGAATTAGATTATACAATTTATGAAGATCCAGTTTCATTTTCACAAGCCATAGAAAGTTTAGAGTCAGATAAATGGATTAAAGCAATGAAAGAAGAGTTGCAATCCATGTATGAAATAAATGTTTGGGTTATCGTTGAATTGCAGAAGGTTCCAAACGAGTTGGATGCAAATGGGTCTTTAAGACCAAGCGTGACTCGAATGGTAATATTGAACGATATAAAGATAGACTTGTTGCTAAAGGATACACTCAACACGATTGTATTGATTATAAAGAGACATTTTCACCTGTCTCAAAGAAAGACTCTTTACGTATTATCATGGCACTAGTAGCTCATTATGATTTAGAGTTACATCAAATGGATGTGAAAACAACCTTTTTGAATGGAAATCTTGAGGAAGAAGTATATATGGACCAACCTGAAGGTTTCTCAATTGAAGGAAAAGGTCATCTAGTGTGTAAACTTAAGAAATCAATATATGGACTTAAACAAGCTTCCAGACAATGGTATATTAAGTTTAATGATACCATCACATCTTTTGATTTTGAAGAGAATGCTGTTGATCATTGCATATATCAAAAGATCAGTGGGAGCAAAATTATATTTTTAGTCCTGTATGTTGATGATATTTTGCTTGCTGCTAATGATTTGGACATATTGCATAAGACAAAAGATTTTCTTTGTAAGAATTTTAAAATGAAAGATATGGGTGAGGCATCCTGTGTGATCGGAATTGAAATATTTCGTGATAGATCACAAGGATTATTAGGATTGTCTCAAAATGCTTACATTGAAAGAATTCTACAGAGATTTAATATGGAAAAATATTCAGCTGGAATTTCTCCAATTCAGAAAGGGGACAAATTTGGTCTTATGCAATGCCCAAAGAATGATATCGAATGAAAACACATGGATTCAATTCCATATGCTTCTGTTGTAGGAAGTCTAATGTATGTACAAACTTGTACAAGACCGGACATTAGTTTTGCAGTTGGAATGCTCGGCAAATATCAAAGTAACCCTGTAATTGATCATTGGAAAGCTGCTAAGAAAGTTTTAAGGTATCTTCAAGGCACCAAGAATTACATGCTCATGTATAGAAAAACTAATCACTTGGAAGTGATTGGTTATTCAGATTCAGATTTTGCCGGATGCATCGACAGTAGAAAGTCCACTTTTGGTTATTTGTTTCTTCTTGGAGGAGGAGCAGTATCATGGAAAAGTGTCAAACAATCTGTCATTGCCTTATCCACAATGGAAGCGGAGTTTGTGGCATGTTTTGAAGTCATAATCCATGCATTATGGTTACGGAATTTTATTTCAGGATTTGGAATTGTCGACACTATTGCCAAGCCGCTGAAAATTTATTGTGATAATTCTGCAGCAATATTCTTCTCAAAAAACGATAAATACTCAAGAGGTGCAAAGCATATGGAATTGAAATATTTTGTCGTTAAAGAAGAAGTTCAGAAACAAAGAGTGTCTATTGATTATATTAGAATGGATCTCATGATTGCAGATCCGTTAACTAAAGGTTTACAACCAAAAATATTTAAGGAACATGTACATCAAATGGGTCTTGGTTGTACTTTGAATGATTTATTAAGTTGACACTCTGAGCTCACTTATGTGTTTCTGATATATAGTTTCTAGCGATGATGTGCACATTACTATGTTATAACATGAAATGCCTAGAAATATTATTGTGGACCATTATGAAATTATATGTTCATTTATAGGCCTAGTATAATAGGATACTGATGTTTGTGGTATATAGAAGGAAGTATGTTATATAATATACAACCGCTATAACCCGCATTTAGTATTCTATTATACTAAAGTGATTATGATGTTATAAGAGGATGAGTTTTAATTCAATCTAAATTTTAGGCCAAGTGGGAGAATGTTAGATAATAATTATTATCTAATATTATTTGGCCTTAAAATTAAAAATAAAATAAAATAAAACTAAGTAACTTCATGCAATTGACATTACTAATCAAATGTAACTCACCTCAAATAATAATTATTATTATTTATAACGTATGCAAATAATAACTAATGCATGATGGATGCACGGAAATGAAGATGTTAAACATATATTGGTCCTCTCTCTGCCTATAAATTAAAAGCGTAATAATGTCCATCATTATTAAGAATTGATTGCTTTCAAAAAGAAGGAAAGAAGAGAGAAACCATGTATGCAAAATAGTTATATTACAATGGCTTCTTCATCAAGCTCAGGTATGTAAAATATATAGATTTCAAGATCCGTTTCATAAGTAAATATAATGATCATGTAAACTAACAAAGAATACAAGAAAAAAATCACAAAAGAATAGAAAACTCAATTATAAAAATAATTAATTTCTTATACAGTGAGTAATATATTTATATAAACTCTAAATCCTATAAAAAAGGAAAGATATTCGTTGTTCTTCTGCCGAGACCCCTCAAGGACGAGCCACCGACGAGTTGTACTAGATGTAGACGAAGTCGCCATGACCCGGAGGAAGAGGGGAGCGAGCTATCTTCTAGGTTGACTATATCACTGGACCTCCAAGAAAAGTCCATAATAGGTCGAAGGTATCGGAATGTCTTCCGTCAATGACGCCTACTCAAAGGCATAGAAATGACAGACAGAGTGTTAAGGGAAAGAACGGTTTACCTCGGCTTTCAACCCTCTGACGCTCAAGTCAGGTTCCGACATAGAACATAAAGCATATACACAACATTGTAATTGAGTATATAAATACTGAATACTGAATGTAAATGCATACCAAACTCGCAAGAGCGGGCCAAAGGCTGGGATGCAGCAATGCAGCGCAGAGGTCGGAATATGATAGCGGCTCGGAGGCTGGAATATGATAACGATGCCAAATCTGTGCGGGAGATAGCCGATCTGTATCGGATCGGTGCTGGATGTAGCTGATCTGCATTGGATCGGTACCGAATGTGGCCGATATGCATCGGATCAGTGCCATATGTGGCTGATCTGCATTGGATCGTCGCGGGCGTGATGATCTGGGTCAGATGTGTTCGAATCTTTATCGAAGGTGGATTGCAGGGGCAATCGAAAGCCAAATCCGTGACGGAGGAGGATCACGGGGCGATCAGAGGTCGGATCCACTCCGCCTCGGAGGAGGATCACAGGGGTGATCAGAGACCAGATCCACGCCAGAGGAGGATCATAGGGGCGATTTGAGGTCGGATTCTCATCAAACTAGGATCGCAGGGGCGATCAGAGGCAGGATCCGCGCCAGAGAAGGATCGCAGGGGCGATCAGATGTTGGATCCGTGCCAGAGGAGGATCGCAGGGGTGATTGGAGGTCGGATTCGCGCTAGAGGAGAATCGCAGGGGCAGTCGGAGGCTAGATTCGTGCCGAAGGAGGATCGTAGGGGCGATCGGAGGCTGGATCGGTGATAGAGAAGGATCATAGGGGCAATCGAAGGTTGATCCGCATCGGATGAGGATCCTAGGGGTGATCAGAGGCCGGATCTACCTGGAGGGGCATCGCAAGGGAGATCAAAGATCGGATCCGCCTCGAAAGAGGATCGCAGTGGCGATCAAAGGTCAGATCCCTGATTAAGGAGGATCACAAGGGAGATCGAAGGTCGGATCCACGCCGGAGGAGGATCTGTTGGGGATCGTACGGTCGGCAAGAGGGGGGGTGAATTGCCAATGAAAATAAAAATAATCTTTTATTCTTTCTTAAACAAAGATACAGATTAGTTGTCATAAACGAACATAAGCAATGAATAATAACAAGAAAAGAAAGAGGCAGACAACCAAATTTACTTGGTTGCAACCAGCATGGTTGTTAATCCAAGACAGTGAAACGACGCAATCAACAGATGTACACCTTTGGGCGGATAAGCCTCTTACAGAGCTCAAGCATATAGAAAGAAAATGGAAATTCGTACAGAATTCGAGTACTGTTGATTTTCTGAAAAGAACTGAGCTGTGGGGTCTATTTATAGCCCCAGTGAAGTCTATTCGGTTGCTAACGTGACCCTATATGGTCACCCAAATGCATAGGGGAGCCTGACACATTGCTCAAGGGTTATCCGCGTCGCAACGTTCGCAAACGGCTAATTCTGGATGAAGTTCAACTTCTCAGACGCCTGTATTGACTCGGCTGCTCAGGAACACGGGCGGCCGAGTTGACTTTGGTCAGCAATTTGTTGATTAGTCTCCCGGTGGATCTTCTTAGGTGATCTCGGATCTTCCAGAGTTGGGCTCACCCGAACCCTCCTTCGGCCTTCTTCTTGAGCGTGCTTCCTTCTGGCTTCTCGTCCCTTGGACGTCACGCGTAGGGGTGTCAAAAATCAACACGACCCGACGACCCAACCCGAATCGACCCGAAAAAAATTAGGTTCGGGTTGAAAATTTTTGGGTTCGGGTCGGGTTCGGGTTGGGGGGTTCGGGTTGAAAAAATTTCGGGTTGGGTTCGGGTCGGGTCGGGTCGGTTCGGGTCAGGTTCGGGTTGACCCGAAATTTAATATTTTATGGATTTTTTGGGGTTAAATCAAATTTTATTTTAAAAATTAAGATATTTTTATGTATATTAATATCAATATAGTATGATCATGATGAAGTATTGAGATTAAAGTGAAGAATTATAGGGAAATGGCGAAAAAAGACGTTTTGAATCGATTTTTTCGGGTTATTCGGGTCGGGTCGGGTTGGTCGTGTTCGGGTTCGGGTTTGGGGGTTTCGGGTTGAAATCAGGTTCGGGTCGGGTTCAGGTTGGGAGTTAAAAAAAAAATTTCCCAACCCGACCCGAACCCGACCCGACCCACCCGAATTGACACCCCTAGTCACACGTGTCCATCTCGCTCCACTAGCATACTTTTCTGTAACTTCCGCATCCCTCGGATGTACCAAGCCCATCAACTCCATTCCCGTGCCACCCTTCTCGACCATTGCGTCTTCTGCTCGACTTTCTACGCTCCTAAGCTCCTGACCACTTAGATACAAGGATCAAACACAATAGGACTTAACTTGACTCAGTTGATCACATCAAAACTCACCTGGGGAACTTACAATCTCCCTCTTTTTGATGTGCATCAACCCGAGTTAAGTTAGGGCAAAACAAAAAATGATAAAAATAAATATTTAACAGTGTAATTCAAAAAAAATAAAATTTTATACTTCCCCCTTAACATAATTCTATTTTAGAATTTTATACTTCCCCCTTAACATAAATAATGGGGCCTGGCATTCCTTGGGCCCCATTATCCCAAGGTGATCTCGAGGCTGCAAGTCCCGGGGGTCCCAGACATTCCTCTCCCCGAGGTGCTCTCGGGGACTTACCGCCTGAGGTGAGCTCGGGGGGTATCTTTCTGGAGTCATCTTCAGGGTTATACCGCCTCGAGTTAGTCCTTGGGTTCCCTTTCCCGAGAGGGTCTCGGATGTTACAACAAGGGAATCGTTCCGACTCGGTGGATATTGACACACAGCTTCTTCAGTCCACGTGCCCGCCATGGGGCATTCAACCCCATCACAAGTCCCTTCCTTCAAGTCTGATCGAAGGAAGTGTGTCTGACTGATTAGACTGGTAATGTGATGAAGAAGCTGTGCCCAAATGACCTCTCCATCTATTTCTAATTCGCTGGCGGCAATCCGGGTCCGAGGAAGCAGTCCATGCAACCCAGGACTCCAGGTGGTTTTTTGAATACATCCCGCATTCCAGCAAATTTTATGGCGACGCTCTGACGGCTATCCCAGAACCTTTATAGGTGTGTGGGGTCTTGGAATGGCGACACGATTGCCCGGCGAATGTGGCCTCACCATGTGCCTCCTCCCTCCTTGGGCAGCGATATCTCCTCGATGTTGATGCAGTTTGGCCTGATTGTTGTTTTGGTGTTGACACCGATTTAAGTTTAGGTGATTAAGATAAGTTCAGTTTAAGTCCTGGTCGGGGACTGGGCACGAATCTCGGTGAGTGAAGTCGGGTCCTGGTGAGTGAAGTCAGGCGAAGGAAACCCCGGTGAGTGATGCCGGGTCCCGGTGAGTGAAGCCGGCTGACGGAAAT
>JAGFNQ010000834.1:336517-408957 GCA_024364735.1 Boesenbergia rotunda
CCTGGTGAGTGAAGCCGGGTCCTAGCGAGTGAAGTCGGGTCCTAGCGAGTGAAGCTAGGTGAAGGAAATCCCGGTGAGTGAAGTCGGGTCCTAGCGAGTGAAGCTGGGCGAAGGAAATCCCGGTGAGTGAAGTCGGGTCCTAGCGAGTGAAGCTAGGTGAAGGAAATCCCGGTGAGTGAAGCCGGGTCCTAGTGAGTAAAGCTAGGTGATGGAAACCCCGGTGAGTGAAGCCGGGTCCTAGCGAGTGAAGCTAGGTGTATGAAATCCCGGTTGTTAGGATCTTTGCCCTAGCTAGAGGGGGTGAATAGCGTTTCTTTGATTCTTTCAACCTACGTTGTTAGTTTGCACAGCGGAAATACAGGATAATAAAACTAACAACAAAGAACAAACGCTAACAAACCAGATTTAGTTGGTATCCACCCCGGCCGGGTGACTAATCCAACAATCCGTCGGTGGATCACTCCCCGGATAACCTCCGGCTAGCCCACGTCGCTCCTTGTGGGTGGAGAAACCTCGCCACAACACCTCGGACACTATCTGGGCACAAAAGACTACTAACACGCTTTACCCAAGCGAGTTTCGTCAAGGAACCCCAGCCCGATCGAGTCCCCCTTTAAATAGACTCGGGCTGGAAATCACGCCACCAGTCGACTGCCCCCAGGGCAGTCGACTGGTGCCACTTAAAATCCGACCGTTGGTGCCACTTAAAATCCGACCGTTACACCCAACGTTCGACTTTTCGTGGCTTCCAGGCAACTAGCAGTCGACTGCTCCCAGGGGCAGTCGACTGCTCTCCCAGTCGACTGCCCCAACTGGCAGTCGACTGCCAATCGACCAGAACCCTTCTGTGGGTTCTGGCAGTCGACTGCCTAACCTGGCAGTCGACTGTCCTGTCTACCAACCTAGGGTTTTGCCTCCCCGAGTACATTCCACTCAGCACTCGTCCTCACGACTCGACTGACTCCTCTTCCGCAGCCTCGACTGTTGCCTTCGAGCCCTCTTCATCTTCGGCCCTCGTCCCTCGGATGCGCACGCAAGCCTCCAGCTTGCATCCATGCCACCCTTCACGTACGCCTCGAAGTCCGCGCCCATCAGCTCATCGTCCCTGCACTCCAAGGTCCCTCAGATGCGCACACAAGCCTCCAACTTGCCTCCATGCCATCCTTCACCGTACTGAGGCCGTCCAGTCAAGTCCATATGCGTACCTGTAAAACCTGCACACTCAACATACGCATATCAAATACACAAGGGTAAACCTAACTTAAATCCTTTGCCCAAACATCAAAACCCATGGTCACACCGGACCATCTTAGGGTCGATTGCTCCAACACCGGTGAGTGAAGCCGGGTCCTAGCGAGTGAAGCTAGGTGTAGGAAATCCCGATGAGTGAAGCCACATCCTAGCGAGTGAAGCTAGGTGACGGAAACCCCGATGAGTGAAGCTGGGTCCTAGCAAGTGAAGCTAGGTGAAGGAAACCCTGGTGAGTGAAGCCAGGTCCTAGTGAGTGAAGCTAGGTTGAACAAAGTCCCGGTGAGTGAAGTTGGGCAAGAAGTCTTGGTCAGGGGGACTGAGCACAAGTCAAAGAGTGGCCAGATCAGTCTGGAGTCCGATCAGGGAGTTGGCATGAACTCCCTTGAGGGTAGATCGGTCTGGTGACCGATCCCCGGATGACTGATCGGTCTGGTGCCTGATCAGAAAATGATTAGAATGGTCACAGAATATCAAAAAGACTTCTGATCGGTCAGTGAGACTGGTCAGATATGCTCAGGACAGATCAGGAGGGAGCCTGATCGGTCCAGAATGTGGCTGATCGGTCGCTGGACCGATCAGCAGCTGAACTAGTCAGCTGAACCGATCAGCAAAGTTGATCGGTCAACTAGACCGATCAGCATTGTTGCTGATCGGTCCAACAGAAGCTAAACCGATCAGCATTGTTGCTGATCAGTCAGCTGGACCGATCTTAGGGTCAATGCTGATCGGTCCAGCAGCAGCTGAACCGATCAGCTGCTGCTGATCAGTTCTGGCTTGATCGGTTCTGGCACGATCGATTCTGACTCAATCAGGTTATGGCTCGATTAGGTTCTGGCTCGATCAGCGGCTGAACTCGCCCTGAAATTGCAGTAAGGGTTATGCATGTTTGTGATCGGTCTGGTAACCGATCAAGCTCTTGGCTGATTGGTCAGTGAGATCGATCAGGTTGTGGCTTGATCGGTCAAGTGACCAATCAGGGCAGTTTGGCCTTGAAATCCCAGTGAGCTGGTGGATCGGTCTGGTGACCGATCCATGGTCTATGATCGGCCAAGGTGACCGATCAGAGATACACTGGATCGATCAGGCAGGAGCCTGATCGATCAGGCCCATCACTGATCGGTCAGGGTGACCAATCAGTGTCCGATAACTTTAATTTGAATCGTTGTCAGACGTCTGATTCCACTCTGATTCCTGCTGATTCACTTCTAATTTATTTCGATTTGCTGTGCTAATCTTCTGATGAGTGTGCAGGTGATACAGGAATTACACAAACCAAGAAGGAGGGTCAATTGGCGACTTTCGCTTCGGGCAGGTTTGTTTGTTTTCCATTCACAAGATTCAACGACTTCTGGCGCAGGCTGGCAACTGTCTGGCGAAGCTGGCGACTGAGGTGACTGACCTGAGGCTCGGCTGAAGAGGTTTCAATGGACTGAGCCCAGTAGAGGTCAGTGGTGACGGAGCTGTGTTCAGAGGTTGCAGACGCACGGTGATGAGCAGAGGCTTAAGAAGAAGCTGGCGAAGCAGAGGAGCGGGTGAACAGACAGAAAACAAGTGAAGTGTTTTGCTGGGTTGTTTTAGCTCTCTGTATAGTCTTCTTGCTTGAGCGTTTCTGCTACAACTGTGTGAGCTATCCTTCTTGTTGTCTTGTGCGCTTAATTGTTATTCTACTGAGACGATTGTGGAGAGGTTACTCCACTGAGAAGGAGTTCCGATTATCCGAAGTTATGGGGCTTGATCTGCCGACGATCAAGGGATCACCCAACTCACGGGCATGCCAAGGAGTAGGGGCAAGTTATCCCCGAACCTTGTACATCTCTGAGTTAGAGTCTCTGGTTTGTGTTATGTCTTTCTGTATATCTATTCTTTCTTTTCTGTATTGTTTCCCCTGCTAACCAGAAGTGCAGAAAGACTTAAAAGAAAGGTTTTTGTGTCTGGCTATTCACACCCCCCCTCTCTAGCCATCCAAGGTCCAACACTCGAAACATGCCACGGGCCCTACGAAGTGACGACAGCAAGGGCTAGCGGCTCCTCGGGATGACCAATCATCACCGTTGATGTGCTGCTCTCTTATTGCTTACAGATGTGCAGCTCCTCTCTATAAAAATCGGTGCAACGGCACCCTTCAGCTTCCTTGCCCTATCTACCTTCAAGCATCCTACTTCTCCTGCTAGTCGCCTTGCTGCAACACCCCTTTTACGAGGGTAAGTCTTCTTCTGCTTTCTCCTCTCATCAATCCCTATGGGTCCAGCGGAGAAGAAAAAGAAAACCCGAGGCGATGATGAAAGCTCCTTGGGGGAACTAGGATACTATACGGAATGGTACGATACCATCTCTTCTATGGTTAGGCTGGAATCTCTCTAGGTCACCTGCCGGAGATACGGTATCCCGGAAGGCTGGGAGGTGAGGGTTCCGGCATTAGGCCAACTCCTGTAGAAACCCCTAAGGATTTTTACACTTTCTTCCTGGGGCAGGTAGAACTAGGGCTTCGCTTCCTCATTCCCCTTTTTACATGAGTGTTGGTAAATACTTTGGAATCCCACCGCAGCAAATGGCTCCGAATGCCTTTGCCCAGATGGGCGGAGCTTTTGTACTCTTCAAACTTTTCGACATTACTCTGACCCCCCGCTTCTTCCATTTTTTTCTTCGTTCTGGTCGGGTCTCGAGGGTTATTCGGCTTTACTGCTCATTCTGGTCATAGGTTTCTGGTGGGTCTTCCTTCCTCCCACAAGGAATGGAAGGAATGATTCTTTTATATCCAGCTCCCTGACCGTCCCTTTAGTCCTATCCACTGGACGGAAAGCCTACCGCCTATCCCAGACCTTGGCGACTTTCAGCCGGACGCGGGATATCAACTTGCTAGAGGTAGCCTGACAGGGATGAAGTTCCACGGCCTCCAACTGGTGCACTGCGAGGAGCTCCTTTATCGGGTTAATCTCAGTCCGAAAGTCACGAGCCTTAGCCCCAGTCTTCCTAAGTTCCTTTTTGTTTCGTGCATTTCCTGGTTAATGCTAACTAATGCCCTTTTGTCTCTCTTTTCTAGACGATGTCATGTTTTCCCGAGTTATGAACCGGATCCTGAAGTGGGACCAAGCCAACGAACAGGCGTTGGTTCCCGCTTTAACTTCTTCTGCTCCTGTGGTCGCCTCCGTTGAGGCCTGCGAGGAAGTGGTCGAGCCCTCCGGAGACCGGGAGACCCCAAAGGCTCCCCAAGATATTGGAGCGTCAGAGCTGCCAACGGACCCTGCAAGGGGTTCCTGTGCCTCTCCTGCCAAGGCACCAAGGGGAGAAGTTGCACCCCCTCCCTCTGTCGCACCCTCCAAGACCCAAGCTACCGAGAAAAAAATGGCAGAAGCGGCTAGTCCATAGGGATCGGCCCTTGAAGAGGTTGAAGAAGGGCATATCCTCGGAGTTTCTACGCTCTACTATTGACGAGGATGCAGCTCCCCGGTCCCCAAGAGTTCAGGAAAAATCTTCTTCCCCCGCTGTCGCGACCCCTGCTCCCATCGTCGACGACCTAGTTCCTTCGACCGACCTTCCCGCTACCCCCACCCCACCCCACGCGGTAAGGAGGTGTCCACGAACGTGCTCCGCTCCCACTGAAAGGTCCCTGTAGCGAAGAAGACGGCGACAAAGGGTTCCCAATCCATCTGGATAAAGGGGGTCTACTCAGATGGTCAGCAGCGGACTTCTAGCTCAGAGGAGGACATCCTCGACCCGAGAGATGCACCCAGCTTGTCAGGGCCCCCTGCTGAGGAAATTCTTTCTCCTCCCGTTCGACTGGGGCGCTTGGCAGGATCAGCTCGATATCTGGGCATGCTACATCAGTCTCTACTGACAGTGATTATATTTGAGTTCTTCCTCTCTATTTTGTTGCCTTGCCTTGACTATCTTTGATCTACACTGTAGGTTGCCTCCAATTGTGCGGCTACGTGCCGCCTATTGTGCTCCGGGGGAGTCACTGAAAGCCTTCTCCAGTGAGTAGCGGACACGGAGGCGGAGGTCGGCCGGGCCCGCGAGGCCGGCCTCCTACAGTTGGAGGTCAGCCGAGCGCTCCGGGTGAAGATCGAGCATTACCTCAGCACCTTAATAGCTTCTGAGGATACTTTACACAGTTATAGACTCCGGGAGCGTCTCGGGTCCGAGAAGATCCAACCTTACTAAGGACCTGCAGAAACTGTCCCAGGAGTAGGATCAGCTCTAGACTCAAACGAAGGAGTTGTCTGACCGTGTCAGACTCCTGGAATCTGCAAAGAAAGACCTGGATGATCGGAATGAGGAACGGGAGCGCCTAATGACTCTGAAAGAATACGACTTAGAGCTATCGGCCTCTTATGCTGCCGACCTCCAGGAGCAGGTTACCCAAGCCTAGGCCCAAGCTTCCGCTGCTACCTAGAAGCTCCAAGAAATGCTGAGGGCTCAGGATTGTTTGCTCAAAGAGGTGGCGACGCTAAAGGCCGCCAAGGAGGAGGTTGAAGCCAAGCTACAGTAGCAGCAGAGTGATCATGGGTTCTCCTGCTGGCTCTGCCATCGGTGCTCCTATGGGTGCTTTACTGGTTTCCCACAGACGACACCAAACTTGTTCCGAAAGGAATCAACGTTGACAGCCAGTCACCAGGGTTCAGCCCACGCAGATGCCAACATTAGGGGAGGAACTCCGCGCCCTGCGAGATCAAGATTATCCTAATCCCACTGTTTCTTTTATCTCGACTCCAGGTAAACTTTTCCAGTTGTGATTATAAAGATGATACTGGAATGCTTGCAATTTGCCCACAAGTAACAGGTCATACTGACAAGAGTAGCTTATTGGCTAGAGTTAGATTAATAGAATCATTTGCTGTATGATATTTGTTGGAATTTAGGGCAAACACGCAGTGGAAGTAAACAAAATTTTTCTTTGCATATTCCATACTACCAAGACCATGCAAGTGTGTGACATAACCATAAATAGAGAGAGAGTTTAGATGATTTATAGCTTCAGTGGATGACGAAATCAACGGAAGTCAACTAGCAAGCCTTGTGAGCCTTGCCTCTACAAGTATCCACGCCGGGATCTCTCCAAGCCAATATAACAGGCCACAATTTTCCTTTCCTACTGGTGCTAGCCAAGGAAGGATGAGAGAGAGAGAGACTATATATTATTTTTTCTCACAAGAGGTCTATTTTTACCTCTTAATTAGGGCATGAGGGGCAGCCCGGGCTCTGTCTTTTCTCTTTGAGAATCTCATTCTCATATTTTTTTCTTCTCTCGAAATATCCATAGTCCATATGACCCAATAGGTTCCTGGTTATATTGGTATTCATAATTAATCATTAATCGTGAATAGATCATGAATGACACCTAGCAGTACATATGACCCCTAATTGACCGAAAAGTCGAGGTTGACTTTAGAATTTTTTCTGAACCCTTTAACAACTACAGTTATTAGTGCTTCTGTTCCTTTCATTCTCTTATATCTACTTGGTTCAGGACATGATCTTTGTGTTAGCCCCCACTAGGTTGACTATATCATACCTAGCTCAAGTATAGTTCATGTCCCTGTGGATTCAAATACTCAAAACACATATCCAAGAAGATCATCCTCTTGACATGTTGCTTTGGCAAAGATTTCTGAATAATAATCCTGACAAGAGACCATAGGGTTTACCTTTTCTATGAAAGGAGTGGTGAATCCTATTTGGGTCATTCAAACAACTTCATGCACATTAATTTATATTCAATCATCTCAGATCTACACTTCCATGTCTAGTCTTATTAAGGTGATTGTCTTATAACACCTCTCAAATATAATAATATTTTCAATGATTTAATCTTTCTTCTTCTTTCTATATGTATGGTCTACTTAGACAAATGCTGAGGTGTATTTTGACTTTTGTAGCTAGAAACACAATATGTTTTAGATCTCTAGTCAAACATGGATCAGAAATCTTGATCGTCTATTTCCTCTTACTATTTTCTTCTGATACTCAAACTGAAATCATTGAGCATCGCTAGTAATACTAAGTGTTTTATTCTAAACTAATACGATAACACAAAAAGCTAGCATTGAGCCTCAACCTTTGGATTCTGCAGTTGGTTCCACGCTAGTTTATTATTGTACAAATTACAAAAATTCTGTATCTTTGAGATGCAACATTTGGTTTTATCTTACCACATTTTCCCTCTATTATTTTGTTGGCAGATTCTATTAATACATAGGTAACGAATATATATATTGCTTGTGTGCAGAAGCGCAAGCATGCCCAACTTGAACTTAAGAAAGTACATGAAAAAATCCCAGTATACAAAGCACAATGTGAGGTTGCAGAAGCATTTAAAGAACAGGTGCTAAAGGAGCTAGACGCTGCAAAAAGACTCGTCGAAGAGCTTGATGAAGGTTTGGAGAAAGCAGAAACTCAGGAGGCAGAAGCCAAACAAGACTCTGAACTTGCTGATCTACGGCTGAAAGAAATGGAGCAAGGAATTGCTAACAGTGCAAGTGTGGTTGCCAAGACACAACTAGAGGTCGCCAAGGAAAGATGTGCCAGCGCAGTCGCAGAGTTGAAATTGGTAAAAGAAGAGCTCGACTCCACGAAAAGAGAATATGATTCATTAGCTCAGGAGACGGACATCATAGTAACGAAAGCTGTCGATTCAGTTTCGTCATCGAGCGAAATCGAGAAGACTGTTGAGGACCTGACCCTCGAACTTGTCATGATTAAGGAATGTCTTGAGTCTGCTCATTCTGCACATCTTGAAGCAGAAGAACAAAGAATTGCTGCAGCCTTGGCCTTAGATCAAGATAGATTAAACTGGGAAAAGCAGCTGAAGCAAGCTGTAGGAGAATTACAACATCTTAACGAGCAACTCCTGTTGACACATGATCTTGAATCAAAATTGGATAGAGCTTCTACATTATTTGTCAGTCTAAAAGATGAATTATCTTCGTACCAAGAAGCACAAAAGAACCTGGGAACCAAAACCGCTCAAGAACAGATGCCAGCTAATTGGGAAGGAGATTTACAAGAGACAGTGACAAACACTCAAGAAACATTAGCCTCAACTACTAAAGAGCTCGAGGAAGTTAGGTCCCATATTGAAAATGCTAAGAATGAAGTCAATTGTTTAAAACTCGCAGTTTCTTCACTGAAGAATGATCTGGAAATGGAGAAAGCAACCTTGACCACCATGAAACAGAGGGAAAATCTTTCATCCATTTCAGTCTCATCACTTGAAGCTGAACTTAACAGGGTTCATACTGAACTGGAGCTAATTATGAACAAAGATGAGGATTCCAGAGAAAAGATGGCGGCACTACCCATGGCACTGCAACAAGCGGCCGAGGAAGCAGATCATGCTAAATTGGTGGCGAATTTGATGCGCGAGGAACTGAAGAAGGCTAAGTATGAAGCGGAGCAAGGCAATGCTGCAGCTAAGACGATGGAGAAAAGACTAAATGCAATTATGAAGGAAATTGAAGCATCCAAAGCTTCCGAGAAGTTGGCTAAATCAGCACTCGAAGCATTGGAAGAAAGTGAACGTGCAAACTTGGAATCTGACAACTCGGCAAATGGAGTAACCCTACCAATTGAAGAGTACTATAAACTTAGCAAGAACACCTATGAAGCCGAGGAGATTGCTTATAACAGAGTAATTTCTGCTTTTGAACAAATTAAAGCTGCCAAGGAATCTGAGGTAAAGAGTTTAGTAAAACTGGAGGAAGCAAATAAGATGATTAAGAAGAAGAAAATATTCCAAATAGCTGCAATGGGAAAAACCGAGAAGGCCAATGAAGAAAAACTAGATGCGGGACAGAGTTGCAAACAATGAGAGCTGGGCTTGAACAACAAAGACAAGTTAGCAGTGATACTAGGGGCCTCTCTGATCTAGAAGGCGCAATCAGTGAAGTAGATGCTGCTTATGAAAGTTCATCAGGAAGTCCAAGACCCTATATACCGCAATCAAAAACAACAATTGCCCTACGAAACTCAAAAAGGAGGAGATCCTTTTTCCCACGATTGGTCACGTTTTTAACCAGAAAGGAGGTTCAGACGCCGAAGTCTTAAAATAACATCTTCAAAAGTACTAAATACTCTCTTTTTTTTTTTTTCTCATTGTGGCAAAGTTAATTATGCCATGAACAGAGAGCTACTATAGTGAAATAGATGACTGTTTTCTTATCATATTTGGGTTGGAAATAGTTTTCTGTGCAGATTTGTACAAATCACCTAACATACCAGGCATGACCTAACGTAGACTTTGATTCACCGGGCATACCAAGATCTTTTCCATTTATTAAGAACTCGTTTTTTTTTATGTCGTCTTAGTTGTCTTGGGATCCAATTGGGTTTTCTTAATCTCTTTGTTTGTCAAGATCCATTCGGTGGCAACTGCGTAGTTTCTTGCAATCAGACATGAATTTGTAGCATTTTGTACTCAAAACTTATGGTGGGAGAAAAAGAACTCCAATACAAAATCAAACAGGAGCTGAGTATTTAAAACTACAAGAATATACCAGATGATCGATAAATCATGCAGTAGTAATTGGTCTTTGGGATGCCACTGGTCTAATAAAACAATTTTATGCCATGAGGAAAGTCTTCACAGTGCCTCAAATATGGAACCACTGATCCGAGGTTCATTTTCCTTTTGGATTTGCACTCAAAAGATGGAGGGAAGTGAAAGCAGGGTTCCATCGTCAAAGATTGCAGGCAAAGATTGTCCTTATCATGCCTCACAAGCATCCACGGTCTTGTACCACCGAGACCTTGTGCCACATACCCAAAGGTAGAAAATGGACTGGTGACCAACGAATCGCTGAAGCTCAAAAGATAAATTTCTGCAAGAGCCTTCATGTTGTGATCGAGCTTCTCTGTGTGCTGTCGCTCTTCGTGGCTGGGTTGATAAACGCCAATCACCTCTCCAGTCACCGTTGCATGCTCATAGTACATGTCTCTTAGCCTCTCGAAGTATCCATTGCTCAAACTCGTCACAAGAACAGCTTTTGGCTTCGTTCCAGTGATGTTTGGAAGAGCAGTACCTTTTGTATCGAGGCCGGGTAAAAGCTTTTTGCTCTGTGCACAGTCAATTATATAACTCGAGTGGCTGTTGAAGTCGACATCTCCAAAAATTCTTATCTGCATCCCTAACCTTTCCTTTGCATTTGCTAGATATGCTTCGTAGTACCTAGTTATGTAACCCCAAACCGAGTTGGATGGGTGGAACAGGTATCTTCCCAAGAGATGGAAGACGGCCGTCTTCTCATGGAAGAGTAAGCTTAATTCCTCCTCAAATTTAGGTACGAAGAACAAAGCGGGCACAAAATATTGATTCGACCTCAGCAATATCCAGGGGAAATGTTGAAGCAGTAGCTGAGCTTCTTCACAGTAGAACATCTTATCGTAGTCGTCGTTATCGTGTATGAGGTGAAGATACAGATAAGGCGGCCGAGAAAATGAACCATCGGCAGTGCTCTTGTGATTGCTGAGTAACTTTTTCTTCATCATGCTTCCAAATCGGTTTGGATCTTTGTCAAAGCTCCAGATCCATCGGATGTTCCTGATAGGGAAATCGGAAGGCAGAGCCCAAGTTGTGTCGGGAAATGGCTCACAGAAGAGACCCTTCATGTCTTCTGACAGGAACAACAAAAGGACCTTGTTATTGAGCAGAGCGTAGAGGAAAGCCGAGGCGACGCTAATGATCCTGTTGCCTAAGCCATCAGATGGCATCCATACCACATAGTTGCACTCCATCGGCCCCATGCTGCGATTCGACATCAACTGCGCTATGCTCTGGTTGTAGAGCTTAGTGTTTGGGCCACATTTTTTGTGGAGAGCTTCATAACGTCGTAGCTTCTGTAAGAGATACGGAGAAGGGGTGTGGTTTGATGGCTTCCACAGTCGCGCAGCCTCGAAGCGGCTCCGGCAAGACGCTTCGTCGAATTCGCTGGAGAGCAGACCCCAAGCGACTTGTCTACGGGAGGTTCCTCAGTGGAAGAATTGGCAGTGCAACTCGTATTGGACACTGAACATTTAGCACAGAGAAGAACTAGATCATCAGAAACAAATGTTTCAGAAATTAAAGGGATTTAAAAATAAATCATCTCCAACATCTGGCGCAAATCATGAATTGCGTCGGCGATGACCGACGCGAATTCAGTGGGACAGCCGATCCGTGATCACGGCGAGGAAGCAGAGGCGTGCCCACCGTATGGACGGCGTCCAATAATGGCGATGTTATCGCGCGTGCCTCACACCGCACAGGATCCACGAGATCCGCTGGGAGTGGAAGGAGAACGATGAAGTGTGATGAAGCAATGGGGATTCAAGGAACAAGAACAAGACGCTGAAGTTTTTCTAGGCAAAATAGCGCGCGGTTCTGAAATCCCATCTAAATCGCATGCAGGTAAAAAGGATTGGAAAGAGGAACCGAGGATCTACCTCCTTGCGAGACCTCTGCTGGTCTCGAAGACACCTGATCGAGAGATAGTCCTCTATGGGCTCCCGAAAGCACAGTGAGAAGCAGGACGAAGGCGAACAAACCGAGCACCACCAGCGTCTTCGTCTCTCCAAACCAAGCATGCACCTTTGCTCCATTGTTCCCTTGCTCCTCGAGTTCAGGTGGCTCAGCCAGTGCCGGCGGAGGCATTCCCACCTGCTTCGTCATCTCCATGACAGAGCCTCCTACTTCAGCAAGATTTAGCTATCTTCCGCTTGGATTGCAAAAAACTCATTCCCACAAAGTTCTTGTGATGGTGATTCGAAGAGATGCAATTGGTGCCGTCGGTGGTCAAATCAGCGACAATGTTTATAATTGTCTGCATCTGGATCTCCTCGACTTCGATCACTAGATTGAATGCACGTCGTGTCAAGGCAGCACAGTCTGGACTTTGGCTGCTCTCGTAGGGCTGACTCACAATGTAAGACGACAGTCAACAACACAATCAGATCCAATTTAAACAATACAATAATATCCAATTTAATCGGAAAACTAAATCGGCACGTGCTGTGCAAGTGACGGATTTCGAGGGTAGATTAAGGATTTCATCATTCTCGGAAGGTTCTACCGCAAATTTTCACGAGGGTTTTGTGCTAAAGAATGGATGCCTGAGGATTTGCTGAACACGGGCCTCTCTGCGCAAAACCGCACGAAGCCCAACGTGCCTCTTCGCGAAACCGCCGCCGGCGATTTCCTTCTCCACGCGAAACCCTAGCAGACGACTCCCTCTCCACTCTAAGCCTTCCCCTCTTCTCTTGTCGGCGATTGGAAACACCTCCAACTTTACCCTCCGTTTCACAGCGGATCGCAGCGGGAAGGGTAAGATCCTTGTCGAGTTTGGGGGCTGTTTTGTTGGATCCAAGCCAAGGAAGCTCCATCGGCGCAAGCACAGGTAGGTGGGATCTGTTTATTGGAATTGTTTGGGTTTGTTTTGTTTGGTTTGGGAGGGCAACGCAATAGGTTTCGTGGAGTTGCCATGAGCCCTTGAGATTGATTGATTTTTTTGAGTGAAGCTCGTTGAATGGTGATTTTACAGTGCTTGTGCTTGCTGTGACAGATTGTAGGAATTGGAGGTTGGGCGTTGTGTTGATCGACAGCGTGAGCAACGTGTATAAAGGTTTGATTTTTTTTTTGTTGAGTTGCCGTGGGCAACAGCTTTGTGTTGTGATGTTGCCGTGGGCAACGAAGAAAAAAAAAGTTATTGGATCAGAGGACAGTTTATTTACAATATATATATATATATATATATATATATATATATATATATATATATATATTGTAAAGGATAAGCGTGTGTCATTGTGTGTTATTGTTGGGTATTGAGTCGATTACTCGGATTAGGTTGTATTTTAATTGTCTCAATTCTTGAACTATATTTGTTATGATGAAGTAAATATATCATGTTGATTTATTTATTTATTTATTTTGATATAATTATGTAGTGCTGCATGTAGGTGAAAATCCTAGTTCCAACACTACATCAATGAACTCCTTGCTGTCCCCAATGACTGTCACCTACTGTCTAGCAAACACTGGCCGCCCGCTTTTAGCTCGACGAAACCGCTGGCAGCTCCCTCCACTAGTTTGTACTGTCATAAGCCATTCACAACCAACATCAAATGTTGTGGTGAATCCTGGCCGGTCTTTCCCTATTCTGGTATGTGCACAACTCATTTGCAATGATTTATGGTTTTAGAGAGTTAAACTGATCTCTCAGAACTACAACTCAAATGTTCGAGGCTGAAACATTTAGTAAATTAATATGCGGTTCATAAAAAACGTTTTTTTAGGGTGAAGGGCGGAGGACCCTTCTCTAAACTGATAACTGTACTTAATGAGTTGTTTAATTAATAAACTTAGACAGGGAACAGAAAGACATCTATTCTCATGCGTCATCGGCACAGGTAAACGGATGCACTGGAAAAATGGGGAAAGCAGTTGCAGAGTCTGCACTTTCTGCTGGGCTTCAACTACTTCCTGTGTCATTTAGTAGCGTAGAGAAACCTGGTAGAAATATAAAAGTTGGCTCTACCGAGATTCAGATACATGGTCCATCTGAAAGAGAAAGTCTTCTGTCTTCTATCATTCAGGAGAATCCTGACCTTATTGTGGTGGATTATACAGTGCCTGATGCTGTAAATGGTATTGTTTTCCATTTAGCTTTTGTTGTTTAATATGACTTCTTTCTTTGCTAAAATCTCCAAGCCATATTTATGCAGGGAATTGTAAAGACATATGTCTCATCAATTTTTAAGATTAACCTAGATTTAGCACAATACTATGATCTTTGCATTTTGATTAACATGCATAAATCATGCTTCAGTGAAAGTAACATAACTTTACTTTTAATAAACATTGCCTTTGGTAACAAGTTTTCAGTAACTTACAGAGCTAGGAAATTTTTGTTGTATTTGTCCTTGGTTTACAGTTTGTTTGTTTGTTTCTTTTTTATTTCCTTATGTATCAATTTTTATTTGCATTAGTGAATTAATTTTATCTCAGTATACATACCTGTTTTTGGTTAATGCAGCAAATGCTGATCTTTATTGCAAACTTGGTGTGCCATTTGTAATGGGGACAACTGGTGGAGATAGACAAATCTTGTACAAAACAGTTCAAGATGCAAATGTCTATGCAGTTATCTCTCCACAAATGGGGAAGCA
Source organism: Boesenbergia rotunda (assembly GCA_024364735.1). NCBI lineage: Eukaryota > Viridiplantae > Streptophyta > Magnoliopsida > Zingiberales > Zingiberaceae > Boesenbergia > Boesenbergia rotunda. The sequence goes on from JAGFNQ010000834.1 coordinate 350,906, forward strand.
GGTGTTTCACAAAATCCAATTTTAAAATGTCATTACGATTTTATTTTACTATAGTCATGAGGGCATCTTGCTTAACTATATGTTTATATGTACTTCTCTTTTTCATTAGGTTGTAGCATTTCTTGCAGCAATGGAAATCATGGCAGATCAGTTTCCTGGAGCATTTTCAGGTTATTCTCTAGAGGTATATGAATACCATTTTTTCTAAGTCCTGAAGAGTGCTGAATGAATTGAAAGTAGATTACACTAGTAGAAATTAGATTAGAGATCATTTATATTGTGTTGCTAGCGAAAATCATAAGTTAATAAACAGGGTTTGCTGAATTGAGGATTTCTAATTTATCATTGTAGCTAGAAATAAAAAAGATAACTATAAGCATGTTTTTTCAGGGTAGGAATTCTGACCATGTATTATTTTATCATTTCAGATCAATGCTTATAAACTTGTTTGAAGTCTTGGGAGATTGTTGTCAACTTGTTTTATTTAATTCAATCCAACTAGCTGATCATACTTTAACCATTTGGATAGATATGAACATCATCTGTTGAGAGACGTGGAAGTTTGATGTGTTGATATTTTGTAGGGTCAAGTAAAGATTCTTCATTTTGTTGAAATCAACTTACTTGTCTCTTGAAATGGAATCATTGTTGTTTTTTTTCATGCACATCTAACCGATAAGAACTATAAACTTCTGAATTTGGCGACCACAAATCAATTGATTTTAGAATGATTGTGGATTGTAAATGCTTATTTTTGGTCAACTGTCAAACATTTTAAAAACACCCTTCATAATACTTAAATTGATCTCCTTTTTATATCTGTGCTTTTAATTTTCTTTTTGGAAATGAAATAAATTAAATATGGTTAATATTCATGAGACCGTTTGTTTATAGCCAGCAGGATTAGGATAGTGACCATGACAAGCTTTAAGCATATTTACAGGTGATGGAGTCGCATCAAGTTAGCAAATTGGATACTTCAGGCACAGCTAAAGCTGTCATATCATGTTTTCAGAAGCTTGGTATCAATTTCGATTTGAATCAGGTACTGTTATGGTTAAAAAATTTATTTGGCTTAAGCATCAGTTTCATTTTTCTTTGTTACCTTTCATTTACATTGTGGAGGGAGAATTTGGCGGTCGCATTGAAAAAGCATATTTTTGACCTGAATTCAGTTTATTTTTCAAATAATTGATATTAGTTAAACATTTTTAGTTACATTGATTAAGAGGACCTTAGATTTGCCTATATTTGCTAAAATTACAAATGCTCTGATACTATATGACGTTGACGACCACGTTGCACTATGCTAGTTCTCATTTTCAAAAACTAACACTTACGTATTTATATTTGATGCTTCTAAAATGTGAATTTACCTCTAGTTCAATGTCATATGCTGGAGTTTTCATTCCCATAGTAGAGTAGCACAAACACATAAAAAGAACAAGCGCAATATAAGGCGGTTCAACATAAGCTTAATCCATAGTAATTTGGTCAAACTCTCGAATACCATTGTTAATGAAGGTTAAGTCCAAAATCTTCTTAAACCTTCCAACTTGTAGAACTCTTTTTTTGTCATGACCATGAAGAAATGTCCTGCACCAAATAGGATGGTATACTTGCAAAACTCGTTTTTGGCTGGCATATTACGTTACTAAGGAACTCAACATGTAACAGATTAAACAGATCAGAGACCCTAAGAAGCAAGTTGAGATGGTGGGTGTCCCTGAAGAGTACCTTGCAGGTCATGCATTCCATTTGTATCATCTCACATCACCTGACCAAACGTAATCAATCTTTCAATTTCCCAGTGAGCTGCTCTCTTATGTACTTCTCCAGTACAATTTTGCATAATGTGTATTTGATTTTTCCGAGCAGTGTTTCTTTTGAGTTCCAGCATAATGTCTGTGGTCGCTCGATCTATGCCGAGGGTTCCATTGATGCTGCTATTTTTCTGCATGAGAAGGTATATCATCTTTTCTGCATCAATTTTTGCAAATTGAAATAATTGCAGCAACCTAAAGGAGTGTTGGTTCGATGCAGGTCAAGTCGAAGGCTGAAAAAAGAATATTTGACATGATTGACGTCTTGAGAGAGGGAAACATGCGATAATCATCTTCCATTTATTCGTTTAGCTTGGAAACTAGTAGAGCTTTCCGGAACAAGGTGAGTTGACTGTCCAAAATTGCCTAGATCAACCAGACCAATTGACTCACGCAACTCGATTGTTCCAACTGGCACATTTTACTCGTTCCAAATCTAATCTGATTGGTCTGAGGACTTGACTTGCTCATCCAGCCAACAATACTTAATGGATAGACTTTCGAATTGACAGGCCTGCTCAAACATGATAAAAAGACATTTCTTTAAAAAAAAAGTCAATTCTTTAAAAGAAAACTCATAAATAAAAATAAAAATATTTTTCTGATTTTTTTGCATTTAATGGTTCATTATATATATATATATATATATATATATATATACTCTAAACTTTTCGAATTTTCAATTGGAAATGCCTAAACTAAACATTGTGATCCTCAAACTAATTTTACAACTGAAATTTTAGTCTCATCAAATTCTACGGAAATGACAGATCTTGAGTTCCTGTTCGCTGTGCTCTTTTTTATCGAATCTACATAGATTTAAAGGTTTTTCTTTTATAAAGTAATAACTTCTTATATATGTACATTGCATATCGATAATGGTCTTCTAGTCGATGAAGTAATTCAAGGAAAAATTGAAGAAACCGGTAGAGTCAACGCCAAAGAATAAGAGTAGTGCTGCCTCCACTACTTGTCAAACTTGCGACGGCGGGAAAGAAGTGGAGGAAGACCCGGCATCGGTCGCGGCAGCCGACCTACCTCCCCTGGAGTTCACCCCCTCCTCGTCTCCCTTCCTTCTCCCTGCCCACTCCGGTAGCCTCGCCGAGAGAGACCGCAAGAAGACCGATGGCCACTGGTTCCTATCGGCGACGACGACCGTTTCAACACCCTCTTGCACCGCCGTTGGACGGACGGTCGCCGAGTGCCCGGTCGAGTGCGACCGCAGGAACCACGTCCCCGGACGCCTCCCGGACCTGGACCTCGCCTCCCGCCTCTGTCTTCCGAGTCGCGCGAGCTCCACCGCCTCCTCTGCTTCGTCCACAACGATCGCCGTGTGAGCCTGCGGCTCGCCGGCGGTCGTCGCCTCAGCTGTCAGCTCAGCAAGGTTCGCTCGGCAGACGGGGCAGCTGACGTGGGAGCTGAGCCAGGCGGTTATACAATCAGCGTGGAACACGTGTCCGCACCCCGGGAGGAGGCGCACCAGCTCCTCGTCGTCCTCGAACTCGCTGAGGCACACCGCGCACTCCAGCGGGACTCCCTTCAGCCCCTTCGCCTCCGCGAACCTCATCCTCGGCAACTTGTCCAGTGCCTCCTGACTCATCCCCTGCCCCCGCCGGCGTGAAAGGGACGCGCCGCCATCCCTTCGCACGGAGCCGCGGAAGAAGGCGCCGGCGAAGTCATCTTCGCCGCTGCACCGGCGGAGGTAGATGGCGAAGAAGGCGAGGAAGAAGAAGGTGCTGGCGATGACGACGATGACGATGGCCAACGTCGGGTTGAACCGCCCGTAGTAGTTATAGTTTCCGTTGCGGTTTTCGGAGGTCACTTGAGCCACGGAGCACCGGAGATGGAGGAGAAGCAATAGAACAAAGGCCGCCATTTTGGTGGCCATGGATAGAGAAATTGTATCACTGAAGCTTGTGGCCGTTATTAACTTATAACACCGCCATCGAAGGCTGCGGATGAAGCTAGCCATGAAGAAAGAATATACAAGTCATACAAACGTTGTAATTGATCACCCCGGTGGACGAACATTTCTAATCCACTCACCCAACTTTTTACCTTCATATTGATTCGAAATAAAGGGAAACAGGATGGTTGGTGCATGTTTTGGTTTTGTTATGAATGGGACGTCGTGGAATTTATACGGTTCCAACAACGCCGGGTTTGACCGGGATGTTCTTGTGTACGGTCGGAACTTAATAATATATTTGTTCGTGTAATGCTTTCCAATTTGAGTTTGAATTAGATTTTAGATATTATTAATTCCAAGATCGGAATCAAAAGAAACATCCATGTAGTAGATTTCTTCTTTCTTATTTTAGTATTAATGTGCCAATCTGTGTATTGTTTAAAAAAACAATGTTGAGTTTGAACAAAACAGGACGGTGCAAGTTGCCTTTTAGTTGTGAGCTTGTTGATCAGTGGAAAAGCGCAGCAAGTGAAAGTTGTTTTGATGAAATAAAAAGGTAATTTTTGTTTCTCAGTTTTCGTAGTGAATTTAATCAGATTTGGTCTTTGATGATAAATAAATAAACAAATAAAAAAATAAATGGTAAAAGAAAAGTGAGGGTTGATTTTGTGAAACCAAATCATGGACAACTCAGGAGTTAATTTTCAATCGAAAGAAAGAAAAATCAGCAAAATGACCATAAATAGTTTGTCAATTTAACCAAGCACTTTGGCAATTACTGAACACGTCAATTGCCAATTGGAGCAGCAACTCCCTTGATTGGAGTTCATCACCAACCCGCATTTGGATTTGCGTGTCGGCTGTGATCTTCCGTTGAACTGAAGCAATCAAAATGGAGTCGCCTTCCTCGATTTCTAAGCTTCTGATGAGGATTTCTTCTCGTTCTCGGAGGGCTTTGTGACTGGTTGGATCGGTGCTAGACTTTGTTGTTCCCCTGTACAGGAGAATTTTAGAATAGAAGGATCTGATACAATCTACTTCAACATAATAATTAAATCGATGTTCTGCAGACAGTACTGTAGAAGCCGCGGAGAAAATAGCCAGGATAACGGAAAAAACGACTTCTGGTATCACCAATGAACTTCCTGATGGATGCAGTGTAAGGCTCAAGAAATTGCTGAGAAGGATGCAGTGAAGAAGTCCTATAACCTCTTCTTTCCCATATGAAAATGGTATCTTTCTGAGGTTGATGTGGAGGTAAGGTCCCGTAACGATCTTTTGATCCGGTCAACATGGAAGTTACATGGCAAGGTCAAAATTAGATTACTACACGGCCATAGGGTGCATCGCAAGACTCAGTTAATATAGGCCCCAATGTGGCGTGTTGAGCCGATCCGATCAAACCAAGTTTCTGTATTACCGAGTTGCTAACTCATTGATTTCTACATTTGCCTACTCACTAAGCTGCCCACCTCTTGACGCTAGACAAGATAGTAATTATCTAACGGAGTGACAAGAAGGAAGACGGGAGAAGAATACAAGAAAAAAATCACCAAAGAATAGAAAACTCAATTATAAAAATAATTAATTTCTTAAACAGTTAACAATTATTTATATAAACTCTAAATTCTATAGAAAAAAGGAAAGATATTTGTTGTTTTTGCGCTGAGACCCCTCAAGGACGAGCCACTGACGAGCTGTACTAGATGTAGACGAAGTTACCATGACCCGGAGGAAGAGGCGAGCGAGCTGCCTTCTAGGTTGACTAAATCACTGGACCTCCAAGAAAAGCCCATAATAGGTCGAAGGTATCGGAATATCTTCCGTCAATGGCGCCTACTCAAAGGCATAGAAATGGCAGACATAGCGTTAATGGAAAGAACGGTTTACCTCGGCCTTCAACCCTCTGACGCTCAAGTCAGGTTCTGACATAGTACATAAAGCAGATACACAACATTGTAATTCAGTATATAAATACTGAATACTGAATGTAAATGCATAACAAACCTGCAAGAGCGTGCCAAAGGCTGGGATGCAACAATGCAGCGCAGAGGTCGGAATATGATAGTGGCTCGGAGGCTGGAATATGATAACGGTGCCAAATCTGTGCGGGAGATAGCCGATCTGTATCGGATCGGTGCTGGATGTAGCCGATCTGCATTGGATCGGTACCAAATGTGGCCGATAGGCATTGGATCAGTGCCATATGTGGCTGATCTGCATTGGATCGTCGCGGGCGTGATTATCTGGGTCGGATGTGTCCGGATCTTTATCAAAGGTGGATTGCAGGGGCAATCGAAAACCAATCCATGACGGAGGAGGATCACGGGGCGATCAGAGGTCGGATCCGCTCTGCCTCGGAGGAGGATCGCAGGGGTGATCAGAGACCAGATCCACGCCAGAGGAGGATCATAGGGGCGATTTGAGGTCGGATTCTCGTCAAACTAGGATCGCAGGGGCGATCAGAGGCAGGATCCACGCCGGAGAAGGATCGCAGGGGCGATCAGAGGTCGGATCCGTGCCAGAGGAGGATCGCAGGGGTGATTGGAGGTCGGATTGCGCTAGAGGAGAATCGCAGGGGCGATCGGAGGCTAGATCCGTGCCGGAGGAGGATCGTAGGGGCGATAGGAGGATGGATCGATGACAAAGAAGGATCACAGGGGCAATCGAAGGTTGATCCGCAATGGATGAGGATTATAGGGGCGATCAGAGGTCGGATCTACACCGGAGGAGCATCGTAGGGGAGATCGGAGACCGGATCCGCCCTGAAAGAGGATCGTAGTGGCGATCGAAGGTCGAATCCCCGATTGAGGAGGATCACAAGGGAGGTCGAAGGTTAGATCCACGCCGGAGGAGGATCTGTTGAGATCGTACGGTCGACAAAAGGGGGAGTGAATTGCCCATGCAAATAAAAATAATCTTTTGTTCTTTCTTAAACAAAGATACAGATTAGTTGTTATATAAACGAACATAAGCAAAGAATAATAACAAGAAAAGAAAGAGGCAGACAACCAGATTTACTTGGTTGCAACCAGTGTGGTTGTTAATCCAAGACAGTGAAACGACGCAATCAGCAAATGTACTCCTTTGGGCGAATAAGCCTCTTACAGAGCTCAAGCACAAAGAAAGAAAATGGAAATTCATACAGAATTCGAGTACAGTTGATTTTTTGAAAAGAACTGAGCTATGGGATCTATTTATAGCCCCAGTGAAGTCTATCTGGTTACTAACGTGACCCTATATGGGCACCCGAATGCATAGGGGAGCCTGACACGTTGCTTAAGGGTTATCCGCGTTGCAACGTTCACGAACGGCTAATTATGGATAAAGTTCAACTTCTCAGACGCCTGTATTGACTCGGCTGCTCGGGAACATGGGCGCCCGAGTTGACTTTTGTCAGCAATTTGTTGATCAGTCTCCCGGCGGATCTTCTTGTTGGATACAATTTTGCAAAGAATAATTTTGATGCCATCGATCGTTGAAAGTCAAGTTTGACTTCAAAATCGAAATCTAGGTTTCGCGTAGATAAATCTGGACTATTTATTTGCTCAAAACCGATTAAGGGTGAATGAGAAATTAATTGTTCAAGATACGCTCAAATAAACATTAATGAAAAAGATGGGGCTTTAGTCCCACATTGCTAATCGGCGAGAGCCAGTGATTCCTTATATGTGTTCCTGTGTTAATGTTGTTAATACAAAGCATAGGAGGTCTCTACCTTTGGGTGAGCAAGTGCACGCACCTGGGAACCTGCCACCCGCCACGCGCGCAATGGGTGCTTTGTCGGCGCACTTTGCACTTTGCACATACGCATCGTTGCGAGGAGCATTGAGGAGCTTTAATTTATGCTCCATGTGGCGATGACGTGTTGTGATCAGGTGGCGCTATGTGACATGTCGGTGACGAGGCAGTGCCTATGTGGCACGTGATTGTGTAGAGAACGATGACTGGATTGGGCGAACAAATGGTGGTCGTTGGATCAAAGATCTGGACAGATCGCAGGCAGGTGCGATCTGGAGCGTCGGATCAATGATCTGGACAGATCGCAGGCAGGTGCGATCTGGAGCGTCGGATTCGAATCTAACTGTGAAGAGGGAGGATGGATCTAAGGCGTCGGATTAAATGTTCTAATTTGGCGGCTGAGATCAAGATGAGATCTAAAGAATTATAACTCTTCAGATCAAGGGACGAGATTAAAAGACTTTTAAAGGGTTATACCCTTTCGTTATGAACGGTCCAGATCTGTCTGAACTAAAGGGTACTTACCTCTTCATTCATGATAAATAGATCCCTCCACTTGATCATTTCATTCATTCATCTAAAAGCATTTGCACTCATCCATCTTCTGCATCGAGAGTCCAAAAAGTCTACGGAAAGGTTCACCGGTCTCGACATTTGAAGTGCTACTATTCCAAGATGACATCGTTGTATTTTGGAAACGAATTACAGCTATCCGTGAGCACCAGTAGCAGAGCAATAGCATTTTACGGAGATAGTGTCGAACACTAGCCTCGACGTAAACCAATCAGTTTGCTTCCTACGAAAGCAACCTCCCGGAAGATCCAACGGTCGTAAATCGACTATGTCAAATATCGAGGAGATACAAGTCAGCAACCAACACTGCTTAGGTGATCTCGGACCTTCCAGAGTTGGGCTCACCCGAACCCTCCTTCGGCCTTCTTCTTGAGCGTGCTTCCTTCTGACTTCTCGTCTCTCGGAGATCACACGCGTCCATCTCGCTCAACTAGCATACTTTTTTGCAACTTCCGCATCCCTCGGATGTACTAAGCCCGTCGATTCCATTCCCGTGCCACCCTTCTCGACCACTGCGTATTCTGCTCGACTTTCTAAGCTCCTAAGCTCCTAGACACTTAGACACAAGGATCAAACACAACAGGACTTAACTTGACTCAGTTGATCACATCAAAACTCACCTGGGGTACTTACAATCTCCCCTTTTTTGATGTGCATCAACCCGAGTTAAGTTAGGGCAAAACAAAAAATGATAAAAATAAATATTTAACGTGTAATTCAAAAAAAAAATAGAATTTTATACTTCCCCCTTAACATAATTATATTTTCTCCCCTTTGATGATATATATATATATATATATATATATATATATATATATATATATATATATATATATATATATATATATATATATATATATATATATATATATATATATATATGTTAATAGTAAAATAAAAAATAATAAGAAATATTTTAAACTAGTTACTTAGACAAATTTGATCAAGTTTTGAAAAGAAAAATTAAAAGTTAACTAAATACATTTTGAAAACAAAATCCATAGAAAATTATTAGAGTATCCAAAATTTTCGAAAATTGTTGAGAATATGTTAAAGATAATAGTTAGTCTCCAAAAAAATCTAATTTTTAAAAAATCGGTCAAAAAATATTTTAAAAATTAAAGGTCTAATTATGAAAAAAATTCAAAAATTTATTTTTACTCGAAAATTACTCAAATTTTTATCCAAATTAGAAATTTACCAGACTTGTCTGTGTAAAAATTGTCAAACTAAAATATATTATCTAACTATAAGAAAATAATTTTAAATTCTGAATTGATAATTTTAAAATAAATAATTTTTAAAATAAGATTTCGACTTCAAATAATTTTAATTTTTTTTCAATATTCAAACGATAATCCTTAGATCCTGCAAAATCAGATTTAACGAAATTAATTTTTTTAAGTATTTTTAAGATAAAAAAATATATTTTCTAATGAAAAAACATAACAGATTTGTTATCTATTAAAAAAATTTGAAAAAATTTTTATGGATAGCTCACAGCGAACTCTATCATCAAAAAATATAAGGCTAAATTTTCTACAAGAATTTCATATTTAAAAAAAAATAAAAAATATGGCAAATAAGAATTAATTAAAAAATCAATAAACAAGTGCTAACAATTTATTATAGATTTTGGAAACAAAAAGAAATTCTTACCAACGGAATTAATCAAAAATTCAGGCGAAATATAAATCTTAGGAATTATTACAATTTGTCCCTTGTGATATCGTAAATATGAATTTAGTCTTCCAAAATATCTAACTTTCGAATTTTGAAAACTTTTTAAATATGCATAGTTATTTTTCAATTTTTCTACTTGAGCCTTCATTTTCTCATTTTCTAATTTTATTTTATCATATTTCAAGCTGACATGTAGAAGCTAGTTCATTTTTTAATTCTAAAATTTTGTTTTCTAATTTACATATCGACTTCATCATAGCTTTAATACTTGAATAAAGTTGATTAGGAGATAAAAAAAACTTACCTCACTTACGATGTCCTTTTTGAAGTCCAAAGCTCCCCCTTCGTCACTGCTATCTTCTGATGTGACTCTTCCTTCATCGATGCTTTCTTCTTCTTGGTGGATGACCATCAGCGCTAGTCCAGCGTGTTCCTCGAGATCGGACTCATCCGATGAAGATTCATCCCACGTGACCTTCAAGTTCTTGTGTTTGTCCTTGTTGGATTTGTTCACCTTTAGCCTTGGGTAGTTCTCCTTGATGTGCCTGTTTGGAAGGAATCAATGTCGACGGCCAGTCACTAGGGTTCAGCCCACGCGGATGCCGACGTTAGGGGAGGAACTCTGCGCCCGACAAGATCAACACGAACGTTAGGGGAACACACCAGAGGTTATCCCGCGGAGCCCACTCCGACGCTCAAGTCAGTGCCTCGATGGAGAGAAAAAGTATAAGGCAGAAAGATGTATGAGTAGTAGAGAATGCATAACCCCTTTACCGGAGGGGGTGTACTACCTTTTATACCTGTAGCGGCTACCTTGGTGCGTCCCATGATCTATGCCACGTCCCCGTGATTATCAGTTAATGGTTCACCCTGGTAACGATCGCCGTGATTCCTCAATCCAGGCTGTTACGATGATTAAGGCCTTTATGGCCGCCGATCATGGGTAGTAATTACTCCATCATAATGGATGAGGATGACCCTCCGATCAGAGAAAAATGGACTTCAGCTTGAGCATTCCTTGGGCCCCATTATCCCGAGGTGATCTCGGGGTTGCTAGGCCCGGGGGTCCCAGACATTTCTCTCCCTGAGGTGCTCTCGAGGACTTACCCCTTGAGGTGAGCTCGGGGGGGAGGGGGGCGTATCTTTCTGGAGTCATCTTCAGGGCTATACCGACTCGAGTTAGTCCCTGGGTTCCCTTTCCCGAGAGGGTCTCGGATGTTATAACAAGGGAATCGTTCCGACTCAGTGGATGTTGATACACAGCTTCTTCAGCCCACGTGCCCGCCACGGGGCATTCAACCCCATCACAAGTCCCTTCCTTCAAGTCTGATCGAAGGAAGTGTGTCTGACTAATTGGACTGGTAATGTGATGAAGAAGTTGTACCCAAATGACCTCTCCATCTTCTGCTACTTCGCTGGCGGCATTCCGGGCCCGAGGAAGCAGTCCATGCAACCCAGGACTCCGGGTGGTTTTTTTAATACGTCCCGCATTCCCACAAATTTTGCGGCGACGCTTTGACGGCTATCCCAGACCCTTTATAGGTGTGTGAGGTCTTGGAATGACGACACGATTGTCCGGCAAATGTGGCCTCGCCACGTGCCTCCTCCCCCCTTATGCGACAATATCTCCCCGATACATGCCGTGGGCCCTACGAAGCGACGACAGTAAGGGCTAGCGGTTCCTTGGGATGACCAATCAGCGTCGTTGACGTGCTGCTCTCTTATTGCTTACAGATGTGTGGCTCCTCTTTATAAAAACCGGTGCAACGGCACCCTTCAGCCTCCTTGCCCATTCTACCTTCAAGCATCCTCCTCCTCCTGCTAGTCGCCTTGCCGCTGCGTCCCTTTTACGAGGGTAAGTCTCCTTCTGCTTTCTCCTCTCCTCAATCCCCATGGGTCCAGCGGAGAAGAAAAAAAACCCGAGGCGATGATGAGAGCTCCTTGGGGGAACTAGGATACCATACGTAATGATACGATACCATCTGTTCTAGGGTTAGGCTGGAATCTCTCCAGGTCGCCTGCCGGAGATACGGTATCCCAGAAGGCTGGGAGGTGAGGGTCCTGGCCCTACGCCAACCCCTTTGTAGAAACCCCTAAGGATTTTTACACTTTCTTCCTAGAGCAGATAGAACTAGGACTTCGCTTCCCCATCCCCCCTTTTTACATGAATATTGGTAAATACTTCGGAATCCCTCTACAGCAAATGGCACCAAATGCCTTTGCCCAGATGGGCGGAGCTTTTGTACTCTTCAAACTTTTCGACATTCCTCTAACCCCCTCGCTTCTTCCACTTTTTTCTTCGTTCCGGTCGGGTCTCGAGGGGCATTCGTCTTTATCGCTCGTTCTGGTCATAGGTTTCTGGGGGGTCTTCCTTCCTCCCACAAGGGATGGAAGGAACAGTTCTTTTATATCCAGCTCCTTGAGCGTCCCTTTAGTCCTATCCACTGGACAGAAAGCTTGCCGCCTATCCCAGACGTTGGCGACTTCCAGCAGGACGCGGGATATCAGCGTACTAGAGGTATCCTGGCAGGGATGGAGTTCCACGGCCTCCAACTGGTGCACTGCGAGGAGCTCCTTTATCAGGCCAATCTCAGTCCGAAGGTCACGAGCCTTAGCCCCAGTCTTCGTAAGTTCCATTTTGTCTCGTATATTTCCTAGTTAATGCTAACTAATGCCTTTTGTCTCTCTTTTGTAGACGACGTCATGTTTTCCCGAGTTATGAACCGGATCCTGAAGTGGGACCAAGCCAACGAATAGGTGTTGGTTCCCACTTCAGCTTCTTCTGCTCCTGTGGGCGCCTCCGTCGAGGGCTGCGAGCATGTGGCCGAGCTCTTCGAAGACCGGGAGACCCCAGAGGCTCCCCAAGATATTGGAGCGTTAGAGCTCTCCGAGCTCTCCGTCCTGTGCCTCTCCTGCCGAGGCACCAATGGGAGAAGTTGCATCCCCTCCCTCTGTCGCTCCCTCCAAGACCAAAGCTACCGAGAAAAAACGGCGGAAGCCGCTAGTCCATAGGGATCGCCCCCTAAAGAGGTTGAAGAAGGGCATATCCTCGGAGTTTCTACGCTCTGTTGCCGACGAGGATGCAGCTCCTCGATCCCCGAGAGTTCGGGAAGAACCTTCTTCCCCCGCCGTCGCAGCCCCTGCTCCCATCGTTGATGGCCTGGTTCCTTCGACTGTCCGAGGACGTGCTTAGCTCCCACCGGAAGGTCCCTGTGGCGAAGAAGACGGCGACAAAGGGTTCTCAATCTATCCGGATAAAGGGGTCCCTTCAGATGGTCAGCAGCGGACTTCTAGCTCAGAGGAGGGCATCGCTAACTCAAGAGATGCCCCCAGCCAGTCAGGGCCCCCTGCTGAGGAAATTCTTTCTCCTCCCGTTCGGCCGGGGCGCTTGGCTAGATCAACTCGATATCTGGGCTTGCTACATCAATCTCTACTGACGGTGACTATATTTGAGTTTTTCCTCTCTATTTTGTTGCCTTGCCTTGACTATCTTTGATCTACCATGTAGGTTGCCTCCAATTGTGTGGCTATGAGCCGCCTGTTGTGCTCCGGGGGAGTCACTGAAGACCTTCTCCAGCGAGTGTCGGACACGGAGGCGGAGGCCGGTCGAGCCCGCGAGGTCGGCCTCCTACAGTTGGAGGTCAGTCGAGCACTCCGGGTGAAGATCAAGCATTACGTCAGCACCTTAATAGCTTCTGAGGATACTTTACACGGTGAAGAACCAAGCTCTCACTGAGGACCTGCAAAAACTGTCCCAGGAGCGGGATCAGCTCCAGGCTCAGACGAAGGAGCTGTCTGATCGTGTCAGACTCCTGGAATCTGTAAAGAAAGACCTGGAGGATCGGAATGAGGCACGGGAGCGCCTAATGACTCTGAAAGAATATGACTTAGAGCTATCGATCTCTTATGCTGCCGACCTCCAGGAGCAGGTTACCCAGGCCCAGGCCTAAGCTTCCGCTACTACCCAGAAGCTCCAAGAAATGCTGGGGGCTCAGGATTGTCTGAACAAGGAGGCGGCGATGCTGAAGGCCGCCAAGGAGGAGGTTGAGGCCAAGCTATAGCAGTAGCAGAGTGATCATGCAGCCCAACTGTCCAAGGCCGAGGCGGAGTCCAAGTTCTTGTAGTCGGATGAGTATGCTGAGTTTTTAGCCGGCCAGGCATTGAAGCGCCTCAAACAGGGCTTCTATGGCACTATCAGTTAGTTGGAGAAAGATCAACTGCTAAAACCATGCTCCGACTTGAGTGTTATAACTGTAAGTCGGGTCTGGAACGAGCTCACGCCGAAAGAGCAAGAACTATAGCATCCTCCATGACATGGGCCATGGCTCCCTGGTCGCTCCTCGCCTGCCGCATTTTCTTCTTCTTTTTCAGTTTTTTCTCATAAGATAAGGGTGTAATCATTTCAGCACTAAATGCAAGCGTCCGTGGACTTCTTTTGAGTAATTTCTTGCCCCCCTTAAAATGTTCTGTCTCCGGCCAGTGCCCTACTTTAAAGTGAGAGCCGAGGTTCCCCTCTGCCCTAAGCGGCTAGGGGGCAAACAACCACATCTGAAGAAACAAGGGTTCCACGGTGGTAGTAGGGTTTTGCAGCTCTTAGCCGGGCATGTGCAGCACCCAGGCCAAGCCTACTCACTGAGAGGAAGTAGGGTTTTGCAGCTCTTGGCCGGGCATGTGAAGCACCGAGGCCAAGCCTACTCACTGAGAGGCAGAAGGGTTTTGCAGCTCTTGATTGGGCATGTGCAGCACCGAGTCCAAGCCTACCCATTGAGAGGCAGTAGGGTTTTGTAGCTCTTGGCCGGACATGTGTAGCATCGAGACCAAGCCTACTCTCAGAGAGGCAATAGGGTTTTGCAGCTCTTGGCCGGGCATGTGCAGCACCGTGGCCAAGTCTACTCACCGAGAGGCAGTAGGGTTGTACAGCTCTTGGTCGGGCATGTGCAGCATCGAGGCCAAGCCTACTCACCGAGAGGCAGTAGGGTTTTGTAGCTCTTGTCCGGGCATGTGCAGCACCGAGGCCAAGGCTACTCACCGAGAGGCAGTAGGGTTTTGCAGCTCTTAGCCGGACATATGCAGCACCGAGGCCAAGCCTACTCACCAAGAGGCAGTAAGGTTTTGCAGCTCTTGGTCGGGCATGTGTAGCACTGAGGCCAAGCCTACTTATCGAGAGGAAGTAGGGTTTTGCAGCTCTTGGTCGAGCATGTGCACCATAGAGGCCAAGCCTACTCTCAGAGAGGAAGTAGGGTTTTGTAGCTCTTGGCCGGGCATGTGCAGCATAGTGGCCAAGCTTACTCAACGAGAGGCAGTAGGGGTACAGCTCTTGGCCGGGCATGTGCAGCACTGAGGCAAAGCCTACTCACCGAGAGGCAGTAGGGTTTTGCAGCTTTTGGCGGGGCATGTGCAGCACCGAGAGCAAACCTACTCACCGAGAGGCAGTAGGGATTTACAGCTCTTGGTCGGGCATGTATAGCACCGAGGCCAAGCCTACTCACCGAGAGTCCGTAGGGTTTTGCAACTCTTGGCCGGGCATGTGCAGCACCGAGGCCAAGCCTACTCACCGAGAGACAGCAGGGTTTTGCAGCTCTTGGCCGGGCATGTGCAGCATCGAGGCCAAGCCTACTCACCGAGAGGCAGTAGCGTTTTGCACAGGTAATGATTCAATGCTTTCCACGTAATATTCCGTTTACTCTTTTTATTTATTAAACTGCAAGGCAGTGTAAATAAAGGATATAGCAGGCAAGCAAACAACCTAATTGTTGGGTATGGCTTGGCGGTTTCACAAGCAACCATAGGGTCGAACCTGAGAGACCTCTCTATGTCTACGGATTAAAATTTAATCCGAATAGAGACCCATCTCCCAAACGACCGTCTTGTCGTTGTGTTAATTAATCCAAGTTACAACTTAGTCAAAACCAAGGTTAAGGCCTTGTAACTTTCCGGATTAATTAACTGCGGAAAAAACGACGAACGGATCGCCAGTTTTCGTGTTTATAATCGGGGTCCATGACATAATTAATTATCACATTAATTAACTAATAATTAACTCATGATAATTAATTAAACACATGCAATGATAACTATAATCAAAGCAATAACATAGCAAAAGTAAAACGGAGCTCGGGAGAGATATACCTCGCCGTTTACCTCGCAATCTTCTACCTTATAATCCTCCCCTCCTGGACGTCGTGTGGGCGACGATCTACCATGATGTGGAGTCGCCAAGGCTCGAGCTTCTCCTTTCCTAGCTTGGCCGAACCCCTAGGAAAGAGACTAGGGTTTTCTCTTCTCCTTCTTTCTTTGATCTCGCCGGAACCCTAGCTTCCGAGGAAGCCACCGCCGGTGATCTCCTTCTTCCTTTCTTCCCTCTTCCATGTCGCTACCAAGGGAGGATGAAGTAGAAGTGAAGGAAGCAAGAGAAACCAATCCCCAAACCCTCTTCCTTTCCTCTTCCTTGCGCCGGCCAACACCTCACAAAGAGATGAGCCTCCAGCGATCTTCTTCCTCTCACCGTGTGCCGCCAACCCTTATTCCATCTTCATGGAAAGGCCAGCCATTGGAAGAAGAAGAAACCGAAGAGGATGAAGAGGAATCCAACCGCAAACCCTTTCTCCTTCCCTTGCTTATCGCCGGCGCCGAGCAACCAAGGTTGCACCGCCGGTGACGCCTCCTCTTTCCCTCCTTTCTTGAAACCGCGCCCTTAGGGTAGAGGAGAGGGTGAAGACCGAGGGAAGAAGGTGAACAATGTCCCCTCTCCAACCCTTGCCAAGCTCCTTTTCCACCACCTTGCGTCGGCACCTTCAATGACCTAGGAGAGAGAGAGATTGAGAGAAGGAGAGATTAGTTGCTTGGATGATTAATTGGAATTAATTCCAAAATTATTAGCCTTGTTTCATGACTCGTATGGGGTATTTATAGGGCTAAGGTAGGGACCTTGAGGAGGAGTTGGTTCTTGGCCCGCAAATGGATCCAAACCCGATCCATTAATGGAGATCCATTCCACTAAAGGATCCCATTGAACTTCCTCACCAACCCCCATATTTTCATATGGGTTCCACCTATTATGAGTCATCCATCTCCCCGTGTTTAAGATATCGAATGCCCGATAATTAATTTAAATTACTGACAATTAAATTAATTATCCTCTTGATCCTTGATTAGTACCACTCAACCTTTTCATCATGTCGGATCATAGTCCACTTGCAAGATTTGACATGATGATCCTTTTGAGCTCACCAAGGGGGCATCATTATCCCGACTCACCAAGACACAGATTCCGTCAATAATCAATGACACGCCATACAATTAATATTATTTCCCAATTTACCGGGCCTATCGATTTAACAGAATAAATCTCGCCCATTGGTAAGTCAAAAAAATAATAAATAATTATACATGCCCGTCATTATTTCGGGATTAAGAGATCGTACTCCATAATATATATCTGAGGTCTAATCCAATTTATGAAGCCAGCACAAAATTGGATGACCTCTCTTTTGGTCCTACTCAATGCACACAAAGTGCGCTAGTGCAATTCTATGGTTAAGACAAACCATACATAATTGCACTACAACCATCCCGATGGTTTGTCTAACTCCATCTCGGTCGTGAGCCTCTTTCTTATACTTATGCAAGGAACTTGATAACATGATCTTCTGTGCAACATCATGCACCATGTTATCTACAATGCCAAGTATGAGACATGTTGTGCATATACTAATATAAATATGCACCGTGTGATTTTGTGATTCTCTTTAAAATGCAAATGTATTCTAACCAAAAGCAAAGCTTTTAGTATACATCCTAACAATCTCCTACTTATACTAAAAGACTTTGTTGTTATCAAAATGTCATACATCTGACCCCTAGACCCTTCACATGCCTAGCAGCTCTCACTACAAAGGCCTTAGTGAAATGATCTCCCTAGGTCATCCTCTGATGTAATCTAGGCAACAACAGCTATTCCTTACCAGGGTGGTACTTGCGCTCTATGTGTTTTCTTGCCTTATGGACTCGAGATTCCTTCGAGTTTGCAACTACACCATTTTAATCACAACAAAATGTGATAGTCCTAAGCAAACCAGGAATCACATCGAAGTCCATCTTGATGTTCCTGAACCATGTAGCTCTTATGGTTATCTGAGAGACTGCCAATCATCCAGCTTCTATAATAGAGTCCATCACGCAGACGCTGCGCGACACTCTCCTATACAATGGTTCCACCTCCTATAAGTAAACACAAAACCCTAAGGAATGTCTATATTTGTCCCTTATCCTGATTGGAATTCTGTATCCATATAACCCACAGGATATTGATCTGCCCGGTAAACCAACATATAGTCCTTAGTCCTTCTTAGGCACTAATATATGCTTTTACCGCAATCCAATTTCCTTAGCCTGGGTTACTCCAATATCTGTTAACCAAGCCCACGACACAACAGATATTTGGTCTTGTTTTTAGCATACATGAGGCTTCCTATAGCTGACGCTAAAAGAACTGCCATTACCTACTCTATCTCCTTTGATAATCTAAACATATCTCTTTAGATAGAGTAGCTCCAAAACTGAAAAGTACCAAATTTTTCTTGGAGGTATCCATGCTAAAACAAGTTAGGATAGTGTCTTTTATGAAACTTGGGATAAACACATCATCCTTGTCTGGAGATCCCTTAGATCTTTGATCCCCAAGGATGTGACTTACTATTCCCAAGTCCTTCATAATTATTTGGACAACCATACCCTTACACCTGAAAATATTCCGTCATTGTTGCCAACCAACAAAATATTATCTACGTATAGTACAAGAATACCACCACGTATCTGTCACATTTCTTACATACACAAATCTTATCCGTCCTTTGAACAAATCCATATGACAGGATTTTCTCATTAAAGCTGATGTTCCTTGTCACAGGTCTAGGGATCCTGCTCATGTTCACCGAGGAGCTAATCCATAGACTTTCCAAGAACATGAATCCTTTAGGATGACTAACAACCCTCCCACTATGATAAGGTATCCCTTGTGAATCTTCTGTGACACGAGGTGCAGTGTTATGTGGTATTACCTCTTGTACAGTTGGTACAAAGATCAGAATGTCCCCTTATTTAATTTACTCATAGTAACTCTTTTCATGGGCTTGTGGTTTATTTCATAGTCTTTTTTCCTAAGAATCAGTCATTCGTACTAACGAATATCCTCTGATCCTTAAGACTACTAAACCACCTTTTGTTCCCTTAGGATAGCCTACGAACATATGTACTGGATTCCAACTTATCAGTGTCTCTCTTCAGCACATATGTTGAACTACCCATAATCTGAATATGCCTTAGACTAAGCTTTCGCTTAGCCTACATCTCTATGATTTTAAGAGACTACTGACCTAGATAGTATCAAGCATATACACCGTCGTATCCAGGGCATATCCCCTTGAACAAATCTGGCTAATCTCACAGTTACTTATCATCTTCTTAACCATTACCTTAAGAGACCTTTTTCTTTCCATATGTTGCACCGTTCTGTTTGGGGCACATCAGGTGCCGTGAATTGGAATTGAATCCCAATTACTGATAAGTAAGTCCTACAACTATCCCTAGAGGTACTTGCCACTACGATCTAATCGTAATGTTGCCATACTTCTACTTTGATGTATCTCCGCATCAGACTTAAATTCTTTGATTTCATCAAAGTATTCAGTCTTGTTGTACATCAAGTAAATGTACTTTTACCCTTGAATAATTATTTACAAAATAAATAAAGTCTTCAAGGTTACCTCTATTCTAGATAGACTAAGGACTTATACTTATCGGTTCAAACCAACTCCTACATACCTTTTTGCTCTATGCCCCTAGGCTTAGAAAAAACCTCTTAGTTTTTTTACCTTCCTAGTAGGAGTCAAAGATCTTAAGGAAGACAAGGCTTCCATCACCAATGAACCCAAGGGCTTGATAGGATCGATGGCTCGGCTTTTCTCTACAATAGGGTTAGCACAATACAATAGAAAACAAGATTCAATGCTAACACAAGGTACTTTTACTTGGTATCCACCCCGAAGGGTGACTAATCCAAGGATCCGCACGCGTACACCACCTCCACTATGAATGGTCTCCTTCAAGGTGGAGAAAACCTTTACAACTTTGTCTTCTTCCTCTTTACAAGATCACAACGAATGCTAGAGGAAGAGTAGATCAAGTAGGGCACTAACAGCACTTCGGTACCGTAGAGAACAGTACCCAACTCGTGCCCAAAAGTTCCCTTTAAATAAGAGAACAAGACAGCTTCGCAAGCTGTCCAGACCCGCACCAGTCGACTGCCTCGAGGGCAGTCGACTGGTCTAGCTTTAAATGCTAGCCAACGGCTAATTTTTTGGGTTACCAGTCGACTGCCCCTGGGGCAGTCGACTGGTCTGAGGCTGTAAACTCTCTGTGAGTTTTGGCAGTCGACTGCCCTCTGGCCAGTCGACTACCCAACCTCTCAACTCACTTACAATCATTCAAAACACTCTCCTTCACGTATGCCTTCAGGTATGCTCCCTTGGCTCGCCCCCTGAAGCCATCTTCCTCTGGCTATCGTCCCTCGGATGCGCACACAAGCCTTCCTCGGCTTGCCTCCATGCCACCCTTCACGTGTGCCCTTGAAGTCCACTTCCCGGCTTGCCCTTGGAGCTCTCCTCCCTCGGCTCTCGTCCCTCGGATGTGTTCTCCATGTGTGATTCTCCAAGTCCTGCAAACTCAATCACACATATCAAATACAACACAAAACTCTAACCTTAAACTTATTGGCACACACATCAAAACCATGATCTTCCCGATCATTCTAGGGCCGATTGCCTCAACAATCTCCCCCTTTTTGATGTGTGGCAATATGTTTAAGTTAGGGATAAAATATACCAGTCAACAAGATAAATAACAATGACAATTGAAAATGTAAGACATAGCAAAAATGGTAACCTCTCCCTTAATCTATGTCATTTTCAATTATTCATCATAGTCCAATGTTAAGTCAAGATTTTAACCAAAAATCAAACTTAAACTACCCATTCTCCCCCTTTGACACCATCAAAAACGATTGCTTCAAGCAACCTTAACCCATGGTGTTAAATGAGGAAATTTTGATTTCTGAACAGAAGTCAGCAGACTGAAATCAGCCTTACCAGTCGACTGCCCTTTGGGCAGTCGACGGATACGCTATCAGTCTGATTTTTGAGCATCTGTGCCGAATTTCAGAAACCTCCAGTAAATTCCAGAAAATTCCATAAATTATAAAAATTTGCAGGCATGTTTGAAATGATATACTTTATCATGGAAAAATATAAGTTCACATAAAATTTCAAGCATGCTCAACTTTTGACTAAAGTTCAAACTTCTTGGAAACCACTAAGTTTGTACCAATATTTCAACTTAGTTTTGCAATCAAATACCTTTCAAGCTTATGGCAAAACATATAACACATGAAATGGTTTTCAAATGTTTAAAATATCCAACCATGATCTTTGGGCAATGTATCCATTAATTAAACACATGCCTTCCCCATGATTGGTCTACTTTCAATAATTTTGATACACTTAGTGATTCAACACTATGCCATAAGCACAAGTGAACCAAAATATCATCCCATATGTATGGATACAATTATAAACTAAGTAATATGAGATGTTTTCCAAGGTAAACCTTATTTTAGCCCAATTTATCATGAATTTCTACCATGGGCCACAAACTCCCCCTCAATGTCTTAAGTCAACCAAATTTCAAAAATTTGAAATTCTTATAGCATGGTTGACTTATCCCAAATCCTCTAACCCTTGAGGATTGATTTTGGTACCCAATAGTAATGCTTTCTAATTGGGTTAACCAAGTACTCTTTGGGGATCCATTTCTTACTAAGGGTCTTGGTCTTTGCTTGCCCTCTAGCAATTAAACAATGGTAGGTTTTCTCATTGCTAGACTTTCCAAACCCTAATCCTTCTTTCCTAAAGCTTGCTCTTTGGCTCCCAATTATCATATCTAATGTTTTTGAGCCAACTTCAAACTTCCTAAGTGCTTGGGTAAGGCTATCTACCTTTTCCCTTAAATCCTTATTTTCTTCTTCTAAAAATGAGTCATTTGTGTTAGAAGAAGAAGCATGCTCATTGTCCTTAATCTCCATTGATGCTAATCTATCCTTTAATATGCAATTTTTCCTTTTTAGGCACTTGATCTTCTTTTTAGCGTCTACTAAGTCATCACTAGTGCTTGAAATTATTTTTGCAAGAATGGAAGTGGGTAAATTGTGTACCTCACTTACCGAGAAGTCCGATTCCGAGGTGGAGCCTCCCCCTTCACTAGAGCTCCCTTCGTCTTCACTTGAGCTTTTCTCCTCTTCAAACTCGGATGCCGTGGAGGCAAGATCATCAATTCCCATTAGTGCAAAATGGGAAACAAAAAGCTCCTCCTCATCCGATGAAGATGGATCATCCCATGTAGCCTTCAAGTTTTGAACCTTCTTCTCCTTCTCTTTTGACTTCTTCTTTCCCTCTTTCTTCTATTCTTCCTTCTTTTTCAAAAGAGGACACTCATCTCTCATGTAACCTTCTCCTTGGCAGTTGTAGCAAATTATTTTTCTTGACTTGTGTTTGCTCCTTGATTCTTTCCTACCACGAGACTTGTTAGTAGAAAATTGTTTAAATGCTTTTCTTACCTTTCTTACCATGTAGGCTTCCGCATCACTACCCATGGAAGCACTCGATTCCTCCGAATCAGATGACGAAACCTCCTTCTTCTTACCCTTTCCCTTGTTTGCCACAAGGGCTATACTCTTTGGCTTGTAGTAGGATTCTTCGATCGTTCCTCCAACTCGAGTCTCGTAAAGCTCCATGGTTGAGAAAAATTCTTCTAGAGATGTCTTCTCTAGATCCTTGGAGATGTAGTACGAGTCCACCATTGAGCTCCATGTTGATGTTCTTGGAAAAGCATTGATTGCTTTCATCAAGATGTCTCGGTTGGGTAATTGATCTCCTACACTTGTTAGCCCAATAAGAATTTCTTTAAATCTTGCATGTAAACTCGTTACCTTCTCCCCTTTATCAAGCTTAATACTATTGAGTTGGGACCGAAGGAGATCTCTTTTTGCCATTTTCGCCTCCGAGGTGCCTTCATGAAGTTCCACCAACTTGTCCCATAAATCCTTGGCACTCGAGTAGTTTCCAATCCTTGTCACTTCTTGTTGAGGAAGCACACTGAGTAGATGATGTAAGGCTTTTGAGTTTGCCAAGTGATCATCCTTTTACTTTTTGCTCCACCTTACTTTCTCAAGAAGCTTGTTTTCTTGATCCCTAGGTATCTCAAAACCATTTTTCATGATTAGCATAATATCAAAGTTGGTGTTGAAAAATACCTCCATTCTCTTCTTCCACCATGCAAATTCTCCCTCGAATTTCGGCGGTTGAATATGTGATCCGGCCATTTCAATTATTGCTCTTCTTGGCGGTTAGTCCGTTGAAGGCGTCCTTGCGCTCTGATACCAACTGATAGGATCGATGGCTCGGCTTTTCTCTACAATAGGGTTAGCACAATACAATAGAAAACAAGATTCAATGCTAACACAAGGTACTTTTACTTGGTATCCACCCCGAAGGGTGACTAATCCAAGGATCCGCATGCGTACACCACCTCCACTATGAATGGTCTCCTTCAAGGTGGAGAAAACCTTTACAACTTTGCCTTCTTCCTCTTTACAAGATCACAACGAATGCTAGAGGAAGAGTAGATCAAGTAGGGCACTAACAACACTTCGGTACCGTAGAGAACAGTACCCAACTCGTGCCCAAAAGTTCCTTTTAAATAAGAGAACAAGACAGCTTCACAAGCTGTCCAGACCCGCACCAGTCGACTGCCCCGAGGGCAGTCGACTGGTCTAGCTTTAAATGCTAGCCAACGGTTAGTTTTTCGGGGTTACCAGTCGACTGCCCCTCGGGCAGTCGACTGGTCTGAGGCTGTAAACTCTCTGTGAGTTTTGGCAGTCGACTGCCCTCTGGCCAGTCGACTGCCCAGCCTCTCAACTCACTTACAATCATTTAAAACACTCTCCTTCACGTATGCCTTCAGGTATGCTCCCTTGGCTCGACCCTTGAAGCCATCTTCCTCTGGCTATCGTCCCTCAGATGCGCACACAAGCCTTCCTCGNCAAGTCCTGCAAACTTAATCACACATATCAAATACAACCAACACCCTAACCTTAAACATATTGGCACACACATCAAAACCATGATCTTCCCGATCATTCTTGGGCCGATTGCCTCAACAATCTCCCCCTTTTGATGTGTGGCAACATGTTTAAGTTAGGGATATAATATACTAGTCAACAACACAAATAAAGAGCAGTAGCAATTTGAAAATGTAACCTTAAGAAGTAACCTCCCCCTTAATCTATGCCATTTTCAAAGATCATAATTCAATATTAAGTCCATATTTTTGCTAAAAATCAAACTTAAACTACCCATTCTCCCCCTTTGACACCATCAAAAATGATTGCCTGCAGCAATACTATCCTAGGACATCAAATGAAACCATCCTTGATTTTTGAAAAATGACTCAGCAGGATGAAAATAGACATGGCAGTCGACTGCCCCATGGGCAGTCGACTGATACTCTGTCAGTCCAATATTTCAGCCTCTGTGCCGAATTTCAGAAACTTCTTAGTAATTCCAGAAAATTCCAAAAATTATAAAAATTTACAGACATGTTTGAGATAACATACTTTATCAAAGAAAAATATCAGTTTGTGAAAAATTTTAAACATGCTTGACTTTTGACAAAAATCCAAATTTCTTGAACAAACACTAACTTTGTATCAAGTTTTCAATCTAATTATGAGCTCATACATGTTCCAAAGTCATGCCAACATAAATAAAACATGGAATGATTTTCAAACATTTAAAGTGTCCAACCATGATCTTAAGTCAACCAAATTTCAAAAATTTGAAATTCTTATAGCATGGTTGACTTATAGCAAATCCTCTAACCCTTGAGGATTGACTTTGGTACCCAATAGTAATGCTTCCTAATTGGGTTAACCAAGTATTCCTTAGGGATCCATTTCTTACTAAGGGTTTTGGTCTTTGATTGCCCTCTAGCAATTAGACAATGGTAGGTTTTCCCATTGCTAGACTTCCCAAACTCTAATCCTTCTTTCCTAAAGCTTGCTCTTTGGCTCCCAATTATCATATCTAATGTTTTTGAGCCAACCTCAAACTTCCTAAGTGCTTGGGTGAGACTATCTACCTTTTCCCTTAAAATCTTATTTTCTTCTTCTAAACATAGGTCATTTGAAATAGAGGAAGAGGCATGCTTATTGTCCTTAGTTTTAATTGATGCTAATTTATCTTTTAACATGCAATTTTCTCTTTTTAAACACTTAATTTTCTTCTTAGCATCTACCAAGTCATCACTAGTACTAGAAATTATTTTTGCAAGAATTGAAGTGGGTAAGTTGTGTACCTCACTTACCGAGAAGTCCGATCCCGAAGTGGAGCCTCCCCCTTCACTTGAGCTCCCTTCATCTTCACTTGAGCTTTTCTCCCCTTCAAACTCGGATGCCGTGGAGGCAAGATCATCAATTCCCATTAGTGCAAAATGGGAAACACATAGCTCCTCCTCATCCGATGACGATGGATCATCCCATGTGGCCTTCAAGTTCTGAACCTTTTTCTCCTTCTCTTTGGATTTCTTCTTCCCTTCTTTCTTCTTTTCTTCCTTCTTTTTCAAGAGAGGACACTCATATCTCATGTGGCCTTCTCCTTGACAGTTGTAGCAAATAATCTTTCTGGATCTATTTTTGTTCCTTGATTCCTTCCTACCATGAGACTTGTTAGTTGAAAATTGTTTAAATGCTTTTCTTACCTTTCTTACCATGTAAGCCTCCGCATCACTACCCATGGACGCACTCGATTCCTCCGAATCGGATGATGAGACCTCCTTCTTCTTACCTTTTCCCTTGTTTGCCACAAGGGCTATGCTCTTTGGCTTGTAGTATGATTCTTCGATTGTCCCTCCAACTCGAGTCTCATGAAGTTCCATGGTTGAGAAGAACTCCTCTAGAGACGTTTTCTCTAGGTCCTTTGAGATGTAGTACGAATCCACCATTGAGCTCCAAGTTGATGTTCTTGGGAAAGCATTTAGGGCTTTCATCACAATGTCTCGGTTGGATAGTTGTTCCCCTACACTTGTTAGTCCATTAAGAATTTTTTTAAATCTAGCATGTAAGCTTGTTACCTTCTCCCCTTTGTCGAGCTTGATATTATTTAGTTGAGATCGAAGAAGATCTCTTTTCTCCATTTTCGCCTCCGAGGTACCTTCATGAAGTTCCACCAACTTGTCCCATAAGTCCTTGGCACTAGAGTAGTTTCCAATCCTTGTCACTTCTTGTTGAGGGAGTACACTTAGTAGATGATGCAAAGCTTTGAAGTTTGCTAGATGGTCATCTCTTTGCTTCCTACTTCATCTTACTTCATCAAGTATCTTGTTCTCTTGATCCCTAGGTACTTCAAAACCGTTTTTCATAATAAGCATTACATCAAAATCGGTATTGAAAAATACCTCCATTCTCTTCTTCCACCACGAAAATTCTCCCTCAAACTTCGGCGGTTGGATGTGCGAGCCGGCCATTTCAATGATTGCTCTTCTTGGCGGTTAGTCCGTTGAAGGCGTCCTTGCGCTCTAATACCAATTGTTAGGATCGATGGCTCGACTTTTCTCTACAATAGGGTTAGCACAATACAAGATATAGAATAAAATCAATGCTAACAATAGTGTTTTACTTGGTATCCACCCCAAAGGGTGACTAATCCAAGGATCCGCACGCGTACACCACTTCCACTATGAATGGTCTCCTTCAAGGTGGAGAAAACCTTTACAACTTTGCCTTCTTCCTCTTTACAAGATCACAATGAAGACTAGAGGAAGAGTTGAGGACTCTTGGCACTAGCAGCACTTCGTTACACACAAGAATCGTAGTTTGCTTGAGCCAAACAGTCCTCCTTTTATAGGAGTAAAGGACAGCCTCGCATGCTGTCCAGCCCGCACCAGTCGACTGCCCCTAGGGCAGTCGACTGGCCCAGCAATAAATGCTGGCCAACGGCTAGCAAACAGCTAGCCAACGGCTAGTTTTGGGGTATACCAGTCGACTGCCCCAAGGCCAGTCGACTGGTCCGAAGCTGCGAACTCTCTGTGGGTTTTGGCAGTCGACTGCCTCTGGGCTAGTCGACTGCCCTGCCTCCCAGCTCAGCTCCAGCCACTCCGAACCTTCTCCTTCGCGTGTGCCTTCAGGTCTGCTCCCTTGGCTCGCCTCTTGAAGTCCTCTTCCTCTGGCTATCGTCCCTCGGATGCGCATGCAAGCCTTCCCTTGGCTTGCCTCCATGCCACCTTTCACGTGTGCCCTTTGAAGTCCACTTCCCGGCTTGCCCTTGGAGCTCTCCTCCCTCGGCTCTCGTCCCTCGGATAGGTCCACCAAGTGTGATTCTCCAAGTCCTACAAACTTAATCACACATATCAAATACAACCAACACCCCAACCTTAAACATATTGGCACACACATCAAAACCATGATCTTCCCGATCATTCTTGGGTCGATTGCCTCAACAGAACTTGCATCATTGGGGGATGGGTCTCCATTGACTAGTTGGTCCATAACCTTCAAATTTCCTAAACCGTAGGCATTTTCTGTTGGTCAGAAATTATCTATAACTGCTAAATGTCATGATTCAGAACATGCAATTATAGAGAAATATGCTGTCCATTTATCTTTGTATTAGAATGTCTTACCTTTTGTTTGTACTCTCTTGCCTATGCCTTTGCATGCATATTCAGCTCAGATATGTGAGTTTTGAATTGGACAATCTGTGTAAATGAAAATGTAGAATTTAGTGGCTTAAACTACAAGGAGCAAGTTCTTTTATGTTTGCCAAAAATAGAAGAGTTAGGTGTTTAGATTTCGATTTGGTCAACTGGATGTAGTAACGAAGATTTATTCTAAATTATTATTTAATCGCAGTTTAGCTAATTATATAATTTTATTATTAGCTAAACACTATGCCTTTGATGCAGGTCCTTGAGTTAGACTTGCACGGTTGATCGTGGGAAATTTATTTCGGTCACGTTCTACAATTAAAAGGCGGGTACTTCTCCTTTGGACTCGAGTAGTTTCTTTTACCTTAAAGCATGACTATTTTATGTCTTATAGGTTACTTGACCTTATTCTTTGTTGTTTGATATTTTAACATTGCCGTTGATACTTATTCTTCGTTGATCTTCGAGTATTCCAAATTCGTTGTACAGTCCTCTGTTGGTTTTCTGTTCTGTAAAGTGTCGCTTGCACGCGAGTACTTAGAAGTCCATTAAACACAGATAGATTTATTTTGTATTAGAAATATCCTACCTAGTAGTGTAGGTACATAATCGTTGGTTTTCGATTTTTGGTTGTTTGTATCGATGCATGGTTTACTTGTTAGATTTTTGTTGCATCGTTGTTTCTCCGGTTGTTCGTGCATCTCGTTGCATGCACCATATCTGCACGTTGCATACTAACGACTGTTGGACTTCCATATGGTTAAGCCGTTGTTAGTCATTTAGTTGCTCGATTCACTCAACCACTTGTTGTCGTGGTAGTTGTTAGAGTGCGAGCAACTGTCCTGTTATGCCACATATATGTTGTAGCTGTAGGCAAACAGTGACACCCTCGCCGTTGTTTTCGAGGGATATTAGAGCTGTTGGTGGCTCACCCTCACCATTATTTTCGAGGGATATTGTAGCTGTTGATAGCTCCCCCTATGTATCGGGGTCTGGAGTGTTGACTCCCCAGCATCCTGTCCACTCAACCACACCTTCTGTGGTATTTGTTGTTGGAGTGCGTACAGTTGTCACAGCCTTACCCACTCGGTCACACAGATGGGATGTGTTGGCAGCTTGACTGGAGTCAGGGGTGACGCATGTCATTGCATCATATGCATACGTATTTCGTTTATGCATTTTCTTGTGATTGTTGCATTTATATGAGCTATGGTTGTTGCACTTGATTGACATGCATGTATTTCTTGGTTCTATTGTTGTTGCGTTGTTTTACACCTATTTAGTTGTTATTCGATTTTTTAACATGTTGTTCTATATATGTTATGCATGTTTAGGTGATTCTATATTTCTTATGGGTTGTACTCTATTGATTCTCTACTTAGTTATCCTTTATTATGTCATACTTATTGTCTACTCATATACCCGCAGAGTCCGCCCAGACTCACCACCGTTACCTCCCATTTTTGTTTTAGGTAACAGGTAGATATTTTGCTTGGAGCCAGGAGAGGATCCAGTCGTCAGTCTTCAGAGTTGAGTTATTTTTCGTATTTGGTTTAGTTGCTTTATTTTCGGTACTTGGTGAGTTTTCGCATTTTATTTGTTTATCAGGTATTCGGATTGATTTTATTATTATTATAGAGACAAAGACATTTGAGTTCTCTTTAAGTTGTGGTTTCTTTTATGTTTATGGTGGTTGAGCCACCCGTTATCTTTTATGCTAATATAAACTGCGTGGTGATGTTTTATTTTCTGTTATGATGGCTGATCCATCTTTTATGATGAGAGTATACGTTTATTTGCCCCAACTTGTCCGTCGTACAGGGGAGATGCTCCCCGATTTTTGAGTAAGCATGTGCCTCTGGGGTCATGCTCACTTGGCTATCAGGATTCATAAACTCTAGTACTTAGCTTGGAGGTCTAGAGTTCGAATCCTGAGGAAAACAAAAATCCATTGACCAGGGGTGGGAAGTCCTAGTGAGTAACGGCTCGGGTGATGGTCGTCGACATCGGTTGTTGGTCGACGACATAAGTGGCCAGGTTGTTGGGCCGCCAAATGTTGATTTGGCCGCCAGGTTGTTGGGCCGCCAGTTGGGCCGCCCAAGGGGTCGAGGGGCCGAGTCGTTATAGGTTCACTGTGCCCCCAGGGTATAGTTTGATTCGGGGCGGCAACAGGAGACCGTCGATGGTGTCCGAGCGATAATCGGACATGTGCATGCAAAGTGTCACGTCATTCACTAAGTATTTCATTGAGTTTTTTCACTGAGTGTATCAGAGCCCATTTTTTAATATCACTTTCTCTCTCTACCCCTCTTATCATAATTTATCTATCTTTATTTTTTTACTTCTTTCTATATTTTCTATAGTAATTTCTTTCTCTAAATTTTCTATATAACTTTCTCTCCCTCTCTCTTATCATAATTTATCTATCTTTATTTTTTTTTACTTTCTCCTTATATTTTCTATATCACTTTCTCTCTATATATTTTTTATATCGCATATTCTCTCTATCTCTCTCATCTCATTTTCTCTCTCTAAATTTTTTTAATGATTAGTCTCCCTATTTTTTGTTACATCTTTCCTCTCTAGCTATCTTATCTTACTTTCTCTCTCTACTTTTAATGTTCACTTTCTCTATCTCTTATTTTTTCTAATTTCTTTTTCTATCTCTCTTCTCGTAACATCTCTCTCTATATTTTTTTTCCATTTTTATTTCACTTCCTTGTAAAAATTTTATAATTTAGGTAACTTCGAAATTTTCATGAATTTTCATTACTAAAGTTGAACTGAACCAAATATCATTAATAATAATAATTTTCACTTCAGGATTTGAACCAAACATTATCAATGCAATCATGATTCCCATTACTATTGATCATTCAATAAATCTCATTATTGTTATGAGTAATACGAATCATTTGTCACTATGATTTCTATTATTATTGATCATTCAATAAATCACATTATTATTCCGATTAACATGATTTCTAATCCCCTCGTCAATTAAACTTCTCAATTATTATTCTTTCATTTTTCATATATCCAAAATACTCCTTTTTTATATTATATTTTTTTTATCTTACTATCTCCTTTTATATTTTCTCATTTTTACTTTTTCTCTCATACCTCTTATTACATTTTCTTTCTACATTTTAAAATTTCTTTTGCCGTTTTCTCTCATGACCTCTCTTATTATATTTTCCCTCTCTACATGTTTTATATCACTTTCTCTCTCTACTTATTTATCTCATTTTCTCTCTATATATTTTTTATGGAAAATGATATGCTCAATGAAAATTTTAAAGGAAAAGTTAAGTGAATGACGTGACACTTTACATGCAGCGATCCCCGACGGGTTCACTGTGGCCCCCTGGGCATAGTTTGATTCGGGGCGGCGGCCAGAGACCGTCGATGGCATCCGAGCGATAATTGGACATGTGCATGCAAAGTGTCACGCCATTCACTGAGCATTTCATTGAGTTTTTTCACTGAGTGTATTAGAGCTCATTTTTTTATATCACTTTAATTATCTCTCTACTCATCTTATCATAATTTATCTATCTTTATTTTTTTTCTATATTTTCTATATTACTTTCTTTCTCTATATTTTCTATATAACTTTCTCTCCCTCTCTCTTATCATAATTTATCTATCTTTATTTTTTCGGCAATTTACCAAAGGGCATACGTAACAATACGAAATTACCAAAGGGCGTCCCATGATTTCTATTTTACCAAAGGGCGCAGCTCTTTAAGTGAACTTCCTATTATACCCTTGGCGCCACAAAAGACCTTTTCCATTCCCATTTTCGAGACATCCGAACCACTTTTGCAGTAAAATAAGAATATATGGTTCGGATGGCAAGGTAGTGGAAATATTCTCAGCCTATATATATAATACTACCTTGCAAAAGTCGAATCATCACGAGGGTACGTATATATTTCGACCTTGCACAACTCAATTGATCAAGGCAGCTGAGGAAGATAGGTGTTGAAGGAGAAAAAGCAAGCAACAGATTGGTAACAAATACAAATAGTAATGTACGTATGATTCTCATCTTTGATATTGTATCAGACCTGGTTTTATACTTATCAACTCTTGCTACAATTTGTATGTTTGGAGGAGTCTAAGGGTGATATGATTACATAATAAGGCTCTCTGAAATTTGTTAAAATGAAGATAAAAAAAATGTTTGAATTCGACCTAGGGATGATATATTACCATATCAGGCCTAGAAGTGCATGATATATTACCAATTCGACCTAGAAGGGCCAGAAATTAAAGGAGTTAAATCCCTAGGAGTGCATGATATCATTAGATTTCAGGCCCTAGGAGTGAATGAAATATGTTATTTTCAGGCATTGGCAGGGGCTGAAAAAAATGAATTCAGGTCCACCTAGGGCCTGAAAAAAAAGGAATTCAGGTCCACCCAGGGCCTGAAATGAAAAGATTTCATGTCCTTACAGGTGCTGAAATCATTAGATTTGAGGGCCTGGGAGGGTCTGAATCAATATAATTCAGGCCCTGTGATTTCAGGCCCTGGGAGGCACAAGGGGGTGGGCCTGAAATAAAATGATTTCAGGCCCACCGTGGGCCTGAAATAAATCATTTCAGGCCCACCTTGGGCCTGAAATCATTTTATTTTAGGCCCACGGTGGGTCTGAAATAAAAACATTTCAGGCCCAATGGAGGGCCTGAAATAAAAACTTGGCAGGGCCAGGGTGGGCCTGAAATCACTTCAATTCAGGCCCAGTTTGGGCCTGAATACCTCTATTTCAGGCCGAGGGTGGGCCTCAAGTGGGAAAATTTCTGGGTTTTTCAGCAAGGTTAGAGGTTTGGGCCTTCCTAGGTCCTTGATTATGTTTTTCAAAGTTTGCTAAATGTAATTGTAATTTATTTTTCAGGGATGATAATGATGTTGACGAAATTATCTCCGAAATATGGAATACTCTTGATGATAATGCTGCCACGGGGAATGGATCAGAAATTACAAGGAATTTGACAATTGATCTAAATGAAGAAGCAACTAATATAGAAGGTGAGGGTTTGAATTCACTACAAGAAAAAATGCTTTTAATGACATTGAAAAGTGTCATCATATATTAGTTATACTGACATTTTTGATATAGTGACATTAAGTTAAAATGTCCTTTATAGTGATGTCGTCTAAAGTCTTATCACTTATGACAATTCTTAATGTCACTATAAAAGTGACAACACTAATAGTATGAATAATTGTTATAGTGACAAAAAATAGTATCACTATAAGATTTATAATGACATTTATACATGTTGTTTTATTATAGTAATGATGACAAATTTATGTCCTTTAAAATTATTTATCAAGACAATTATAAGTGTCTTAAATTTTATTTATAGTAATAATAAAAAATGTCACTAATGATAGTTTATAATGTTAATTTAAAATGCCTCGTTATGTAATTTATAGTGACACATATAAATGTTTACTATATTAATCTATAAGGACATTTAAAATTATCATTAATAGTTATTTATTATGACATTTTGAAATGTCTTCATATGAGTTTTATAATGATATTTTTATCTATATGATTTAGTGTTCTATTGTGACATAAAAAATATCATATATTAATAAATATCTCACTCATTTTTAATATTTTCATGATATAAATATTTACACATATAACTAATTAACATAAACACAAATAAAAATTTTAAATTGAAAATAAAATGCTAATCAATAATTGCTAATTTTTTTGCAATACAAGACTGTCAAATTGATCACCTCAAAAAATATCTATTCACTAATCACAATCACAAATGTACCCAATGTATTTAATTTAAAAACTAGCAAAAAATTAAGTCTCTCCTTAAGCAAAACATAACCAAACTTTTAAACTTTGATGCATCTTCAATCGTCAACCATCACATCTTGAACAAAATCCAATATTGTTGTTACCTACACAAAAAAATCATATATTGATTTGTGTAAATGAAATAAAATTAAAACAAACAAATCTTGATAGTACTGATATTGACTCTCCAAAAAAACTCATTGATCTTGATAAGTGAAAGATGTCTTTCAAATTCGCCAAATCTGAAAGATAAAGCACGATCGATCATGTAGTTGCGTTGTCAAACTAAATGTGTTTAGGCATGTAGTTGCGTTGCCAAACTGGAGGTAAAGCACGATCGATCATCCTCATCCATGCAATAACAAACAAAGAAAAGTTTTGGCAATCTAAAGATGTTTACCTTACTGTACAAACAAACCAAGAAGGTTGCTAGCTAGCTAGCTGTTACATTAATTTCACTGACTGTATCTCTATATCTATAGATATATATCTAGATTTATACAGGGTAGAGTAGAGATTTTCACAACAAGCCAAAAGGCATGAAGAGAGATTCGTTCAATTTGATCAAGCCAAAAGGCATGAAGAGAGATTCGTTCAATTTGATCACCAAGTCGATCGATCAAGAAATAGCTTTGTGAATTTTCTGTTTATATACAGATATATCGTAATTCAGTGCCACAGCTTAACACTAACAGATAATTAACAAGCTACATATATATATATCTGATGTTCTTCATCGGGATCATAATGTATCCAAACATTCTTTAACATCTTCTAATTAACAAGCTACAGATATATCTGCAGTTAGCTAGCAAACATTCTTTAACATCTTCTAATTCAAATAGTATCCAAATGAAATCATATTTTTGATTCAGGGAAGAAAACGCACTTACCAAAGGAGCAGCTAACTTGGCAGTAAGGGCTTCATTCTTTTCTGAATATTCATTCAATTTTGCTTTTGAAATGCTGGGAGGAGAATATCATAGATCGGAATCATAACAAGTTACAGAGATGAATTATGGTAACAAAACAACAGAGCATCCTACTTTATAGCAAATTAATTAGGCGTCAGAGTATATTGGTTTGACATTAATACAAAAAACTGAGATCTTTATTAGTGGAATTGAAACACAAAAAACCCATATAGAGTTTGGTTTAGTTTAGAAACTACAAAAGCTGAGTCTTTCTCAAGTAATTCAAATATAGAATCCAGAATGTGATTTCAAATGAGTAACTTCCATAAGAAGCAAATTAGAAGTTGTAGAGTCAAAGCAACAATTTATTAGTGGAATTGAAACACAAAAACCCCATATAGAGTTTGGTTTAGTTCAGAAACTACAAAAGCTGAGTCTTTCTCAAGTAATTCAAATATAGAATCCAGAATGTGATTTCAAATGAGTAACTTCCATAAGAAGCAAATTAGAAGTTGTAGAGCCAAAGCCACAATTTAGCAAGAGTCATGCATGAGAAGCATAATACCTTTGTTCTGACACCCTGAAATCTCATTAAAGATCAAAATGATGTGCTCAAGAGAAATACAAGTCTAGTTGACTACTGACTACATTAATTGGCTAAACTTGAATTTACCTTTTTAACAATCATCAGACTGGGCTGAACCACCAGGTATTCATTAAAAATTAGCAATAAAAAAGAAAAAAAAACTTTCACTAGCAACAGGTAAAATCATTATACTACACCAATACTGTTCCTTTGAACATGAAATGCTGATTGGCATGCCTCATACTGATTGATGTGAAAGACCACATTGCAGCTTTACCAAATTATACCTGAATAAATATGGAACTACAATCTTCAAGACCGAATCCAAGTTAAGTTGGCAATTAACGCAAAAGAAAGCAGATTGCACTTGACACGTAATGACTCAATGAGTTCATTCTTCTAGCTTGTTCCTTAAAACTTAGTAGATCATCCAAGCTATGCTCAACTTCCTAGGTAAGATTTGTTGCTGGTCAATGAAGGTTTTCAACCGTACACAACTTGCATGAGTACCAAACTAATGGGCAGGGAAATGCAAGACAAACATTAGATGGTATGACTAGTATTTTTTTCTCATAAATGATGCTTGTTGAGAGACTAAAACCTCTCCTCATTGTCAACAAAACAACTTCTTTTATCTCCTTTTTATGATAATTTCCCCACCAGCATTCGCCCTCTACTCAAGACATATTGGATGACTTGCACTTTCTTTCCAAAAAAATACTTGTTTCAGATCTTATCAAGATGAAAAAGAAATGAATTGAAAAGACTACAACAAACCTGTGTTTCATTCGGTGTAGTCTCAGCACTTATAGATTCTGATTTCATTCGGTGAATTATTGTTGAATTTAATCCTTGAAGTCAATTCTGTATGATTTTATATAAGAATTGAGGTTAGTAAAATGAACACGGTAAATAATCAACCAATATATTATTCACTCTACACAAAACATGTTTCAGTGTTATGCAGTGCAAACTACTACAAAAAAACATGCAACAATTATACTACAAAAAAATATGGATCAATTGCATGATCTAGTTGCTAACTGTTAAGCATAAAATCTAATTGCATGATCAACGTAAGAGAAAGATGCCACCTCTTTGTCATATATTGATTGGAAGCACACAAACAGGAAAGTAATTCTTGGTTAGTTGCAAGAGATTGGCATGTTGAAACTTAGTTAATATTAGCCATAAGATCACACAAACAAAGTAGCCATAAGCCCAACAAAAAAACAAGGCAGACCATCAAAATAATATTAGCATCAGTCATTGCTTCTTTTACCAAACAGTCCATCATAGAATTCTCCACAGAACAACCATTACCAAAAAACCATTAGTAATGAAGAAGAGTATCCCCGCTGCAGTTAAAGAAATTCAGTTAAAGAATTAAAGGCATGCAACCCAATGCATCAGACTGCAATACTCGAACTGCAAGTGCAGAGGACCCATATTTCAGAACTTGCAGAGGCAACCCATATTCAGATCAATTCAGGCACGTAGCAACAAAGACCATATAGAACTCAAGCAACCTGCCTGGAAGCCATATTTATACAAAGGAAAACAGCGAATATTGTTCACAATTCATGAGACTATAAATGTAGCAATGTATGATCATGAAGAAATATCACTCTGTTTCAATTTCAGGGCAAGTGAACAGCAGAGCAGACTTAGAAGGATTGCCTGATGTCTCATTGCCTCTGACTGGACTAAAGAATGCTAGGGTTGAAATATTATCATTTCACCATTGTGTTCAAGCATCAGAGCATGGAGATGATAAGCAATCTATAATGTTTTCTCCACCAGTTGGGAATTTTACGTTGATGTATTATCAGGCTTTATGTGTTTCTGATCCACCAGTGAAAGGTTTCTACCAGTTATCAATGGTTTCAGAAGATGAAGGTGCATTTTTGTTCAAGTTGCGTTTGATGGAGGGTTACAGAGCTCCCTTCTCTATGGAGTTTTGTACTGTTCTCATGCCTTTTCCTCATAGGAGGGTAGCTAGAAGAACTGAATAACATCGCAACAAAGAGGATGCAAAATCATCTTATAGTTATAGAAAATAAAGAAATCAAGAGAATGCAAAATCAATATCCATGACTGAGTCCTGATTACCGTGCTGATGGATTTGGTGGGGAGGTGCGCGTGTGGCGAGGAGGGACGAGTAGGGTAGATGACCGTGCTGAAGGGGAGGCGCGCGAGAAGGGCAGACGGCGTGGCAGGGAGAAGCGCCGCGCGTGGGGAGGCGCTCGCGCAGCCCAGACCGCGCAGGTGGAGGTGCGCTGGTTGAAGCCGCTCGCGTAGGGGGAGGGGCTCACGTAGGTGGAGAGGCGCTGGTGGAGGTGCGTTGGAGGCACTCGCGTAGGGGGCGATCGAGCAGGTAGCGAGGGAGAAAGGAGGGGCGATAGAGTAAGCTGCGATTTAGGGTTTTCGCGTGCTGGCGCGGGCGAGCGAAAATTTTTGGCGCTGTGTTGAAGGAGAGGGCGATTTAGGGTTCGCGGTGGTATTTGCTTGATCGCGGTGGAGAAGGAGTCTTCTGTTCCCGCGAAAAAGTTTAATTAAACAAATTAAAAAAAAAATAAATTATCTTTTTTAATAAGAAAACTTTTAGATTTATAAAGACATTTACAAATATGTCATCATAAAATATTTAATCAGACATTATATTTATAAAATTAATTTATTTTAATAAATGTCATTATAATTAATTTATAATGACATTTAATATTAAATGTCATAAAGTAAATGTCACAATAGACTTTTTTTCTTGTAGTGATTCTTCTTCAAGAGTTGTTGAATTCTTTGAGGCAACTTGGAGTGGGGAGGAAGGAATTGAAATCCGGAATGCAAATGAATTAGAACTCATTACAAGTGTACTAGAATTCCAAGCCGATGATATGCAGATTGAGGAATATGATTTCCCCCCAGATGAGTACAGTGACTTAGAGGAGGAGTTTCCATTAGCTGAAGATCCTTATATTTTAAATTCTCGATTGCTTGCTGGGCCAATTGGAGAGTTAGAGGCAAGAGATGGACATGAATTTTTTGTGGGGCAGATATTCCCATCTAGAGAAGAATTCAAGAATGCACTTGTCAAACATGCCATGATTAAGCATATGAGATATAACCCAGTTGACACCCGAAAAAATAGAGTTAAAGCAGTGTGCTTCAACCAACCATGTACATGGAGAGTAGTAGCAAGGGGGGAAGTAGAGTTCAGTGTTACAAAATATATAAAGGAACACCAATGCGGAACTGTTAGGGAAAGTGCTAATCATCATGCATGCTCTTCATCATTTGTTGCTTCTTTTGTTGAAGAGCAATTTCTTCATAATGAACAATACAAACCAAGTATGATTATATCAGATATTAAAGCTAGATTTGGAGTAACCATATCATACAGAAAAGCATACATAGATAGGGAGAAAGCATTGAAAAAGGTTGTTGGAGATTATGATGAGGCTTACAGAGATCTTCCACAATATCTGCGTGAGTTAAGAGCTAGAGATCCTGAAACGTATGTGGCACTATGCAGGAATGGTGACAATCAGTTCCAGCGGTGTTTTTGGGGTTTTGGTGCTTGCCGAAGGGTTTTCAGGTCTTATTTGCGTAGACTTATCGGAATTGATGCCACACACCTAAGAGGAAAGTTTCCGGGAGTAATGTTGATTGCAACGGCGATTGATGGTAATGACAATGTTCTTCCAGTTGCCTTCGCAATAGCTGAAGTTGAATGTGGGTCTGCATGGGAGTGGTTTTTGGAGCATACAAAGAGGTTCTTTGGTGTCGATGATCACTCAATCACCATAGTATCAGATAGACATCGGGGCATTATATCAGCAGTTAGAAAAGTCTACCCAGACGCGGATCATGCCTTTTGTTGCCACCACATGTGTTGTAATATGGTAACAGATACTGGAAGTAGAGCTGCTGTAGGTTTGTTTTGGGCTGTAGCACGAGTCAACACAACACTCCAATATGATATGATAATGCAGACAATGCTTGAAAAACATCCAGTTGCCCATAAGTGGCTTCACAACATTGACCCTAAAAGGTGGGCAAATGCACACTTTACAGGGAGAAGGTACAGAATGCTTACCACGAATTGTGTGGAGATCTTAAATGCTTTGTTCAAGTCTACACGTGAGCTTCCCATAAACAGGTTAATTGATAATACAAGAAGAAAAGTTGCTCAATGGTTCTATAACCGTAGAGAGCAAGTCTCCAAATGGCAGCTTGCTTTGACACCTTATGCTACAAAAGAAATGGATTCAAGGAGAGAGAAAGCAAGAGCTTATAAGATTCACCCTTACTCTCAATCAGAAATGGAAGTAGAAACATGGGGCACTTCATACATTGTTGATTTGGAAAAAAAGTTTTGTCATTGTGGGGAGTTTCAAATTTCAGGACTTCCTTGCTCACATGCTATTGCCGTAATCATTCACAGGAACATGGATACACTTTCTTATTGTGAGCATTATTTTTATTCTGAAACTTGGAAGTGGGTTTACATGGATCGTATTTTCCCTTGTAGAAGCAAGCAGTTTTGGCCTACTGGAGTAAACGACATTACAGTTCTATGTCCCCGTAGCCTTGTGCAGCCTGGTAGACGAAAGAAGGCACGGATAGAGTCCAGACACAATGGCAAGGTCAAACTAAAATGCAGCTGGTGCAAACAACTTGGTCATAATAAAAGGACATGTAGAATGCCGCCAGCCCCAAGGTCTTGAGTTAATTGGTATATGTAGTGACCCAATATTCTGAGTGAAGTGTATATTTTGTATGGAGGATAACTGAATGTAAAGATTTTGTATATTTTACAGCTATAGTATTGTCAAAAAACTAGTTGTTGTTAATGGTGTGACTTGAAGAAATATTTCAATATTATGATACATTTCTTCTTGTGTAAAGTGATGTAAGAAGAATTGAGTAGTTGTGAAGTTTTCGGATTTTGAAACCCACAAAAATGTAATTTCAGGTCTTGAAGTCCTGAAGTCCTATGGTTTGTGAATATATGTCATTTGAGACGTTTTGTTTGTTTGTTTGCTTTGTTGAATCATTGTTCTGTGCCAACTGATACTGTATTAACACGTAATTGATAATCATTAGGACTATGTTTGGAGACCAAAAATACCATCTCCTAGCTATCTAAACTTTAACTACTGGTAATGAGTTTTGAGAAATCAAAATATCATAGGTCCATGAAACAAACCTCCAGCTGTGCCAAATTCTGAAAAAATGAGGTAATGATGTGGATGGAATTAAATTGTGGTATGCAATGTCTATGTAGGTACTTTTATTTTTGTTTAATATTAAAAATAATTTCACAACATGTATATTTATATAAAATATTTAATCATTCTAATATTAAATTATTTGAAATCTGAAATGAGATTATTTGAATTCTGAACATTATTGTGTCAGACCCAAGCTGGGCCTGAAATGGAATTATTTCAGGCCCAGAGTGGGCCTGAAATGAGATGATTTCAGGCCCACGATGGGCCTGAAATAATATCATTTCAGGCCCAGCGTGGGCCTGAATGAGATCATTTCAGGCCCAGCGTGGGCCTGAAATAATCTCATTCAGGCCCAGCGTGGGCCTGAATGAGATCATTTCAGGCCCAGCGTGGGCCTGAAATAATCTCATTCAGGCCCAGCGTGGGCCTGAATGAGATCATTTCAGGCCCAGCGTGGGCCTGAAATAATCTCATTCAGGCCCACGCTGGGCCTGAAATAATCTCATTCATGCCCACACTGGGCCTGAAATGATATTATTTCAGGCCCAGCGTGGGCCTGAAATCATCTCATTTTAGGCCCAGCGTGGGCTGTGATTTAAAATTAGGATAGAGGAAAAGTAAGGTTTAATATTGCTTATAGTATCGACAAGAGGACAGATTATAGATTACAGTTTTACACAATAACAAGGATCGAAAGCAATGCTCCATTGGAGTATCAAAATGGTTTACATACATTTTAACTACAAACATATATTGTTTGTCATTAAACTTACATTATACAACTGAATCATTGTGTTTCAGGCACTGACTGGGTTTCCTAAAATGCTTTTGTTTCAGGCCCAATGTGGTCCTCATTTCAAATGATTCTAGCAAAAACAAGGTTCAATATTACTGAAAAAATTCGACAACAATTACATATTACAGATCATATATGAGACAAAAACAATGATCCGAAGCAAAGTTTCATTGATTTGAGAAGGAGTACATGGATTGTATAATTACAAATACAATGTTTGTGCTGACAATTACATATGCATAGTATCAACAAAAACTCTAGTTACAGATTTAGCTTCCAACACTTGTCTCTCATTATTTTATAGCCCACCTGAAATCGATAATTTTTCATATCCTTTTGGCTAAAATCTGTAGATCTTTGGAAAACTAGACTTTCTGCATACCGCATCATGAAAAAGGCACAATCCGACCTGAAAACCCAATATTGACATTGTTGTCATCTTATAAAATCAACTATGAAATGCATTGTTATTTTTAACAAAAATAAACATCCTCTTACGATCTAGTTTGGGTGGGTCCTTGTACAACAATTTTAGTAAACTCTGTCCCAGATATGGCAGGCAATCCTTTATTCCATGTCTTGTAATAAGACCAGGTCATATTTTTGAAAAACGCCACCTTCACAGATATGACATTATTAACAATTATATTGGTATGAACCTTTTTGTTGAGGTATATCTATGAAGTACAAAACTTACAGTTTTTTCAAATTTGGCAGTGTACCCTTCTGTGGCGCCGAGAGAATTATAATGATAGATACAACCTTCCACGAGGTCAATAACCATTAGATGCCAATGATCGTCTGCATTATTTAGAGGACATATGATATATCTAATCGGCTTATCCGTATCAGTAGCAATAGTTTGTTCAAAAGCCTGAGCGTGAATCGCCTCAAAAAGATCCTATGGTTATTAAAAAGTAAGTGTCAGTGGACTAAATCATAGAAAAAAACAATAATGATTTAGTAGCTAATTAACTTACATCAAACCCCACCCCACACAATATGGAGGGCTAGTATGGTGAGTTACACGCTTTTGCTTCATTTCCAAGAATAGTCCAGTATGCATTGATGCAATCCCCGGTGGTGTAGTCATTCCAATCAAATATTGTCAAAAAAGATAGCATATCTAATGTAAAGGTCCCATTGGACCATACTGGATTGAACTGATACCTACATGCAAATAAGATAAGCAACTTAATGAAATTCTTGAAGATTCAATTTTATTAATGAATGTCAATAATCATCATTATTTTACAATATTTTTCCAAATGCAATAGCAACTAACTTACTTTAATTTACTAAGCTTTAATAATGTTTCAGCAATCTCTGCATCTTTAGGCTTCTTCTTAAAAATTGCCCTGGAATTCCTCAAGATTTTGCTTTTGACCTTTTGAAATTCTTTTGCTTTAGCTGCGTGATGTTCAGACATGTTTGTTTGGGTGGAGGTCACAGATTTATTTGTTTGCGTTGTAGTATCTGAGATTGATGGGGCAGGAGCCGCGTCATCTTCATCATCATCTTCATCCTCATCCTGAACAACTTGTTTGCCCTTGCCTTTGGGCTGGTAGTCTTGTGTGACCTGAGTTATTTTTAATTTTTTAGCAAGTGGCTCATCTTCATATGACCCTTTGCTTTGCAATTGTTCATACAACTTCTTGATTCTTTGGTTAGACTGAAGTATGATCTTGTCTCTTGCAGCTAGTCTTTTTTCATTACGCTCCTCTTGTACTTTAAGCTGCGAAACTTTGTCACCAATTATTATATCCTTTTCAACAATGATGTCATCCTTTTGTTTAAGTTGTGACTCCTTCTCTGCAATGATTGTTTCTTTCTGAGAAATAATTTGATCCTTGGCACTGATGGCTGTTGCTGTCTCACTTGTGGCTTCCTCCAAACTTTTAAGTGCTATATTTAAATCGTGCTGTAAGGTCTCAATTTGTTCTTGTTTTTGTATACATATATTGCAGGCTTCCGTTTGTAAGGCCTGTTGTCTTCCTTGTGGTGCCTGGCTTCCTTCTGGTGCCTGCTGTAATTCCTCAGAGTGTACCTCAAGTGGTTGAGTTGGAGGATAGTAGTCAGGTACCAAATCATGCTCTATATCAAACGGAATTAAATCAACAATAATTGAATCTGTGGCCACACGGTCTATCATCCTCTTGATACTCTCAACGTGGCCTTTAGGCCAAGTCCAGCGAAGTATTCTTGGCAATTTATGAGGATGTTGAGGAGCAGCAATACTAATATGTTCAGTAACCCATACCTGCAACATCATTATAATCAGTAAATTATATCTATCATCAAATTATATCAGCAGGTATAAGTAACTCTAACGTACAGCCAAAATATTTGGAAATCCCTTGAGCAAGGGAGCCTTGGCCGGTTGGATTGAATCACCTACATGTCTTCTATGCCTCAATGTCACCTCCTTTCCAATGGCTCCCAACTGAGGAGCCATGAAATTGTACACGGCATTGCACCAATTATAGTTTCGTAGATTGCCAAAATCATCTACACAATCAATAAGTGACACGGCAGGAATGGCAAGTATGCTGCTAGTACCACAAAATAGCACTGTACTGAAAAAATATAGTATATACAACTGACAGTACAGCTTGTCATTGGATGTAGACTTTATTAGCAGTTTCTCCAAATGTCGGGCAGAACAACTGGAATCTTCAAAATACTCCTTGTACAGTGGCGTGGAGGCCTCATTTAAATCAAGTTGGACTATCTCTCCATGGTCAGGTAGGCCTAGAATAAGTGATATATCAACCTTTGTGAAATTAAGATTTTTCCCATGGATTACAAAGCTCTGTTCTTCTTCATCCCAATTATCAAACATGTTCTGAACTTGGGGTTGTGTCTCGAAGCAACTGTTCTTGTTCTGGTGTGGGTGGAACAGAATCAATAAAATTTTTGAAATGGGATAGGCTACTTTTCCAGTTCATTCGTTTGCTTCGACCTCTGTTGGCAAAACTTGAATACTGGGTAGGCAATTTGATTTTTCGTTTTGGCAGCTGTTTTTTCTCATGACTTCCCCCAGAGATTTGCTGTTTCTTAGATTTGGTGGGAGCAGCTTTCTTTGAAGCTGATTTTTTTGACCCATACCGAACTTTACAACCATCAAACAAAAAATTATTTGACACAAAAAAAAATGACACTTAGAATTCGTTCATAAAAGGGCCTCCTCAAATTCAGTTTTTTACTGAAAACTATCGCTAATCCTAGGTGAAAGCAAGAACTGAAATGACAAAGTCAAATTTAGGGTACGTACAAGTCGACTAGTGCGATGACGATGATGTCGCCCACAACTTCTCCAATCAAGACAAGCACGCTACCTTCAAATCGCAACAAATCTGGAGCTAGACAAATCGGTGACTGCTATACAAATGAGTGACTGTTGGGCCTGATATAAAAGGTTTCAGGCCCTAGGAGGCGCTTTTTATATGTATTATAAATATAATATAGGTTATATCTATTTTTATTTATAAAAATAAAACTAAATTTGGAATATATCATATATATTTCAGATTTTGGATGTGCATTTTATTGATTATGTATTTATATTTACTTTGCAAGGCTCTAAAATTCAGATATATTTAATTTTATTGATTATGTATTTAATTTTATTGAACGAAGCTGGGCCTGAAATAAGATATATTCAGGCCCAAGTTGGGCCTGAAATAAAATTATTTCAGGCCCACCGTGGGCCTGAAATAAAATTATTCAGGCCCACCGTGGGCCTGAAATAAAA
Organism: Boesenbergia rotunda; assembly: GCA_024364735.1. Lineage (NCBI taxonomy): Eukaryota > Viridiplantae > Streptophyta > Magnoliopsida > Zingiberales > Zingiberaceae > Boesenbergia > Boesenbergia rotunda. The sequence continues at coordinate 395,564 of JAGFNQ010000834.1, forward strand.
TTATTTGGAATTTTGAAAAACCTAGATCAGTAGGTAGGGTTGAGATAGGAGATGAGATTTTGGGTGCCCAACCCTCTAATCTTGCTGTATCATAAAGGCTATATCAGTGGTTTAGGTCTATCAGTAAGTTTTGAGCAAAACTCACTGATGGATCTCCCATATATGGAATTCTGAAATCCCTAGATCAATAGGTAGGGTTGAGATAGGAGATGAGATTTTGGGTGTCCAACCCTCTAATCTTGCTGTATCACAAAGGCTATATCAGTTGTTTAGGTCTATCAGTGAGTTTTGAGCAAAACTCACTGATGGACCTCCCATATATGGAATTCTGAAATCCCTAGATCAGTAGGTAGGGTTGAGATAGGAGATGAGATTTTGGGTGCCTAACCCTCTAATCTTGCTGTATCACAAAGGCTATATCAGTGGTTTAGGTCTATCAGTGAGTTTTGAGCAAAACTCACTGATGGACCTCCCATATCTGGAATTCTGAAATCCCTAGATCAGTAGGTAGGGTTGAGATAGGAGATGAGATTTTGGGTGCCCAACCCTCTAATCTTGCTGTATCACCAAGGCTATATCAGTGGTTTAGGTCTATCAGTGAGTTTTGAGCAAAACTCACTGATGGACCTCCCATATCTGGAATTTTGAAATCTCTAGATCAGTAGGTAGGGTTGAGATAGGAGATGAGATTTTGGGTGCCCAACCCTCTAATCTTGCTGTATCACCAAGGCTATATCAGTGGTTTAGGTCTATTAGTGAGTTTTGAGCAAAACTCACTGATGGACCTCCCATATATGGAATTCTGAAATCCCTAGATCAGTAGGTAGGGTTGAGATAGGAGATGAGATTTTGGGTGCCCAACCCTCTAATCTTGCTGTATCACAAAGGCTATATCAGTGGTTTAGGTCTATCAGTGAGTTTTGAGCAAAACTCACTGATGGACCTCCCATATATGGAATTCTGAAATCCCTAGATCAGTAGGTAGGGTTGAGATAGGAGATGAGATTTTGGGTGCCCAACCCTCTAATCTTGCTGTATCACCAAGGCTATATCAGTGGTTTAGGTCTATCAGTGAGTTTTGAGCAAAACTCACTGATGGACCTCCCATATATGGAATTCTGAAATCCCTAGATCAGTAGGTAGGGTTGAGATAGGAGATGAGATTTTGGGTGTCCAACCCTCTAATCTTGCTGTATCACCAAGGCTATATCAGTGGTTTAGGTCTATCAGTGAGTTTTGAGCAAAACTCACTGATGGACCTCCCATATCTGGAATTCTGAAATCCCTAGATCAGTAGGTAGGGTTGAGATAGGAGATGAGATTTTGGGTGCCCAACCCTCTAATCTTGCTGTATCACCAATGCTATATCAGTGGATTTTTATGCGCACACTAAGTACCAATATTTTGTAGGACCGGTGCCGTCGATAGAGGGGGGGGGTGAATATCGACCGTGGAAATTATTCGTGGAAACTTCGTAGAAAACTTTAGTTCGTTCTGGACTCAGGGTTAGTAGCAGCGGAAAACAAACAGAACGAATAAAACAAGGACACAACGGGATTATTTACTTGGTTCCCGACCCCCCCAGGGTCAGTACGTCCAAGGCCTATGTACTCGGCGTGAGTCCACTATTGGTCTCCTTTCCGGAATTTCCGGAGGCGGAGAAAACCCGTCTTACAGTGTACAATTACAAGCAATAATAATTTGAAAGTTAAGTACGGAATAACTAAAAGCAAACCGAACAAGAATCTGAAACTTGGCCGATCTGGACCTCCGAAGTGCCGCGCACTTTCTCCTGGAGCCTCCCGGTCGTAGAGCCTTGTTTCTAGCGCGTTGTCGTCGGTCGGAATGATCAAAATTGCTCTGGAATGTTGTGTCTGAAACAGAGGGGTCGAGACCCCTTATAAAGGCCTCCTGGGGGCGCCCTGGACGCTGGGGGCGCCCCGGAAGACTCGGTCAAACTTTATCCCTGCGTCTACCTCGCCGCAGCTGATAACAGCTTTGACCAGGGCGCCCCGGATCTTTCGGGCGCCCATCTTGAACCCAGTCAGCGCTTATCCACTTGCTTCGGACTCGCAGCAGCGAAGACTGTGTTGACCAGGGCGCCCTGGTGCGTGAGGGCGCCCTGGTGCATGAGGGCGCCCTGGTGCATGAGGGCACCCTGCTTAGGGCCTAAATCAAGCTTGCTTTGTCTTCGATTCTTGGTACCTGCAATATCCACAAACACAAAGCATAGATACATATAATATTGGTCTTAAGGACTTGGTTCGGACTTCGGATTTGCACGAAACCCTAGGTCAAACCGGCACGAGTTCCTATCCCCGAGAACTCGCCCTTCACCTACTCCTTTCAGGAGATGGTTGCCACCCAGTCCTTCGGATGGACTTTTGCTTAGCCTCCGATTACTCCGGATCTCGAGACGCCCGAACCCCGACCCGTCTCTACTCCTGTCCTTAGTCATCGCTCAGCTAAGTTACTCAGTCCCTTGGACCAAGACTTCATTACCTAGCAGTCCTTCGCTAGGTCTTTGTTACCAAGCGGTCCTTCGCCTGGTGCCTAGCAATCCTTCACTAGGTCTTCTATGCCTAGCAGCCCTTCGCTAGGTGCCTAGCAGCCCTTCGCTAGGTCTCGCTAGGTCTTCTATGCCTAGTAGTCCTTCACTAGGTGCCTAGCAGCCCTTCGCTAGGTCTTAGGGTTACGATACCTAGCAGCCCTTCGCTAGGTGCCTAGTAGCCCTTCGCTAGGTCTTGAGGTTTCGATACCTAGCAACCCTTCGCTAGGTGCCCAGCAGCCCTTTGCTGGGACTTAGAGTTTCAATGCCTAGATTAACTAGGACTTTTCTTCAACTAAGGTGACTTCTCTCTTACTCCCCTTTGTTTATTTAGTGTATCACTGACTTAAGTGTATTGTCAAACATTAAAACACTTCAAGAGGAACATCATTGATGCAACTTGCACCAACATATTTATCAGTTATCTTCTATAAACGTATTACACCTATACAACTACAAATTTATTATCCACCAACTTAAATCAGAAGTATTTAATGGTTAACAGAGACCCTGAAATTTTCCCAGTTGAGGCACACGGTGGGCCTGAAATGACTTGATTTCAGGCCCACCCTGGGCCTGAAATGGATCTATTCAGGCCCAACTTGGGCCTGAAGTGTTTTTATTTCAGGCCCTCCGTGGGCCTGAATTGATTTATTTCAGACCCACCTTGGGCCTGAAATGGATCTATTCAGGCCCAACTTGGGCCTGAAAGGTTTTATTTCAGGCCCTCCTTGGGCCTGAAGTGTTTTTATTTCAGGCCCACCGTGGGCCTGAATTCATTTTATTTCAGGCCCACCGTGTTCCTGAAAAGTAAATTTTATGCTCACCTTGGCCATTAAATAAAATCATGATTTATAGATTAATATTCTATATTTATCTACAAGTTGTGACCAAATCCTGTAATTTTATTTAATTATTAAAATTTACAATTTGAAACGAGTATTTTAAATTTATGGTAGAGATAATCCATCTTACTAAGTCAATACAGAATGCATACCAATTTTCAATTCCTTCGAGACGATAAAGTCATGTTTTCAAATTATGTATCAGAAACCCACTTATGGACCTTCGATACTTGGATATATGTCAGTAGTTAGAGTTAACCAAAGAGATGTTATTTTTGGTGTGCAAACTTTGTCCAAATCATTATGAGTTGTTTTCTTACCGTATCAGTTGGTACACTACATTGCAGCAACTCAATGTGAATCAACATCACACAATTATTTTGTTTTTCTGGACATTAAATTATATTCATACAAATTACACAATTTCTATACAAATGGAGCCGAATCACCAGCAAAGGATGTTTTTTTACAACATTACTTCAAGAGATTGACACTCTCATGTTTTACAATACATGTCTCCCATAATATTTACTGTCAGATCAAATCTCATTTTCATCATATCTCCTTATTTGAAATCCATCTTCTCATCGTATAGGAGACATCGGACGTATTGCATAACAAAGAAGGCACAGTCCACGCTGAAAATAACAAACAATATTTCAGATTTCAATAAGTGGGGTAATAAAATACTTTGATCATTTTAAAATTTTCAAACTCTTCCTCACTTACTGACCTATGTTCTTGTTGGGGACATTTTTGTCTAACGGAGGGCCATTTGTCCAAGGGATGATGACTTTGTAGATATGGATGAATACCCGTAAGTTCCTCGCGAGTATATTGTTTAAGTTCTTTTACCTGTCAAATATATCATGAATTTCAATGACATTTTTTATCAAATGATGAACATATATATGAATAAAGGTAGGTAGCTCACCGCTGAGTCAAAATCATGCTTATATTTACGGCCACTAGCAAGAGAATTTAAATGAATGAAAGTCATTACTTCTGTATCCACCGCCAATAAGTGAAAGTGTTTATTATCACTACACAAAGGTATTAAAATATATCTAAACCCTTGTTCTATCATATCCGTCTTCATCACTTGTTGCATGGAAAACTTTCTTGACGATCTTATTGAAGCCTAAATAGTTGCAAAATCAAAATTATTAATAACCACATCATAATACTAGGTCTTCTATAATCTATTCATTCATACTAATTTATATCACTTACTGTGAAGAAGGTTGAACAATATATTGACTTGTGGTATGACCTACCAGATGTGGATGCTCCCCTAAATAACATTTTACAGAAGGTATCAATGACCTCGCCTTTTGTAAAAACCTCTCCATTGAGGATTTGTAAGAATGAATGCAATTTCAAAGCAAAGGGTGCATCCTCCCAGATAAATTCATTATCCAACCTGCCAAGTTAATTGATAAGATTATATATTAAAGCCCCAAATATATTAACTAAACTATGTTTCATAACTTACTTTAGGTTCTCCAATTTATTTATCACGTAGGCCACTTCTTTATCTTGATTTTTCTTCTTCGACTTCATAAAATGCTTTTTCACAAACTACATCGATATAATTTACACCAAACTAATTAATGGCCAAATTCAATAAATTTGACGTAATTAATATGAAAATAAGTCACATACATCAATGTCTTGTAGCCTCATTTTGTATAGTTCGAAGGTCCTTCTTTTCTCCTCCTCTATATCTTCTTCAGACATGACTTCCATTACAGTAATGGTTTCTCTTGCTTCATCCATATCCTCCTCACTAAGATTCCTTTTTCCCTTGTCCATGACATTTGATATTTGTTCCTCTCTCCGCTTCCCCTTATGTAATAGTTGGTGCCATACTGGACTCTCAATTAGAGTATCCCTGTAATCATACCCAGTTCGTTCACGTCCTCTCCTTGTTCTACAAGATACTGGATCAGAAAGAGGACTGACTACATGATAGCTTTCTTGAGCTCCATGCCCTTTTTTTCAATAATTGAAAGTAATTTCTTAACCCTTTCATTCAAACATATATTCTCCTCTGTTAGCTCCTTGATTAGGGTGTCTTTAAGAATGCATTCACCACATGGCCTTACATCTTCTGTGTCATGTCCTTGTGATGTCGCTATTGGCTGTGGAATGTCATCCCCAATCTCAAGGTTCTCAAACAATGTGTTTTCATGTAGGTTAGGAATTATTTCAACAATCACCTGTCAATTACCAAGTACACAAATTTTACTGCCTCTATATCAAACTAACAAAGATAAACTAACATAGATCACAGTTTACAATAATTACCTCTTCGGACCTGATTTGGTTGACAAGGTCCCTCACCCTACTAATATGCGAAGGAATATTCCTCCACTTATTTATTCGGGGTCCTTCAACATTGTATGGTTTTTGAATGGGTACATGCTCCAAAAACCATGCCTACACAAAGTTTTCCAGCCAATTACATTAATAACAGCAAATTATTATAAAATATAATTTAGGTAAATTCTACTCACTGCCAAAAGCCCAGCAAATCCCTTTACGTAAGGGAGGTTTGTGGTCCTCTGGTTTCCTTGACTTGATGAAAATAATTCCCCAATCTTAGGTAATTGGGGAGACAAAAATTTATGGATAGCTTCCACCCAGTTGAATCTACCAAGATTGTCATAATCATCTACTATATCTACAAGCCCTAGAGGGACCTTATATGTACTAAACGAAAATAAAACACAAACAAATATATACAAAATATAAAATTTACAAACTAATAACACATCATCCTCTGATTCAACACTTTTAGAATAATATTTAAGTAAGTCCTCAATTCTTGTTCTGGTAGGTTGTTTTTCTTTTGAGAAGTAAGTACGATAGAGGTCACCCGATGCTTCAGTTGAATTAATAGGGATCGAAACTCCACGGTCCACTATACCCAGTACCAAAGCAACATCTCGTCTGGTGAACGCAACCGGTACACCTGAAACAATTAAAATATTTAGTTATCATCAACAATATAGGCTTCAATTTATTTATCTTTGAGCCTGAAATGAATTCATTTCAGGCTCACGTTGGGCCTGAAATGAATTCATTTCAGGCCCACGTTGGGCCTGAAATGAATTCATTTCAGGCCTACCTAGGGCCTGAAGTAAATTCACTTCAGGCCCTCGGTAGGCCTGAAATTATTTCATTTCAGGCCTACCGACCTGAAGTGAATTTCACCTTAAATTCACTCATTTAAATTGATCAAATATCAATCATTTAAGCTCAACTATATCCAAGTTTTATCTTACTATAGATACTGTTTATAATTCATAATTAAAACTATTACCTGAGAATTTAAAAACTTGCGAGGTTGAATCCCAACTTTCAAATATATTAACCAAAATTCCCCGGATATGCTGCAATTCTTGAATGTCCAAGAAAATACTGAAGGGCGACTCTTTGATCTTTGCAATGTGTTGATCTTTTAAAATTTCAAGTGCTTCAACAAAATGTTTAAAATGGCCTAAAACACTGCACCAATGTAATTTTTTCCCAAACTCATCTGAACCCTACAGTTTTTATATATTACAAATTTATTCAGCAAAAATAAGTATAAACAATATCACAAGCAGTGTTTATTCAGCAAAAATAAGTTTAAACAATATCAGAAGCATTGTTTATTCAGCAAAATTAAGTATAAACAATATCACATACCTTGGTGATTAATGCCAATGAAGAAGACGATGAGGAACCACCCACAGACCTTTTACCTGTCATTATTATGAAAATCAAACCTGCAGAAACCCTAGATCCTACTTTGATAGTGCCGAGCAGTATCAACTTCAACGTTAACACTTCAAGCAGCCTCAGGATCACACACTACCACTTTCCTGTATAGGAGCCTAGGTTTTGGTTGGACGGAGGGATTCGAGGGAGTAGCAAACGACTAAAGCACAACTAGGGCACGCACAATGTCCTCCTTCAACAATACCATTTACGTTTTCGCGGTGAGAGAGAGAATGACCTTGCCATCCGAACCACATATTCTTATTTTACTGCAAAAGTGGCTCGGATGTCTCAAAAATGGGAATGGAAATGGTCTTTTGTGCCGCCAAGGGTATAATAGGAAGGTCACTTAAAGGGCTGCGCCCTTTGGTAAAATAAAAACCATGGGACGCCCTTTGATAATTTCGTATTGTTACGTACGCCCTTTGGTAAATTACCGTTATTTTTTTTACTTTCTTTCTATATTTTCTATATCACTTTCTCTCTATATATTTTTTTTATATCACATATTCTCTCTATCTCTCTCATCTCATTTTCTTTCTCTATATTTTTTTTAATGATTAGTCTCTCTATTTTTTGTTACATCTTTGCTCTCTAGCTATCTTATCTTATTTTCTCGCTCTACTTTTAATCTTCACTTTCTCTATCTCATATTCTTTCTTATTTTTTTCTAATTTCTTTTTCTATCTCCCTTCTCTATCTCATATTTCTTCTTATTTTTTTCTAATTTCTTTTTCTATCTCCCTTCCTCTTCTAATTTCACTCTATATATTTTTTTCCATTTTATTCCACTTCCTTGTAAAAATTTTATTATTTAGGCAACTTCGAAATTTTCATGAATTCTCTTTACTAAAGTTGAACTGAACCGAATATTATTAATAATAATAATGTTTATTTCAGGATTTGAACCAAACACTATCAATGCAATCATGATTCCCATTATTATTGATCATTCAATAAATCTCATTATCGTTCTGAGTAATAGGAATCATTTGCCACTATGATTTCTTTTACTATTGATCATTCAATAAATCATATTATTATTTTGATTAACAAATTCGAATCAAATGCCCTTGGAATTTATTTATATTAATACGTTGGAATAACTTACACCATAACAATATTAATAATATTAAAAACACATTCTCTTAGGAAAAAAATACCTCTCCTCTCTTAATTATTTGACGATAATTAAGTACCTCTCCTCCCTTAATTACGATGAATTATAAATTGATATTATAATTTAACTTGTTACATGTAATCGGATTATGAGGCTCCCGGAGGTAGGATGTCATGTTAAAATTTTCAATGATAAGTCAAAGATTTAGAATTTAAAATTTAATTAATTATTAGGATGATGTGTACTTCTCTTATTATTTCAGATTCAAGATTATCTAATTGGTTAATTAATTTTTTAAGATTATCTAATTGGTTAATTAATTTTTTTTATAGATGGATTATGAGAACGCCGAGATGAATTTAATCATTTTTCATCATCGTAATAATAACATAAAATAAAAATTTATTAATGAGACATTTTTAATTATTTTTTATATGAAAGACCGCCTTTTCATGAACCACATGCGCCCGCGCCCTTTTCTTCCTCCCTTTAAAATATTTAATGGAACCTTTGTTTAGTATTCTTATTATGAGCATGTATTTTATTAGCAATGCCACTGATGGATTTAAAATTTTATCAAGAGTTAGATGGTAAAGATGATTATTTCACTTTAATATTTTCATCATTTTAGAATCAATATGAAAGAGATAAATCATAGAGGTTATTAGTCCGAATACTATGACTAATACGTGGGGAGGACGACCACACTGGTTTTGTCAGATTTTGACCTCCCGACTTCATGGTGACAATACTCACACACTAACTATCAGTGTATTCTGTGAGGACTATACAGGCAGAGTTAAGAGTGTCACTTCATATGGATCAACCAATTCGGATCGGATTAGAATATTTTTCTTTAAACTCCTAATCCGAATCTGACCCAAAACTCCTAAACCCAAATCCTAACCCTAATAATATGAAAAAACTAATTCAAAATGACTTTGTTTTTACCATTTTCCTTGTAGTTCTTCAGATGTATTTCAATGTTCTATCATTATTATACTAATATTGATATTAATATATATAAAGTATTTTAATTTTCAAAATAAAATTTGATTCAACCTTAAAAAATTCACTAAACTTTAAATTCGGATCAATCGGAACCCGAACCCGAATTCGACTCGAAAATTTTTAATCCAAAACCCTCCTACTCGAACCTGACATGAACAAGAAAAATATCTAACCTGAACTTGATTTTTTACGGGTCGATACGCGTCGGGTCTTGAGCATTGGCCCTGGTGCAGCAGACCAGCCACAACAAGGCTCTCCGTGAAGAGGTCGGGCAGTTGAGGAAGCTTTTGGAGGATACCGAGCAGGCCCTCGAGAATTCTCGACACCGGGAACGTCTAGCCTCCGAGAAAGCCGTGTCGGTCACCCATGATCTCCTTCAGGTGACGCAGGAGAGAGATCAGCTCCTAGTACGAGAGAAGGAGCTTCAGAGCCAAATGGAGTCCCAGCTTCTGCTGGCTACTAACCGTGCCTTTGCCCTGGAGGATGACGTAGCCCAAGCCAGGGTGGATGCACGGGCGGCATTTGAGCAGCTCATGGAAGCCCTACTGGAGCAAGATGATATGTCTGCCGAATTAAGGTGGTTAAGACAGTCTGTTGAGGCTGCCGAGGCTTCTGCTGCTCGGGAGGCGAAGATGGGCTTCAAAGCGAAGTTCTTGGGCTCGAAGGAGTTTCGCGTCATCGTAGCCGAACATGTAATAGAGCGTTTATTGCAGGGCTTTCACGGGGCCCTCGGCGGGCTAAAGAAAGGAAAATTCTGACCTCCCGGCAATGACCCAAGAATGTAAACACTCTTCGACCTGTGTACAAGTCTCTGCCTGAGGCCTCGATCGGCCTGCTTACGGAAAAAATGTTGTCTATCTTTTCCCTTTACATGCAAACTCTAGTATGATGGGCTCTTTGTCTTTACGTGTGGGCTCCACCGAACAGCCATCTTTGAGGCGGATACTAGGAGTCATATCCCTGCACAAGGAATTTAGATCGGCGAAGTCTCGTTGCTGGCCCTTGCTCGCTAGGCTGCAGGGGTGTCTCTCGAACCGTTTCCTCCGTTTTATTCGCAATCTCCCTGATTGGACCCGTTAGGAGTTGCTGGTTCCTAGGCACATTAATGGTGCGTCAATCAAAAAGACGCATGGAGTTATGGCACCAGCCCTATAAGTAGGGGGATGGGAGGCACACCAGCCTTTCTTATCCCTCCGGTTTCCTCTTTCTAGTACGTGCATCCTCCATGCTTCTTGTGCGAATTTGTTCCTGCTGGAGGGACTAGACAGGGGTAGAAGCCTTAGCGTCCTCCCCTTTGCTAGGGAGCATGGCAGAGATGATGCCCGGGGTTTCGCTGAAGATTCTGGGGGAGGTGGAACTCCCCGCTTGTCCGTGGAGTATGGAAAGGACCATATGTGGCCCTCCAGGGGGCATGGGGGAGATGACCTCATCCTGCTGACCCTCAAGCCCCTGGTCGGCCGAGGGTGGTGTACCCCATGCACCATCGGCTTCTCGAGAAGACGAGGGCATCCTGGGGTACGTCGTTACCGAGGGACGCCGCGGGTTCTAGAATATTTCCATCTGTTTTGCCACCCCCCCCCCTTTTGTGTTTGTTTTTTCTCGACCTATACTTGGGTGGTGACCCGGAGCTACGTCTTCTCATGCTCCGGAGAGAAATTGCGGAGACTCCTCCCTCCTGACCCTGTTAAGGTAATTCTTCTTTGAGTTTTTACACGCTCCGGGAAGGAGTTGCAGCAGCCCCTACCCCCTCCTCTCTCTTATGTTTGTCTACGGCGAAGATTGAGGGTGTCTTGATGGGGCCGGACTCCGCGTGCGTTACCTTAGGCATCAATCTTCATTCTGGATTGCTTGTCAGGAATATCCACGCTACTCATGTGTTACCTCAGGCGTCCCTTTTCGTCTCAGGATGTCAAGATGTATTTCTTCATGTATTTGATTATGTAAATGAATAATTACTTTTGTATACGGGTACTGTATGTATGATTGCCTGATATTCCAATGCGCTGTGGATTCTTCCAAAAGTGTTTTGTTTCCTACTTCGGAATCGATTAAGTTCTCCTTTGGTTCTTGGTCACTTGCGCGGGGGTGTAGACCCTTGGTTGGGTCCGTCTACTCCCGGCGACATATGATCTGCGGGACCCACGGGCTGAGTATTACTGGAATGAGTGCGTAAATCCCGATCCCAATCTGAGCACCCGGCGGGGTCTTAGGGTTTTGGGTCACTTGGACGAGCGCGTAGGTCCCGAGCCACGCCTAAGTACCCCGGGCGTCAACTGGACCGCGGGGCATTAGGGTTTAGAATTACTTGGACGGGCGCGTAGGTCCCGAGCCAAGCCTAAGTACCCCGGGCGTCGGCTGGACCGCAGGGCATTAGGGTTTAGAATTACTTAGACGGGCACGCAGGTCACGAGCCAAACCTAAGTACCCCGGGCGTCGGCTGGACCGCGGGGCATTAGGGTTTAGAATTACTTGGACGGGCACGTAGGTCCCGAGCCAAGCCTAAGTACCCCGGGCGTCGGCTAGACCGCGGGGCATTAGGGTTTAGAATTACTTGGACGGGCATGTAGGTCCCAAGCCAAGCCTAAGTACCCCGGGCGTCGGCTGGACCGCGGGACATTAGGGTTTAGAATTACTTGGATGGGCGCGTAGGTCGTTCCGAAAGGAAACTTTTCATTTCATTACTTGATTCGGCTACAAACAGCAAGACAGGAACAATTGTACTAAATAAATTCCGGATCTTACTAGGACACTAGGGACCGGGTCCCTTAGCCAGGCTCAGACCTCTTCCGCAGCTAGTCCTCTAGTCCTCGGGGATTTTTCCCGGACTCGGTCTTGACCTCGCCGCTATAGCACCTGCGCGAAAAAGTTGATCTCCTCGAACTTCCACCACTCGATCACCCACCGGGAACTTGATCTTCTGATGGTATGCAGAGACCACCGCCTGGAAGGTACTGAGCACTGGTCTACCCAAGATGACATTGGAGGAGAAAGGCGCATCCACAATTAGGAAAGGAGTCCTCCGGGTCCTTTCGAGCCTATCGCAGCCCAGCGAGAGTGACAAGGTAATCTACCCCAGTGGTTGTACGCGATACCCCATGAAGCCAAACACGGGGGTCGCCACCGGGGTCATCAAACTTGTTCCGGAAAGAGTCGTCGACGATGGTCGGTCGCTGAGGATTAGCCCCTGCGGAGGTTGCTATGTCGCAGAGGAATGAGGGAGTCCTGCGAGAGTAATACAAGCGTTGAGGGACACGCCGGCCAGGGTCCGGCGGAGTCCACTCCGACGCTTAAGTTAGTAAGGTAGCCGAGTGATGGTGCTAAATAAAGGAGAAATGTAAAGATGAGAGATCGCCCCCCCCCCTTACCAGAGGGATAGAACTACCTTTTATACCCGGGCAGCCCGACTGACCGTGCCTCCTTTATGGCGGTCACGTCTTTGAGATTCAGGCCGCATCCGCCGCTTTCAGTGACAGAGGGATATTCTTTTGAAATAGTCCGGGTCCTTATCACTTTTTCTTCAGTCGCGGCACCCGGGGTTCTCGAGGTCGGGAGTTGCGGGGACTCCGCCTCCCGAGGCGAGCTTAGGGTTCTTCAGGTTCGCTATTTCCTGGAATGTTCTTGGGGTCCTCCCTTTCGGGGAAGGGGCCTGACCCTCCCGAGATAAGAAATACCACCAGGTCCCGACATCTTCATCCCTTATACCTGGCATGGGTTTTCCAACCCTATCAGCTGGCATGTCGAGTATCGATCATTACTTGGGAATCGCTGATTATGTATACCAAACAAGATTTTCGTTGATAATCTTGGATGGATAACCAAAGTTATCAAGGATAACCCTTAACCAAACGCACCCTTATAAAATTGGCGACCACCGATAACCTTCCAAATATGACAAAATTTTGATGCAAAATAGAAAGCTATGATGAAGCTTTCCACATGCAAGAGAAGTGCACGCATAGTTCCCAAAACGTAAAGAAGTATATCCAAAGATGTAAATCTACGACGAAGCTTTTTCACATGCAAGAGGAGAGCATGTACAGATCGCAAAATAGAGAGAAGGAAATCATATGCAAATCAAAAATGCAGTTTCCAAAAAACAGAG